>CM018695.1:14413047-15013047 GCA_009363875.1 Mikania micrantha
TACTACGGTTACAGTTGGCACAAACAGGACATGGTCCTGTGTGATGGAAAGGACACTTATTGCATTTGGGCGCCTGCCCAGTATAAACTTTCCTCTCAGGAATTGCAGCACCATAGTTTTTCATAGTTGGCTTGCTCTGGGTGATCTCAGCCGGAGCTTTCGCCTTGGCTTTGCCAAACCACTTTTTTAGTACCTTTTGAAACATTCGAGGTACCGATATCACTACGGCTGTGAGCCATCGGAGGTTTCAACAACAAAGTACCACTCCTTACCGCCTCATTGGTAAGCTTAGTGGTTAACAGAATTGCATGTTTCAGAGTTGTAGGTTCAGCTGCAGTTACCATTCCCCGAATCTGGGGAATCAAACCTTTAATGTACTTCTCGATTAAGGCTGCTTCCGTAGGAAACATATCGGGAAGCAAGCAAGTGAGTTCATGAAAACGATCGGTATATGCTAGACAATCAGCACCGATCATGGAGTGATTCCAGAATTCCTCCTGGAGTTTTTGAATTTCAGTGATGGGACAGTACTCTGATCTAATCAGAGTTTTGAAATCATTCCAGCCCATCGAGTCAACTGTGGCTGAACCCAAAGTCTTGGCCTGGGTATTCCACCAGGTCAAAGCTGAGTCTTTCAGAGAACAGGCAGCATAAGACACCTTATGCTCCTCCAAACACTGACTGATTTTGAGTTTGGTTTCCATCTCCTCGATCCACCTTAAAAGACCAGCCGCTCCTTCCTTGCCAGTGAAAGTAGGAGGGTTACAGGAAGCAAAGTACTTATATGTACATCCTTGCTGTGGTGGATCAGGAACAGTTGTTTTTGTGATTGTTGCACCGGTGGTAGTATGAGTTTCAGCGTGACCACCAGTAGCATTATGTTAAGTATGATCGTGTTCCCCACCCGAACCTGCAGTGATATGTGGTTTGTTGTAACAGAACACCACAAGCAGATAATTGTTCACGCCCAATTCGTGCTATCATAGCTTCGTTTGTTTCGGATCCGCTTGTACCAGCAGGTGGAACAGTGCTTGCTCCCGGATTCACTGGTGGAGCAGTATTTGTTTCCAAGTTCCCTGGTGGAACGACGTTCACTTCCGGATTAACACGCGGATCCGGATTTGATTCAACAGTCAAAGGTGGAATTTGATTCTGTTCAGGGTTTATAATGTTCTGAGTAGCTCTCTTAGCTGGTCGACCTTGTTTAGGAGCCATTATTCTGCTCACAAGCAGACAAAACTCAGGTCAGTTCAAGAACATTAAAGATATAACCCGTTTTATCACATAAATTCAATTATATTCAGTTACACTGAAAATTTATATTGAAATGTGAAGATAAAGAATACAGTATAACTACATGAATTTAGTTCAGACATGATTTCAGTACACACAGATCACACAGATGTTCGTAGTTATACTCAGTCCTGTTAATTCAAAAACATGTTAAAATATTTCACAGCTCACAGTACTGTGATATAAATATTTGATTACCCATGTTTTTGATAAATTCAGATTCAGGACATTGATAAGTTCTCACATTGATATGTTCCCATACAGATATACGTTCTCATACATGTTCCATGATATGTTCTCAGTTCATGTACTAGATTTGTTTTCATACAAACAATAGATATGTTCTCGTTTAGATATGTTCTCGTACAGTATGGCTCTCGTACTGTACTTTAGTAATAGATATATTCGCATACAGTATTGCTCCCGTAATGTATTTCAGCAAAAGATATGTTTTTAACCATGTTTTTGATATACGATCACTCAGGACCTTGAAATGTTGCCACAAGGGACTTTGATACGTTGCCACAAGGGACTTTGATACGTTGCCACAAGGGACTTTGATACGTTGCCACAAGGGACTTTGATATGTTGCCACAAGGGACTTTGATATGTAGCCACAAGGGACTTTGATATGTTGCCACAAGGGACTTTGATATGTTGCCACAAGGGACTTTGATACGTTGCCACAAGGGACTTTGATATGTTGCCACAAGGGACTTTGATATGTTCTGATATTGATATGTTTTCCTATTGATATAATTATAGTTCACACAACACCCAAATAGTACATTGCACAGATCGATACACAAAACACCCATTTTATTTCATCATTATCATTATTGATTTTATACAGACCACCAAACAACACAAGACACTACCATCAGATAAAGAAAAGGAACAGAAAAGAACTCCCCTATCTACACCCTGATGCTCTGAAAATCCCAAACTGATCTTCTGTACATACTCATCGCATAAAGTATGATAAGAAGGAAAGTATCATGGCCACTATTGCCATGACTACTGCCATGATCATCATCCTGGTCTCGGTACTCGCCACTCCAAACCATGCCAAAAACTCTGTCGCTCTCTCTCTCACCCAACTCCATCCCTCAGTCATCCATGCCACTTGCCGCCAAAATACAGCAAGCATAATCTGTCCCCATGTCATCCTCAGTCTATCATCCATCGCGGTTCTCCAGGCTCGAGTATCGGTGTCCAACGCCTTCACTTGATCCATCAGAGTCAAGTGAGAAGTGAGGATCTCTAATATGGTCGTACGTGTATCCTCAACCGTAGCCTGACACTGCTGTAGACTATGCTGTGTCCCCTGCAAGTTCTGAGTAACTTGCTGCAACTGTGCTCTCAGCTCTGCCTGATGGGAGGATTCTCCCATCTCGTGTATGGCATGAAACTCGTCCCTGGGAGCCAGCTGCTTCCGGGGAGGTAGTCCTGTGGTCTTGCGGGCTTGACCCCGCATACGCCGCAACCCGTCCCAAGCGGGTACTCTAGGAGGTGATATACTCTGCATCCGATCCGCAACGGGAACAGCCGGAGGTGAGTGAGGAGGACTAGGTATGATAGGGAGTGCTGGTGGTGGTGGTGTAACTGGTCTAGGCTCTAATGGTGAATGTGGTAATGCTGGTTGTGCCTGTGGCACTACAGATGGCGCCCGTGAGGCTGCAGTCGATGCCTCCGAAGAATCTGAATCCGGTGCTGAGCTAGAGCTCGGAGTACCATCCCTCATATCATGAGGAGCTAGCTGATACTGTTCGCCTCGATCTGCCATCGCTGTACAATAAAATCTCTAATCAGTATCATGAAAAAATATATTGAATAATAACATTCAACATACACATGATATGAGACGTCCTCCTATCTTAACGCAACTATTCGTCATTACTATTGTTAGTGTTCTGCTTGAATTAAATCAAACTAGAATGCACACGTGTTGCAAATTTCAGTTATGCTGGCCACTCATAACTGGAATTTGTACCACCTGATTATCCTGGCTTCATTCAAAACAAGTTTTGTTCAATATTAATGTTCGGTGCTCTCTGTGTTACTATACGAGCCTATGGTTATAGTCTAGGTTTCTAAGTCAACCTAATTCTCTATAACCTGTGGCTCTGATACCACCCTGTCACACCCCCACCCCTCGTCACCTCATGTATGATGTCACTGAAACGGTTGCGGAAGCACAGTGGTGATGTCTCCGAGGTGAGGGGTGACTTACTTGATCCGATATCACAAGCACACAGATTAACTTAAAATAAATACATTACAGGGTTTCGTTATTACAATTTACATTACAACATTAACCTATTTAACTACAATTTTTGTGAGGTGCATTCTTCCCGAAGTCACGGTCTACCTGCAAAAAGGTTTGATTTGAAAACGTCAGCACAAAGCTGGTGAGTTCATACAGTTCAAGTTTCACAATATGATATGATATGATATGTAATATAAGTTCACAAAATGTTCAGTTCAAGATAACCATGGGACCCGTATCTAGTTCCTTTCTGACGATATTGTTCTACAAGATACTACCCGTCGGTACATATCTTAATGCCTCATTATCTTAATGTCTATCACACCATTAAGAAGTTTTGGAAACAGGAAACAAACATTCACACAAGGGGAGATGCAATCCTCCCAGCAAATGGGTGGTCAGCCGATAGTACTATCATTGTTTCCCCGTTCGGCCACACATGGGTTCACTAGATACAGTTCAGAAATGAGGACTTTTGATACTGTGAAAGTGTTCTGTTCTCCGGGCAAAATCCCATGAAATCCACAAGTTCTCAACAATCACATGAGATCACGCAGATAACAGTGATACATATCATATGTTCAATAAAAGTTCAACAGTGTTCCCCGATGTTTATAAAAGATTAAAAATAAAAGGGGTCGTACGAAACTCACCTGGTAGTATAGATGTAGCAGAATATCTCAAAGCTGATAATAGAGAAGTGATTCTGCATTTATTTATATTTAATGAGTTATTTATGTTCTAGTTTACTGATTAGATCTTTCTGAACGTTCAATGTCAAAGACATTGACTTAAAAGTCATCAAACTGATATTAGTTATGTAATTAGTTAATTTAATGTTATATCATACAATGTATGATAATGTAGGAACCTACATTGCATTAGATTCCTAATACAAAGTTGATGACACTCTTGATTAATCAGAATAATCTTAGATTAACCAAATAGTTAATGTTGTTGATTATGATACTGTAACAGTTTCTAGATAATTTAATGGCTTAGGAATGATCAATCCTTGTTATTGATTACCCAAATATCATGAAATATCACAATGTAGTATCATAAGAGGTATAATAACCAAGTTTAACATACTAATCTGACTGTTATCATAAACATCATATAATCGTTCCAATGAGTATGTTAATGATTGTGATTAGTTTGAAACACTTGGATTTAACCTTACATTTCAAGGATTAACCCAACTAATCACCTACATTGTTATAATCAAATGGATTAAACCATTATAATCATAGGTATGGTTTCATGAAAACCGGGCATTACAACGGATCAAAACAAGGATTTAACCGTTAAAACTTTGTGTTCTTTGTTTATAATCAATCCTAGCCATCATCTAGGCAATAATCAACAATCCTAACTATGTCATTACGTTCAAAATCAAGATCTAATCAATCAAAATCAAACTAGAAGGTTTAAACGGATCATTACCTAATCTGACGGATATCTGCGGCTAAAACGACGATCAGTACTTGAAAACACGTTCCCGGGTGCGATCCTTGCGTTCGGAGGGCTTGAAATAGGAATTTAGATGGTGTTTTGGTCGTGTTCTTCGTCTGGTTTGCGTCTGAGTTCGAAATGAAATAGAAGTTTAATTTTGCATGAAATCTGATGAAGTAGATCAGATCAATGGACCGCCACATCCGTCGCGTACCGCGACCAGAAGCCCAAAAAGACTTCGCGTACCGCGGAGAAATCCGGAGGAATCTTAGATATTTTACATGAATCGCGTACCGCGGAGGATTCTAAATCCCTCCATCGCGTACCGCGATGGGTCCAGTCGACCAACACTTAGTGATTTTTCTTCGTTTTTCGATTCCGGGCAATCCAGGACTCCGTTTTGTGCATGATTTTCGCCCACGTTCATCATTTTTCGCATACTATTGATCTGTAACCATTACAATCATTAAATCAAAGTGGATTTCTAGAACGATCAAATGTGCCCACGTCATTGGTTGCGGAGCCTGTGTTGTGCGGATCATTGTTTGGAGTCGTCATAATCTCAGATTCAATCAATTTCAACTCAATTCAAATGAATTAGACACAAACTCAACAAATTGATTCAAACAAATCAATGTTGAAAAACAAATCAACAGAAGTTATCAGAAAACTTCAAACTATAACGAGTTCTTACTAATCAGCTAATTCGATCAAATAGAGAACTGAAATGAGCAGTTTCAGAGATCAATTGTTTAATCGATCAGTGATTAACCTGCTCTGATACCATTTGTAGGATCAGATGTTCTCAGTTTGATCAGTATTAGGTTATAGCAGCGGAATTCAGAGATGAATTAACATAAGAATTAGCAAGAACACTTGAATATCAATAAAACAGTAAAGAACAGTTATAGAGAGAGAAGTTTCTGCAAAAGGAATAATTTCATTCAATTCACTAACTTCGGTTATCATTACACAATGTCAACTGTCCTTTTATAGGAACAGTGACGTCTGATGATGTCACTTGACAGTGACATCAAACAGACTTGTTACAACAACTGAACATAAAGAAACTACTGAAGATGTCTACAAAGTCTGAAGACATCTTCTTACAAAGACTGACTAAATACAACTACTGAAAGTAAACTACTGAAGAGTAAAAACATCACAACATCTGAAGACTAACACTTCAGCTGTTGTGATCAACTTCAGATCTTGTATCTTCAGATCTTGTATAACATGAGTTGGTCTTCAGCTGTTGTGTTCTTCTTCAGTTGTTGTGTACCTGTGGGACTTAAAGGTTTTTCTGATCAGGCTCATTGGTTCTTTTGGACCAACATTTCCTGAATCGAATAATTCCCTTCCATGGTGAAACTTTTAATAATACTTGATCACCTACCTCAAACTCTATTGGTCTTCACCTTTTGTCAGCGTATGACTTCTGTCGATCCTGTGCAGCTTTCATTCGCGCTTTAACTAGTTGAAGTTTTTCAGTCAAATCTATTACTGCAGCTTTGCTTCCTACTTCTTTCTGTCCTACTCTTCCCCAACACACAGGTGTCCTACATCGACGTCCGTACAACGCCTCGTATGGTGGCATTCCAATACTAGCATGGTAGCTGTTGTTGTATGAGAATTCCACTAGTGGTAAATGATCATCCCAGCTACCACCAAAATCAATAATACAAGCTCTGAGCATATCTTCTAAGGTTTGGATAGTCCTTTCAGACTGTCCATCTGTTTGAGGATGATACGCAGTGCTGATATTGAGTCTTGTGCCCATCGATTCATGAAACTGTTTCCAGAATCTTGAAACAAATCGCGTGTCACGATCAGACACTATAGAAACTGGAACTCCATGTCTTGTAATTATTTCTTTCACAAATAATTCAGACAATTTCTCTGACGTATAAGTCTCACGTATAGGCAAGAAATGAGCACTTTTCGTTAATCGGTCCACAATCACCCAAATAGTATCATGACGTTTCGCCATGAGAGGCAACTTGGTAATAAAATCCATGGTGATGTGTTCCCATTTCCATTCCGGGACTTCGAAAGGTTGCACATAACCATAGGGTTTCTGATGTTCAGCCTTTACTTGCGCACATGTCAAACATTTGTTTACGTACTGCGTTACATTAAACTTCATACCTGGCCACCAATAGTCTCTTCGGAGGTCTTGATACATTTTCGTTGCACCATGATGAATAGAATAACGTGACTTATGTGCTTCATCTAGAATCCTTGACCTGATGTTCCCATTTCGTGGTACCCACATTCGACCAAATCGGATCTTAACACCAAATTCATTTTCTTCTAGATTCTTAACTTGACCAAAGATTCTTTCGAATCCAACATTTTCTTCCTTTAGTCCTTCCTTCTGTGCATCCTTGAGCTCATTCAGGAAATATGGTGTTATCACCAAACTATGAGACTTAACTCATATAGCAGGGTGTTCTGTCTTGCGACTTAGAGCATCGGCCACCACATTTGCCTTTCCCGGGTGGTACAAGATCTCACAGTCATAATCCTTTAGCAGCTCAAGCCATCTTCGTTGTCTCATATTCAAGTCTTTCTGTTCAAAGATGTATTTTAGGCTTTTATGATCCGTGTAAATTGTACATTTGACTCCATATAGATAATGCCTCCAAATTTTTAGAGCAAATACCACAGCAGCCAATTCCAAATCATGTGTTGGATAATTAGCCTTGTGGCTTTTCAATTTTCTTGAGGCATACGCTATTACCTTTCCCCTTTGCATAAGTACACAACCCAAGCCCAGATAAGATGCATCTGAGTATGCAACCATGTCTTCATTACCATCCGCTAATGCTAAGATAGGAGCTTCAGTTAATCTCCTTTTCAATTCATCAAAAGCTTGGACCTGAGTTGGACCCCAGTCATATTTTACTTCATTCCTAGTCAATTTCGTCAATGGTGTAACAATCCTAGAGAAATCCGGAATGAATCTTCTGTAATAACCTGCTAATCCGAGAAAGCTACGAACTTACGTTGGTGTTTTCGGAGGATTCCATTTCATTACTGCTTCTACTTTAGCTGGGTCCACCATTATGCCTTCTGGACTAATAACATGACCTAGGAACTGCACTTCTCGTAACCAAAAGGCACATTTGGAGAACTTAGCATAAAGCTTTTCTCTTCTTAGTATTTCAAGTACTTCCCGGATATGACACGCATGATCACCTTCACTCTTTGAGTATATTAAGATATCCTCAATGAACACAATCACTGATCGGTCTAGCATAGGTCTGCACACCCGATTCATCAAATCCATAAACGCCGCAGGAGCGTTTGTTAATCCGAAAGACATCAAAAGGAACTCATAATGACCATAACGTGTGCGAAAAGCTGTCTTCGGAATCTCTTGTTCTCTTACCTTTAGTTGATGATACCCTGATCTGAGATCTATTTTAGAAAACCAACTTGCACCTTGTAATTGGTCAAATAGATCGTCAATTCTTGGTAACGGATACTTATTCTTTATTGTGAGCTTATTCAATTCCCTATAATCAATCATTCTCATGCTTCCGTCCTTTTTCTTGACAAACAACATTGGTGCACCCCAAGGTGACACACTTGGTCGTATAAAACCTTTGTCTAGAAGGTCTTGTAGTTGGGTGATTAATTCTTTCATCTCTGTTAAAGCCAGACGGTACGGTGCCTTGGCGACAGGTTTAGCTCCTGGCACAACATCAATTTGGAATTTGATTTTCCGATCAGGTGGAATTCCTGGCAAATCCTGAAGAAATACGTTAGGAAAGTTACACACCACGGGTACGTCTTCCAATTCTTTTACCTTAATTTCTTTGTCAATAACATAAGCCAGATAAGCCCCACATCCTCGCCTCATAATTTCACTTGCCTTAATCATTGAAATGACTTTAGGCACGTTAAACACTATATCCCCGTAAACCGTTACAGAACTCCCATTAAGAGCCGTTAAGAAAATCATATTTCGTCGACAGACAATGTTAGCCTCATGTTTGGCCAACCAATCCATGCCCAAGACTACATCAAAACCTCCTAACGTAATCACAAACAACTTAACAGGGAATCTATGGCCTTCTATATCAATGTAACAATCATCATCAATGGCCTCTGTTACTCTAGTGGATTTACCAAGAGCAGTTTCTATGTTAAAGGCATTTTCTATCTTTTTAACATTAGCACGCAGTTTATCACAAAAAGTAATAGTCACAAAGCTCATACTTGCACCAGAATCAAATAGCACTGAAGCAGGGATATCGTTAATCAAGAATGTACCTGTCACCACATCAGGGTCTTTGTCTGCCTGATCTTTAGTCATAGTAAAGGCACGAGCTTTTGCCTTTTGCTTCTCACCTCCCTTACTACTTTCAGGTTTGCTGGCTTCAGTAGGTATTGTCTTTGGTTTAAAACAATTTTTGCTCACGTGACCGATTCCACCACAATTATAACATTTGGTATACTTGGACAATTATGCGAGAAATGTCCAGTTTTTCCACAACGGTAGCACAAAGTAGTCCCCAGAAGACATTCTCCCCCATGTCTCCTTCCATATTTAGTGCATGTTTCAAATTCTTCCCTTCTAAACTTTTTCATTAGGGGCCCTGGTTTGTCATTTCAGTTTCTTTTAAACCTGGATGACCACTTTTGCTTAGGTTCTTCCTTTATTGGTTCAGCTTTCAGCACATCATCCCAGACAATGCCGCTAATCTCTACGGCTGATTCAAAAGTACTGGGAGCATGCGCCTTCACATGTGTTCGGACTCTAGGTGGTAGTCCTTCCACATATAACTTCAACCTGCGTTCCTCCGTGTTTACCAAATGAGGAACCAATCTTGACATTTCATTAAATTTTGAAGTGTATTGCCGATGATTCATACGTCCAGCTTTTAAAGTCAAAAACTCCCGCTCGATTTTATCAATTTCATTTTTCGGACAAAAGTGTTTCATAACTAATTCCTTCAAGTTCTCCCATTTCATGCCCTCCACATCAGTAATGGTCTTTGACTGCTTAACGGTGTTCTACCAATGTAGAGCTTCTTCAGTAAATGAATGAGCTGCAAATTTCATAGCTTGGTCTTCCAGGCATTCACTGATAGCGATAACCGCCTCCATAGCCGAAACCCAATGGCAGGTAGCCACCGCATCTTTCTTACCATCAAAGGGTGGGGGATTACACTCTTTAAAAGCCTTGTAGTCACATCCTTTGGGTTCCTTGATACTTGAACCCTTGCCTTTATTATTGATGATCAATACCTCGTCTTCATCTTCTTCTTTATTAGAGCTGTCAGTTTTCTCTTTCTTTTTCTTAGATCCTTCATTTGTAGTTTCACCTTTGGCTTCAATTCTGGCTGCAGGTAACATGTCCTTTAAGATTTTACGGACTTCATTAGATATTGCCTTTATCACCACCGGCTCAAGCCTAAGTTCCTCCTCTTCATTTTCTTCTTCAATGCTGACTTCAGTTTCCTCAGTATTCATAGGTACTTCCTCAGTTTGCTTCTTATTTTTAGGTGGTCGCCTCGACCTCTACCACGTCCACCTTCTCTCCCTTAGCCTACCATTTTAGTTTTCTATACATATTGCAAACAACCACGTGTCAATCAAGGTAATAATTCAGGACGTAATAAGCATTGTAAATTGTTAATGACGTTGATCAAGTGTAATTAACTATTTACCTCACTTATAAGTTCTAAACATTCCCAATCATGAACACATTATCATTCGCAACATCATACCACTTTAATCTATATCTTAAACATAACAAAGCTCTAAGGTCATATGATCATGGCATCAAACTACCCTTGACTGGCATCCTTATCATTCTGTCCCATTTTCAGTCTAAGTACAGCCATTAGAGATGACCGGATCTCTCAAACTATGGCTCTGATACCAACTTGAGAGGCCCCGAGTCCCGGGAGTCCCCTCGGTTGGCAAACATTGAACCCATAGTCCTTAAACCCTATTTACATTACTATAGCAGCGGAATTTATGGTAACAACATAAAATATTATACAGATCTAAACAAACATTAATACATAGCCCATATCTTTAATAGTTTTATAACATAGCCAGTCTAAGCCAGGGGTAGTCTTTAACGTATGCCATGAGCCCTCCTGATGTCCTTCCTCATTCTATTCAACCTGATATGCATGTAAAACAAGTCAGCTTTATGCTGGTGAGTTCTAAATTCATTTCTTAAAAATATCCTTATTCATTCATGTCATCACATAACATCATTCAAATACATAACATACCTGTTCTCATATCATGATTACATAACATACATAGCATCATAACATAATTCATACAGTGAAGGAACTTCACCGTCAACTGCTGACCTTGAAGTCAAACAGCCTTGTGCAGCACAAGGCTCTTAAGCTATCAACCCGAAGTCGATAACTTATACATGCATAAGATTTCCTCAACTACAGGACTCTTAAACCATCAACCGAAGTTGACGGCTCATACCGGTACAAGACTTCTTTACATATCATAAACGGCTCATTTCACCGTTGTGCTCAAGTTTTGCCCAACCGCAACCAGCAAAACTTCATTTCCTCCTCGACCTCGGCCGAGTGTCTTACAAAAACAAAATCATTTCTTTCTCAACCATCGTTGAGACTTAAATCTTTCTTTTCATCTCCAATGAGATTCTTAAATTATTTACTTCTCAACCGCAGTTGAGACTTAAAACATCATTTATTTTACAACATTCTTTACTTGAAAACATTCTTTATCTGAAAACATACCTTTCCTGAAAACATGCTTTACCTGACCATAATCAGGTTAAAATCACCTTCATACAAAAATTTTGTAACATACATACAATCATTTTCATAAAACAACTTTATAACATGCATATCAGCCCAAAATGATAAAACATTTAAAACAGGGCTATAAGAACTCACCTGATGTCTCACAGTAGCAAGATCACTCGCAAACTGGTACTAATGGTGTAATTCTACATTAGTTTATGTTTAATAAATTATTTAGGTTTTTAACTTACTGATTAGACCTTTTTGAACGCCCAATGTCAAAGACATTGCTTTGATAGTCAGAATAATCTCGGATTAATCAAATAGTTAATGTTGTTGATTATAATGCTAAAACGGTTCCTAGACAGATTAATGGCTTAGAAATGATCAATCCTTATTATTGATTACCCAGATATCATGAAATATCACAATGTAGTATCAGAATAGGTTTAATAACCATCTTTAACATACTAATCTGACTGTTATCATAAACATCATATAGTCGTTCCAATGAGTATGTTAATGATTGTGATTAGTTTGAAACACTTAAATTTAACCTTTGCATTTCAAAGATTAACCAAACTAATCGCCTACATTGTCATAATCAAATGGATTAAACCATTATAATCATAGTTGTGATTTCATGCAAACCGGGCATTACAACGGATCAAAACAATGATTTAACCGTTAGAACATCGTGTTCTTCATTTATAATCAATCCTAGCCATTATCTAGGCAATAATCAACAATCCTGACTATATCATTACATTCAAAATCAAGATCTAATCGATCAAAACCAAACTAGAGGGTTAAAACGAATCATTACCTAATCAGACGGATATCTGACGGCACAACAACGATTAGGACTTGTAAACACGTTCCCTGATGCGATCCTTGGAGTTTGGAAGCTTCAGATTTGAGTTTAGATGGTTAAAATTCGAATTCTAGCGTCTGGAGATGAAACAGGTTTGAGAGATAAGAATTTTAACTTCTGCATGCGTTTTCATGAAGAAAATCTGATCCACTGCACCGCCTCACCCGTCGCGTACCGCGACGAGGAGCTAATAAAGCTTCGCGTACCGCGAAGAAATCCGGAGAATCTCAGATATTTTTGGTGCATCGCGTACCGCAAAGAATCCTCAACCTCTCCATCGCGTACCGCGACGAGTCTAGAAGTTCCATACTTGAAATTTTTCTTCGTTTCGCGATTCCGAACAATCCGTAAATCCGTTTCGCGCACGGTTTTCGCCCACGTTTACCATTTCTCGCGTACTATCATCCTGTAATTATTTCTATTGTCAACTCAACGTGGATTTCATACACGATCAAATGTGCTAAATCTTTGGTTGTTACAAGACTGTGACATATGACGCAAAAATCAGGTACTAAATAATTCAACATATAATACTCAATTATTTTTACACATATATACTAACGAATGAATAAGGTAACTTGAACACACACACATATATATACACTAAAGTAAAATAAAACTCGAGGAGCCTCGAATTATTTTGAAGAAACATACAAATTATGGACATGAATACATATGCATGTATATAGGTACATGGGTTATCACTAACTTCATTCCTACAACCCTCAACATGCATGCACCTACAAATAGTTATATATTTGGTAATCTTCTCGTAATTGAATAAATAAATATATATATATATATATATATATGGGTCTCTTTAGAACTTGTGATCCACCCACTCTATACAAATCAAAATAAAAGGAGGTGTAAATATTTCTATAATTAATACAAGATACCACACTTCATCCTAGGAGTACCTCTTCTAGAAAATCTTGTCAAAGATCTAATCCTTTTTTCATACCCACAAGGACTACTAACTTCCACCTGTTGTTCTTTTTCTTCTTCCAATCGGCAACCTAAAGATTCTCATGGATACGTAGTACAACATAGGAAATAAGACAAAAAAAAAAGGAGAAGTCTTGTCCATCTCTCTCTAAATCTACGGCAACCATGAAGCATGGTGGCTGCCATGCCATCAACTCACAACCTCATAACCCTCACTTTGACTGCAGAAAAAAAATAGGAATCTACCCGTTGATTTACTAGCTAAACCATCATATCACAACCAATTAGAATATAAAGATCAAATTGAATCCTAACTTCACTAGTTTCCCCCTCATTACTTTCCATTTACCACCTTCCAAACTCCTATAAATACTCACGTATGTGGCTCCAAGAAACCCACACCAATCCATTCATCTCTTAGTACTCTACCACCCTTGTCTAACTCGGTGGAACCTCCCTCAAATCCTTCACCAGGCCTCGACCCACAACAGACCAACAAGCGGCAGCAACAACACAGCAACAGTCAGCAACAAGGGGACAGCAGTCGCATCCGCAGCAGCTTACGAACAAGCAGCAGAATCGGAACCAGCAGCAACCTCCCAGCTCCCAGCCTCTTTCCTTGTTTGGTTCGGTGAGTTTTGTTTATCTCTAACAATAAAACCCACCAAGAGGTCCTGCAAAATAAATGAAACTAATAACCAAATAACCATTACTTAACTGATGGTGGAATATTATATCTTCTACATCAAATGGCCATGTGATTCGCTCGAACTAATCCCCACCATGATGAGTTATCAACGAGCAAACAACTCTATACCATTCTCCTGTATATGGGATCGTTGAACCCGTTAACTCTCTGTTTACGTGGTTACAAATGCTTTTATAATCATATATATATGTGCAAGGGTGTACTTATATTTCGGCCTCATACGTAAAAATGATATGTACATATACTCACTAAGTATAACTATATGGAGATACATGGGTTGGATAGATGCATGTCTTTGAACCCCAATAAAAATAAGAAAGTCCCAGATGAGTATATATACATGAATAACAAAACACTCACGTGGCCAAACCAAATAAAACCTAGTATCAAAGGAATGTTAAACTTGGATATAAGGTTCATCTAGTTGAACCGTTAGGGGATAACAAAGATCGTCATGAACAACAAACGATAACCGTAACTTGGCAAGAAATATATAAGCAAGACAACCCGGAAGTTCCAAACTTCAACTAACGATGAGGATACAATAAACAAAACATGAAATGTTGAAAAGAAGGAATAATACCGTATAAGCAATTACTGTTTAGGGATGGTAATAAGATTCTAAACTAACCTACCATTATGTCCAAAAACAAGATTAAAGAGTAATACAATGACATCTGACGACCCATTATATTGTAGGGCACGAATAGGCAACAACCATTAATTCAAGAATCCAGAAAGCATTCTCATCACTATAACTGTGAGTTTTCGTAGCCCCTTTTTTTATGCTATTTTAACTTTTGGGGTGTTATGCATGTTACATAAATTATTTGTACAAGAATTTGAATATTGTTACAGAAGACAAAAATTTATCACTTGAATGGCCCCACTCTCTACACAACCATTTAACTCATAGCAATGAGCCGAGGGATTAATATAAGTTAGTACTAGTGGGGCTTGACAAACCTCCATTCATGGTTGGTCGCACCAACCCCTAATTCATGATTTATGAATGGTATATTTCCAACAAGAACTATTGTTTTGTGATAAGACAATTAGCAAGAAACAGGGTATACAAGAAGTTAAAGGTATGGTTGTGGACTTATGCAGGTTCATCAAAAATATGTGTTTATCTACTAACCAATTTGAGCTAGTTTATCGAGTCGTAAAACCTACGATCTCACCAACATAATGTTGACCCTTTTTAATTTGACATGCATTTCAGGAAATTAGAAGCAACAAGTTGCCTGAAGAAACTAGCATGCATTTATTTTGGAATACAAATGAAGATTTGATTATATTACCTGTTTAAATATAGGCCATATGATTTTAGGAATCTTCATATTTGTATTAAGACTACTTTATTTTGTAAACATGAATCTTTGATATGTTAATGCATGGTTTTGAATTCTCTCATATGCAATGTGCTCAAGATATACAGTTTCGTTACATCCTTGCAATTCCATCGTTGGCAAGGGTGTGACAAAAATTATTAGCATTAATATTAGATAAATGCTTGAAAACAGAATTAAACAAAGCAATAATTTCTGAAATGGAAATAGATCTTAGTCAAAATACAGCTTTATTTTATTGTACACCAGGAATTTTAAAAGATATAAATGATCTTAAAAATTTAAAAATAGCTTTACAAACTAAAGGATATGAAAAATATGAAGAAAATAATATAGTAATAAGTATATGAGTACTAGGAAGAGCCAATAACAGATCAGGAATGAATTTTAAAGTGAACATAGAAGGAATAGTAAATACAATAGCTTCAAAATCAATACAAATGATAGAACCTATAAAAATAGATCCTGAAAAATTAGCAGGATTAGAATGGAAAATAGATGATATTAAAGAAGAAGAAAAAGTAACACTAATACCAAAGAAAAGTTATTTATATGAAGGAATTGATGGAACACAAATCTTAAGATTTACAAATTATAAAGAAGAAAATATACATGAAGAAACTAATAGTGAAACAAGTGAAACACAAATGCAATATAATTTTATGAATTTAGAATATTATAATTCAGACATAGAAAATTTACCAGTATATGATACAGAAGAAGAAATAGAAGAAATAAATTCAGAATTTATAAAGTTTGAAGAAAAAGAAATGGATTACAGTTTACTTGAAGAAGAAGAATTATTAGATGAACCAATATTTAAAAATGAAGAAATAAATAAAACTATATAACAAATAATTAATAAAAAAATTTACAGAAGCAAATATACAAGAAGAAGTAGATGATATGATTATAGAATGTATGTGGATTTACAAATGACATATGAAGAAAGTTATAATAAATTACAAGAATATTTTAATTTACCTTTACTAGAAAGTATATCACAAGGAAAAACAATGATTTCTGATTTCTATAAAGAATAATATACATATATGGATACAAGTTATTCAAGAAAAAGAGGAAAACCATATATGGATACAAGTTATTCAAGAAAAAGAAGTAGATGATATGATTATAAAATGTATGATGATTTCTGATTTCTATAAAGAATAATATCCAAACCTTTGTATTAATCTCTCTGTTCTTCTGTTTAATTTTATTTCTAAATAATCAATCATACCATTATGGTAAAATTCGATTATTTCATTATCTGTTAATGTTGTTGGATAAGAAATCTGTAATAATAATAATCATGTTTCTCCATCTTCATTGATTCTTTCTATAACTTTTACTCCGGTATTATCTCTATCGGGTGCAAAAGCAATATCAAGAATGTTTTGCTGTAATTTGTATAAAATTAATGGAAATTCTATACAGATTTTTTGAGACACCAAATTCTCAAATTCTGGAAATTTATCTGTTAATGGCTTTAGATTTGATTTACACGGTGTATCGATCATTCTATATCTAAAAGCATCAAAGCTTCTAGAATATAAATCAAAGTTTTCTAACTTCTTTTCATATTTATTTAGAATCTGTGTAATTTTTGCTTCTAATATTCTTATTTGTTGTTTTAGCAATCTATTCTCTATAACAATGTGTAATTTTTGTGTATCTTTCTTACTTGCTATCAGCTCTTGCTGTAATTTTGTAATCTCTTCCTGTTGCTGTTGTATAACTTGTTCTGGATTGGCCTTAACCTTATCCGAGAATGTTTGTACACATTCTGGTTCTATATAAAATGTTAACCACAGATTTTCTCTTGCAACCTTCAGGGCTTCATTAAATGAACAAAATCCTTTAAAAATAGGATTATAGCACTGTATATGTTTAGCAACTGTCTCCCATTTATTATAAATATCCAGTTGTGTACCTCTAAATACCACATAATGTGTGTATTTAGGTTTGTGTATTTTTTTGGGATTTACTAATGTTTGCTTAGCAAAGAATATACTAAGAGCATTCAAAATTTGTATTTTGAACTTAGCGACTTGTGTAAATGTCTGTATATGCCATAAGTTGTCTAACAAACACTGTTGTTTTTCTGTAAGCTTTATATTTTCCATTGGACGAAATTTTTTATGCTGTTCTTCACATTTCTGTAAAACAAAATTTCCGAATGTTCTAGTAGAATTCTGTATAACTGTTGGAAATATGTTAGCCTTTTGTGTAATTTGTGAGCTTGACCCTTGTCTAGGGAATTTTGCAAACTTTGGCTGTATAATTGGTTCAGTTATAGAAGCTGGTAACCTTCTATGACTGTGTATAAACTGTTTTTGTTCCTCATCAGAAGATATCTCCATTGGAGATGCACTTCTGTTAGCCTGTATAAGTTTACCCTTGCATTTAGATTTGATGTCCATCTACACAAAAAAGTTTGTTTATATTTCTAGATAACATATCTGCCATCCCATTATTCTTTCCTTTTATATGTTCAAAATTTATTGTATATCCTTGTCCTTGTATTATATTTTGTAAATTTACCCATCGAGTTCTATTTACCTTTTTACTTTGATCGTTTTTTATAAATTTTACTATTGCTTCACAATCTGTTCTAACTGTAAATTCTTTTTGTAAAAATATTTTAAATTTTTCTAAAGAATTTATTAAAGCGTGTATTTCAAAATATATGCTTGTCCAGTTATTTTTTAATTTAAAATTTCCACTAGAGTAAGCACATATTTTTTCTTCTGATTTTGAACTGTATTTATTAGTTTACTGAGCAATACTGCTCCACACCCTTCTTTACGTCCATCTGTTTCTATTATTATGTAATTTGTTACTAATGGTAATTCTAAGGGTTTAATTTCTCTTATCTTCTTTTTAATTTGTTCTATTATTTTAATATCTTCTTTATTGAAAAATCTTTGGCTATTCTTTGTAGGTTTACTATATAATGGTCCTACTAATTTTGATAAATTTGGAATAAATTTTTCTAGCATAATTTACTAATCCTAGAAAAGCCTGTATTTGTTTTAGATTTTTAAATTTTTCTAGAAATTGTAAAATTTTTGTAGAAATATGTGATTGTATTTCTATTTTCCCGTTTCCAATTTCTAACACTAAAAAAGAAATCTTTTTTTCTAAATAACTCCATTTTTCTTTTTAATATAACTATACCGGGTGTTTTTATTTCTTCAAATACCTGTTGCAGATGTTTTTCATGTTCCTGTACTGCTTCGCTTGCAACTAAAATATCATCAATGTATACTAAACAAAAATCATATTTTAAAATATATATCCATAAATCTTTGAAATATTGAGGAGCATTTTTAAAACCAAACTAAGAACACTCTATTCAAATTGTCCTTCTGAACATGTAAATGCTGTCCATTTTTTAAAATCTTCTTCTAATTTTAATTGATTATATCCTGATTTTAGATCGAATTTTGAAAAAAATCTTTTTTTTTGTATCAACTGTATTAAATTATCTTTTTTTGGTATATATATATCCATAATCTTCTGTATTATCATTTAATCTTTTGTAATTATATACTATTCTAGCTTTTCCTCTTTTTATTTCCCATAATTTCTTACTATAAATGCTCGATCTATGAGGACTTTCGGATTTTCTAATTAATCCTTGTTCTATCATTTCTGGTATTTGTTTTTTGAATTCCTCCTTATCTATGGGACTGTATTCTATATTTGCTGTTCTAATTGTTATATCTGGGTTTTTATTTTAAATTACATACATATGTTACTTTTGAGTTTCTAATATCTTCTCCTATTAATCCTATTTTTTCTAAATGTAATATTTTCGGATGATCTATACTTCTGTTTTATATCTTTTCCTTTTCTAACTCATTGTTTAAAAAATCTGTTAACAATTTTATTGTTTCATTTTGTAATAATTCTTTTCTTTGATTTATTTTTAAAAATTCTAAATTCCCTTTTTCCCCTCATTTTTCAGCAAATGTAGAAGTTTTTGTATATCTTGAAGTTGGAAAGCTATATATATGTTTACTCAATGTTATAAATTTTTTTGTTATTGTTGTTGATCCATTTAATCCTAGAATAAAATTTAATCCTATTACGAAATCCTGAGATTTTATGTGCTGTGGATTTATATTTATCTGTGGTATGCAATGTTTTTAAAACCGGACCGGACATCGAACCGGTTTCTTAACTGGTTATCGGTTGGACCGGTCGGACCGGTTAGACCGGATTTAAGAACCGGATGAAATTATAAATATCATATAAATATATGTAAGTTGGATGATTTAATTTTAAAGTAAAAAAACTTTTGGTAGACAAATAATAAATAAAACTAGCCTGATAGGCCTCCTATTTATATATATATACAAAGTTTACTTGTACGAAAAATAAATAAAGCAATCAACTGACTTTACTTTTACCCTTTTTACTTTTACACATCCCTAAACACTCAACCCCTCATCTTCTCTACCTACCCTTCCCACCTCCACAATGATGCAGTTTTTAATTTTCCTCCTTTCCTCCGCCGGATGAAGAATGCTACAAACCCAAGGCGTTTGAAACTCCAAATCGGCTTCACTTCGCCGCCGCTACCCGAAGTTGAATCAATCTTCACCACCGACCTGATTGGTCTCAACCGGTCCGACGGATTTATGGATACATCGGAGATATGGATAAGGCTGCAGCAACTTCACTGTGGTATTTTCTGCCGGAACGATTGTTACTGTAATCTTCAACCATCAGAAACTGGTTGAACTGAACCGCCGGTTCCTCGGTTAGACCGCCGGTCTCCGGTCAAACCGGCCGGTTCTCCCCAAAACGGTTCTGAGCACATAACCGGACCGTTTGAATGACCGAATCCCGGTCCGACCGGTCCAACCGGCCGGTCCGGTCCGGGTTTGAAAACGTTGGTGGTATGTCATATTTTATACTATAATTTCCTAAAAAATCTAAGAACTGTATTCCTACAGGTTCTAAATAGTGTGTTATATTTATTAATCTGTCTTCTGATGTTCTTGTTACTAGTTTATATGCTAATTGTTTATGATATTGTATTGGTGCTAGACTATATGATATTAAACTCTTTGTTGCACCGGTATCTATTAGGGCAGTTAAATCTAAAAATTTATTTGCATCTAACCATAGTCGGCATTGTATATTTATCATGTTAATTGATCCTTGTGTTTGTATATATGTTTTCTCACTTTCTGTGGACATTTGATTTATTTCTATTTCTTTTTTCTTAAAGATTAAATCTTCTATATTATTTATTTTATTTTCTAATGCTTGTGATCTTATTTCCATATTATTTAATTTTTCTTCTATTCCTTGTAATTTAAATTTTTGCAATTCTGTTATTAACTCTATTTTTTTCCAATTTCTCATTTTTATCATTTTTCTTTTGTTTTGTTTCTATTTCTTTATTATTTTCTATATTATATAATTCTTTTATGCATAAATAGCATATTTCTTTAAAACATATATTACATTGTGATCGTTTTTCTATACTAGAATAATATCCACAATTAAAGCATTTTATGTAATTATTACCTCTTTTATGATTCCAATCATGTTTACAACTTTCTTCTGTGTTCATGTATGTATATGTTATTTTTGTTATTGGTTTATCTTCATCGCTATAAATACTATATATAGATTCATTTTCAGTATTGTCCGTTTCTATTGCTTCTATTTCATATTCATTTAATTGTTCTATTAGAGTACTTCTCTCTGCATTTTTATTTTTATTTGGACATTTATTTGCCAGATGTTTTTCATCTCCACAAATAAAAAAATGAGAAATTGGAAAAAATAGAGTTAATAACAGAATTGCAAAAATTCAAATTACAAGGAATAGAAGAAAAATTAAATAATATGGAAATAAGATCACAAGCATTAGAAAATAAAATAAATAATATAGAAGATTTAATCTTTAAGAAAAAAGAAATAGAAATAAATCAAATGTCCACAGAAAGTGAGAAAACATATATACAATCACAAGGATCAATTAACATGATAAATATACAATGCCGACTATGGTTAGATGCAAATAAATTTTTAGATTTAACTACACTAATAGATACCGGTGCAACAAAGAGTTTAATATCATATAGTCTAGCACCAATACAATATCATAAACAATCTATAACTTATAATAAATAAGTAACTCAAATGCCACTTGTCAAAATTTTAAACCACTCATGCCACTTGTCAAAATTTTAAACCATTTTTGACATGTGTCACATCCTTATTATCATATTCAATTCTCTTTCCTATTAAATGCACATATATTCTCTTTATTAAATATAAATAATTAAATTAGATGTTAATTATCAATTATTTTAGTTATACATTTTTATATCCATAAAAAATAGATTTCGAAAAAAAATTTATATAAAACAATTTTTCTAAAAGTAAACAAAAACCATAAGTTTAAACAACAAGATTTCTATATATAAAATTCTATTTTTTAAACAATTTCAAAAATGAAATGTTAAAAATAAATTTTAAAAAAAAAACAGAAAGCTAAAAAAAATGGTATTGTTGTTTTGTTATTTAAGATATGTATATATACATAAAATCAATCATATATCTTTTATATCAAAAATTGTTTTTTAAATCCTATATTTTTATTAGTTACTATATAATATTTTTTTATATAATCCGTGTAATACACGGGTTATTAACCTAGTTAGCATATAAACTAGTAACAAGAACAGCAGAAGACAGATTAATAAATATAACACACTATTTAGAACCTGTAGGAATACTGTTTTTAGATTTTTCAGGAAATTATAGTATAAAATATGACATACCACATATAAATATAAATCCACAGCACATAAAATCTCAGGATTTCGTAATAGGATTAAATTTTATTCTAGGATTAAATGGATCAATAACAATAACAAAAAAATTTATAACATTAAGTTAACATATATATAGCTTTCCAACTTCAAGATATACAAAAACTTCTACATTTGCTGAAAAAAGAGGGGAAAAAGGGAATTTAGAATTTTTAAAAATAAATCAAAGAAAAGAATTATTACAAAATGAAACAATAAAACTGTTAACAGATTTTTTAAACAGTGAGTTAGAAAAAGGAAAAGATATAAGCAGAAGTATAAATCATCCGAAAATATTACATTTAGAAAAAATAGGATTAATAGGAGAAGATATTAGAAACTCAAAAGTAACATATGTATGTAAATTTAAAATAAAAAACCCAGATATAACAATTAGAACAACAAATATAGAATACAGTCCCATAGATAAGGAGGAATTCAAAAAACAAATACCAGAAATGATAGAACAAGGATTAATTAGAAAATCCGAAAGTCCTCTTAGATCAGCATCATTTATAGTAAGAAATTATGGGGAAATAAAAAAAGGAAAAGCTAGAATAGTATATAATTACAAAAGATTAAATGATAATACAGAAGATGATGGATATAATATACCAAACAAAGATAATTTAATACAGTTGATACAAAAGAAAAAGATTTTTTCAAAATTTGATATAAAATCAGGATATAATCAAATAAAATTAGAAGAAGATTTTAAAAAATGGACATCATTTACATGTTCAGAAGGACAATTTAAATGAAACAGTATACATTGATGATATTTTAGTTGCAAGCAAAACAGTACATGAACATGAAAAACATCTCCAACAGGTATTTGAAGAAATAAAAACACACGGTATAGTTATATCAAAAAGAAAAATGGAGTTATTTGGAAAAAAAGATTTCTTTTTTAGGGTTAGAAATTGGAAACAGAAAAATAGAATTACAATCACGTATTTCTACAAAAATTTTTAATTTCCAGAAAATTTGAAAATCTAAAACAAATACAGGTTTTTCTAGGATTAGTAAATTATGCTAGAAAATTTATTTTAAATTTATCAAAATTAGTAGGACCATTATATAGTAAAACTACAAAGAATGGCCAAAGATTTTTCAATAAAGAAGATATTAAAATAATAGAACAAATTAAAAAGAAGATAAGAGAAATTAAACCCTTAGAATTACCATTAGTAACAGATTACATAATAATAGAAACAGATGGATGTAAAAAAGGGTGGGGAGCAGTATTGCTCAGTAAACCTAATAAATACAGTTCAAAATCAGAAGAAAAAATATGTGCTTACTCTAGTGGAAATTTTAAATCAAAAAATAACTGGACAAGCATAGATTTTGAAATACAAGCTTTAATAAATTCTTTAGAAAAATTTAAAATATTTTTATAAAAAGAATTTACAGTTAGAACAGATTGTGAAGCAATAGTAAAATTTATAAAAAACGATCAAAGTAAAAAGGTAAATAGAACTCGATGGGTAAATTTACAAAATATAATACAAGGACAAGGATATACAATAAATTTTGAACATATAAAAGGAAAGAATAATAGGATGGCACATATGTTATCAAGAAATATAAAGAAACTTTTTTGTGTAGATGGACATCAAATCTAAAGGCAAGGGTAAACTTATACAGGCTAACAGAAGTGCATCTCCAATGGAGATATCTTCCGATGAGGAACAAAAACAGTTTATACATAGTCATAGAAGGTTACCGGCTTCTATAACTGGACCGATTATACAGCCAAAGTTTGCAAAATTTCCTGGACAAGGGTCAACCTCACAAATTACACAAAAGGCTAACAGATTTCCAACAATTATACGGAATTCTACTATAACATTCGGAAATTTTGTTTTACAGAAATGTGAAGAACAACATAAAAAATTTTGTCCAATGGAAAATATAAAGCTTACAGAAAAACAACAGTGTTTGTTAGACAACTTATGGCATATACAGACATTTACACAAGCCGCTAACTTCAAAATACAAATTTTGAATGCTCTTAGTATATACTTTGCTGAGCAAACATTAGTAAATCCCGAAAAAATACACAAACCTAAATACACACATTATGTGGTATTTAGAGGTACACAACTGGGTATTTATAATAAATGGGAGACAGTTGCTAAACATATACAGTGCTATAATCCTATATTTAAAGGATTTTGCTCATTTAATGAAGCCTTGAAGGTTGCAAGAGAAAACCTGGGGTTACCATTTTATATAGAACCAGAAAGTGTACAAACATTCTCGGATAAGGTTAAGGCCAATCCAGAACAAGTTATACAACAGCAACAGGAAGAGATTACAAAATTACAGGAAGAGCTTATAGCAAGTAAGAAAGATACACAGAAATTACACATTGTTATAGAGAATAGATTGCTAAAACAGCAAATAAGAATATTAGAAGCAAAAAATACACAGATTCTAGACAAATATGAAAAGAAGTTAGAAAACTTTGATCTATATTCTAGAAGCTTTGATGCTTTTAGATATAGAATGATCGATACACCGTGGAAATCAAATCTAAAGCCATTAACAGATAAATTTCCAGAATTTGAGAATTTGGCGTCTCAGAAAATCTGTATAGAATTTCCATTAATTTTATACAAATTACAGCAAAACATTCTTGATATCGCTTTTGCACCCGATAGAGATAATACCGGAGTAAAAGTTATAGAAAGAATCAATGAAGATGGAGAAACAGGATTATTATTATTACAGATTTCTTATCCAACAACATTAACAGATAATGAAATAATCGAATTTTACCATAATGGTATGATTGATTATTTAGAAATAAAATTAAACAGAAGAACAGAGAGATTAATACAAAGGTTTGGAGATAAGTTTCTTGAGATTGTTGGAAATATCTCTACACATTCAAGGGATCCAATAATAGGTTGTAAAATATTTTCATCCTTCCCATATATGGATGAATACAGTTATAAACCTGCTAGAAAGAGAATATTTGTCTCTCACAGAATATATTTGCATCATTATCTAAAAGATCTAGCAGTAAATGTTGATATTGATTTTGGAAATCTTTCATGGGTGAATGAATTGTTTAATGAACCCATTATTGAACAAGAGTTCTCAGAATTCTTCAGAAAACACCAACAGACTCCTAAATTACCAGCAAGTTTTAGATGGCAAAACTATGCTTTACTAGGAGAAGGACACTATATACAAATTTATGCACATGAAAACTGGAAAATGCTTCTACCATTCGCATTAGAAGGTGAAGAATTAGAATTAGAGCATATTATCAACAAAGAAGATGATAATAGCCCAGAATCACCACACTCTGGGGACAACATTAGCATTCCAGAAACTCACAGAGATTTCTAGAAGAAGTCGTCAGGAATGACGCCTACACAGATAAAAACAAAAGAAGACAGCGAGCATCAACAGACAGCCAGACATAATCTGATTTTACTTTTGCTTTTACTTTCTGAAAATAATTTTGTGTACTTTTTAATCTTAGTCGTTCTTTTTGCATGGTTCGTTCTTGAGTTATAACCATAACAAAAGGAATTTTTTTTAACTTGGTAGTTAACTAAAACCGACTTTAACTACTAACATAAAAGGCGAAATGCACCAAAAATGTCAATAAGTGATTCATTTGTTTTGAAGAGTTTTATTTTATAATCACTCTATCTCACTTAAATTCTTAAAAGCTACCAATGTGGGACAAAGTGATAACACAAACAAACATTTAGATTAGAATTAAAAAGTTGTATCATATGTTATAAGAGTTGTAAAACTCTTAATTTTAAGAGATTTAAGCAAATTACTATTTTGTCCTTCTTATATGTATTATATAGTAGTATAGATATATATATATATAGGGGAAGGTTAAAAATATAACCCACTAAATGCGCGCTAACCCAAATAACTTTGACAAGATGAACCCGAATCCTGGATTTCTTTTTTTAAACATCATTGTAACACATTTTGAACACCATGTTATTTTATGAGATTGGGCTAATTCTTTTTCGTTTGAGATCCTACATCACTGTAGTAATGTAACACAAAATGAAGTAATGTAACACAAAATGAAGTGTTATATTGTTAGAGAAAAAAAATCAAAATAATGTGTTATATTACATCACTGTAATTTATCATTGTAATTATAATTGTTAGAGAAAAAGTAAAATAATGTGTTATATTAATTACATCACTGTAATTTATCATTGTTAGAAAAAAATTTAAAATAATGTGTTATATTTATGCTCGTTATATCGATGTTAATAATGGGCAATGAGAAAAAAAATTAAAAAAACTAGTCAACATTATAACGGGAATTAAAGAGAAAATTACATCACTGTAAATAATGTGTTACGTCACCGTTAATTATGTCATTGTAAATTACTTTATTTTGTGTTACATTACTTCATTTTGTATTACATTACTGTAATTTACCATTGTTAGAAAAAATTTCTAATTAATTTGCTATCGTTAAGCTCGTTACAATGATGTAAATACATGACATCAAAAAAAATAAAAAAAAAACTAGTCGAGACTATAACGAAATTAAAGAGAAAAATGAGACGAGTATAATGGTGCAATTTTTTTAAAAAAATAATATAGTATAAAAAAGTTATGAATGTTTAAAAAAAAAGGGGTAAACTTTATATAAATAACAAATGTCCTAAATGCCCTTCATACTAAAGACAAAAGAATTGATACGTGGCACGATCCTATACATTTACCTTTTTCAAGTAACCATTGGATGATGGTTAATGGGTTGTAACAAAAGATGAGGGTTATCAAAAATTCCATGCCCTATATATATATATATATATATATATATATATATATATATATATATATATGTTATAATAAAAATTAATTCTGTCTAAAAAAATTAAGTTAGCAAATTTTACATTTTTTGTATTTTGATCAGAAATAAAAAACAACAAAGATAACATGATTAAATTATAAACTTAATTTGATTTTCAACTAATATTACTATATTAGCTTTCAATCAAACATGCTGTTATACTTTATTTCTTATTCAACTTTAATATTAATAAACTTTTTCTTCAAGATTTTCTGGTCTTTATAAAAAATTGGCGATGAGTTTTTTTTTTTTTTTTACCAGACTAACAAAGAAAATATATTGACACTAGCAAGAAGTTAGAAGAAAATACAAGTAGATGCAAGTTGTTAACAATTCAATGAAACTAAAAGTGAGAAGACACACCTGACACGTCAGCAAAAAGGTGATGATGCAATTCAAGAAGATCCACATGATGCATAACGGAAAACATGGAGGCACTCATCGGCGAATACGCCGCTACCGGAATATTCCTCATCTTAGCGACGTCAAACGGCCAGATCATAGTGACATCGGCTATGATGAGTTTCACCGGAAGTTCCATCCGATCAAGTGCCTCCGTAAAAGGACGTTCCATTTTCGTTTGAACAGCGGTGAGGAAGGTAATCATATCGGAGCCACGGTTGCGCTCGGAAGGGAGAACGTTAGGGATGGTGGCGAACCTGATGATGTCGTTCGTCGGATCTGGATCGAGAAACCCTAGCCACTTCTCGGTAACGAAGACGGTGAAGACCGTGGTGCGGTTTTGCTGGTTCATTCGAGAGGAGAGCGAGTTGCAGAGGTTGAGCAGAGGGTTTATGTGGCCTCTGCCGGGATACGGTACCACCACCACGTGATTCATGTTTCCGGTGATCGGAGAACCGTCGATGATCGGAAATTGTTTACAGAGAAAGTAAGAGGAGGGTACAATGAGTTTTGAAGTTGGACCTGCAAATGCATCATGCCACTACATTTTGTCGACATTTTTTTTGTTGGCAAAGTTATTTACTCGACTGCCGTAATGTATAAGGATGTATTTATAACATGTATTTTAGTCACCACTGTCTTATCACGTTTTTATAAATCTTTCCTACATACATCATCTCTCTTTTTTTTAGGTCCAACACATATATACTTACTATGCATCATCTCTTTTCAACATCGTCATTTCATTTAAATAATAAAATTAAGCCTATGAATCGAGTTTTATTGTGAAATGGGCCCACATGTATGCATCTGTTGAAGCTATGTGTTATCATCAAGCCTTATTCACTTCATTTAGGCGTCACATGTGACAGTTGTACACGAGAATTACGTCATCAATGACGTGGGCACATTTGATCATTCTAGAAACCCATGTTGTTCTAATACTTGTAATTGTTACAGAGTAATAGTAGACGAGAAATGATGAACGTGGGCGAAAATCGTGCACAAAACGAAGTCCTGGATTGCCCGGAATCGAAAAACGAAGAAAAATCACTAAGTGTTGGTCGATTGGATCCATCGCGGTACGCGATGGAGGGATTCAGAATCCTCCGCAGTACGCGATGCATGAAAGAAATTTGAGATCTCCGGATTTCTTCGCGGTACGCGAAGAATTTTTGGGCTTTTGGTCGCGGTACGCGACGGATGAGGCGGTGGAATGATCTGATCCTTTTAATCAGATTTCATGCAAGAAAGAAGTTTATTCTTCTTCTTCGTTTCTGCTTCATTTCCAGGCGAAAACACACACACTTTTCCCATCCAAACTCCAGTTTAAGCTTATCAGACGCCAAGGATCGTGCCACGGGTCGTGTATACAAGTTCTGATCGTTGTTTTATCCGTCAGATTAGGTAATGATTCGTTTTAACCTTCTAGTTTGATTTTGATTGATTAGATCTTGATTTTGAACGTAATGACATAGTTAGGATTGTTGATTATTGCCTGGATGACGGCTAGGATTGATTATAAACAAAGAACACAAAGTTTTAACGGTTAAATCCTTGTTTTGATCCGTTGTAATGCCCGGTTTTCATGAAACCATACCTATGATTACAATGGTTTAATCCATTTGATTATAACAATGTAGGTGATTAGTTGGGTTAATCCTTGAAATGCAAGGTTAAATCCAAGTGTTTCAAACTAATCACAATCATTAACATACTCATTGGAACGATTATCTGATGTTTATGATAACAGTCATATTAGTATGTTAAACTTGGTTATTATACCTCTTATGATACTACATTGTGATATTTCATGATATTTGGGTAATCAATAACAAGGATTGATCATTCCTAAGCCATTAAATTATCTAGAAATTGTTACAGTATCATAATCAACAACATTAACTATTTGGTTAATCTAAGATTATTCTGATTAATCAAGAGTGTCATCAACTTTGTATTAGGAATCTAATGCAATGTAGGTTCCTACATTATCATACATTGTATGATATAACATTAAATTAACTAATTACATAACTAATATCAGTTTGATGACTTTTAAGTCAATGTCTTTGACATTGAACGTTCAGAAAGATCTAATCAGTAAACTAGAACATAAATAACTCATTAAATATAAATAAATGCAAAATCACTTCTCTATTATCAGTTTTGAGATATTCTGCTACATCTATACTACCAGGTGAGTTTCGTACGACCCCTTTTCTTTTTAATCTTTTATAAACATCGGGGTAGCGCTGTAAGACTTTTCAAAACTATATGATATGTATCACTGTTATCTGTGTGATTGCATGTGATTGGTTGGAACTTGTGGATTTCATGGGATTTTGCCCTGAGAACAGAACACTATCACAGAACTTAAGTCCTCATTTCTGAACTGTATCTAGTGAACCCATGTGGGGCCGAACGGGGAAACATTGATAGTACTATTGGCTGACCACCCATTTGCTGGGAGGGTTGCATCTCCCCTTGTGTGAATGTTTGTTTCCTGTTTCCAAAACTTCTTAATGGTGTGATAGACATTAAGATAATGAGGCATTAAGATATGTACCGACGGGTAGTATCTTGTAGAACAATATCGTCAGAAAGGAACTAGATACGGGTCCCATGGTTATCTTGAACTGAACATTTTGTGAACTTGTATTACATATCATATCATATCATATTGTGAAACTTGAACTGTATGAACTCACCAGCTTTGTGCTGACGTTTTCAAATCAAACCTTTTTGCAGGTAGACCGTGACTTCGGGAAGAATGCACCTCACAAAAATTGTAGTTAAATAGGTTAATGTTGTAATGTAAATTGTAATCACGAAACCATGTAATGTATTTATTTTAAGTTAATCTGTGTGCTTGTGATATCGGATCAAGTAAGTCACCCCTCACCTCGGAGACATCACCACTGTGCTTCCGCAACTGTTTCAGTGACATCATACATGAGGTGACGAGGGGTGGGGGTGTGACAGGGTGGTATCAGAGCCACAGGTTATAGAGAATTAGGTTGACTTAGAGACCTAGACTATAACCATAGGCTCGTATAGTAACACAGAGAGCACCGAACATTAATATTGAACAAAACTTGTTTTGAATTAAGCCAGGATAATCAGGTGGTACAAATTCCAGTTATGAGTGGCCAGCATAACTGAAATTTGCAACACGTGTGCATTCTAGTTTGATTTAATTCAAGCAAAACATTAACAATAGTGATGACGAATAGTTGCGTTAAGATAGGAGGACGTCTCATATCATGTATATGTTGAATGTTATTATTCAATATATTTTTTTCATGATACTGATTAGAGATTTTTATTGTACAGCGATGGCAGATCGAGGCGAACAGTATCATCTAGCTCCTCATGATATGAGGGATGGTACTCCAAGCTCTAGCTCAGCACCGGATTCAGATTCTTCGGAGGCATCGACTGCAGCCTCACGGGCGCCATCTGTAGTGCCACAGGCACAACCAGCATTACCACATTCACCATTAGAGCCTAGACCAGTTACACCACCACCACCAGCACTCCCTATCATACCTAGTCCTCCTCACTCACCTCCGGATGATCCCGTTGCGGATCGGATGCAGAGTATATCACCTCCTAGAGTACCCGCTTGGGACGGGTTGCGGCGTATGCGGGGTCAAGCCCGCATGACCACAGGATTACCTCCCCGGAAGCAGCTGGCTCCCAGGGACGAGTTTCATGCCACACACGAGATGGGAGAATCCTCCCATCAGGCAGAGCTGAGAGCACAGTTGCAGCAAGTTACTCAGAACTTGTAGGGGACACAGCAGAGTCTACAACAGTGTCAGGCTATTGAGGATACACGTATGACCATATTACAGATCCTCACTTCTCACTTGACTCTGATGGATCAAGTGAAGGCGTTGGACACCGATACTCGAGCCTGGAGAACCGCGATTGATGATAGACTGAGGATGACATGGGGACAGATTATGCTTGCTGTATTTTGGCGGCAAGTGGCATGGATGACTGAGGGATGGAGTTGGGTGAGAGAGAGAGCGACAGAGTTTTTGGCATGGTTTGGAGTGGCGAGTACCGAGACCAGGATGATGGTCCTGGCAGTGGTCATGGCAGTGGTGGCCATGATACTTTCCTTCTTATCATACTTTATGCGATGAGTATGTACAGAAGATCATTTTGGGATTTTCAGAGCATCAGGGTGTAGATAGGGGAGTTCTTTTCTGTTCTTTTCTTTATCTGATGGTAGTGTCTTGTGTTGTTTGTAGTCTGTATAAAATCAATAATGATAATGATGAAATAAAATGGGTGTTTTGTGTATCGATCTGTGCAATGTACTATTTGGGTGTTGTGTGAACTATGATTATATCAATAGGAAAACATATCAATGTCAGAACGTATCAAAGTCCCTTGTGGCAACATATCAAAGTCCCTTGTGGCAACATTTCAAGGTCCTGAGTGATCGTATATCAAAAACATGGTTAAAAACATATCTTTTGCTGAAATACAGTACGAGAGCAATACTGTATGCGAATATATCTATTACTAAAGTACAGTACGAGAGCCATACTGTACGAGAACATATCTAAACGAGAACATATCTATTGTTTGTATGAGAACAAATCTAGTACATGAACTGAGAACATATCATGGAACATGTATGAGAACGTATATCTGTATGAGAACTTATCAATGTCCTGAATCTGAATTTATCAAAAACATGGGTAATCAAATATTTATATCACAGTACTGTGAGCTGTGAAATATTTTAACATGTTTTTGAATTAACAGGACTGAGTATAACTACGAACATCTGTGTGATCTGTGTGTACTGAAATCATGTCTGAACTAAATTCATGTAGTTATACTGTATTCTTTATCTTCACATTTCAATATAAATTTTCAGTGTAACTGAATATGATTGAATTTATGTGATAAAACGGGTTATATCTTTAATGTTCTTGAACTGACCTGAGTTTTGTCTGCTTGTGAGCAGAATAATGGCTCCAAAACGAGGTCGACCAGCTAAGAGAGCTACTCAGAACATTACAAACCCTGAACAGAATCAAATTCCACCTTTGACTGTTGAATCAAATCCGGATCCGCATGTTAATCCGGAAGCGAATGTGGTTCCACCTAGGAACTTGGAAACGAATACTACTCCACCAGTGAACCCTGGAGCAGGCATTGTTCCACCTGCTGGTACAAGCGGATCGAAAACAAATGAAGCTATGATAGCACGAATTGTGCGTGAACAATTATCTGCTTGTGGTGTTCTGTTACAACACCAACCACATATCACCGCAGGTTCGGGTGGGGAACACGATCATACTGAACATAATGCTACTGGTGGTCACGCTGAAACTCATACTACCACTGGTGCAACAATCACAAAAACAACTGTTCCTGATCCACCACAGCCAGGATGTACATATAAGTACTTTGCTTCCTGTAACCCTCCTACTTTCACTGGCAAGGAAGGAGCGGCTGGTCTTTTAAGGTGGATCGAGGAGATGGAAACCAAACTCAAAATCAGTCAGTGTTTGGAGGAGCATAAGGTGTCTTATGCTGCCTGTTCTCTGAAAGACTCAGCTTTGACCTGGTGGAATACCCAGGCCAAGACTTTGGGTTCAGCCACAGTTGACTCGATGGGCTGGAATGATTTCAAAACTCTGATTAGATCAGAGTACTGTCCCATCACTGAAATTCAAAAACTCCAGGAGGAATTCTGGAACCACTCCATGATCGGTGCTGATTGTCTAGCATATACCGATCGTTTTCATGAACTCACTTGCTTGCTTCCCGATATGTTTCCTACGGAAGCAGCCTTAATCGAGAAATACATTAAAGGTTTGATTCCCCAGATTCGGGGAATGGTAACTGCAGCTGAACCTACAACTCTGAAACATGCAATTCTGTTAACCACTAAGCTTACCAATGAGGCGGTAAGGAGTGGTACTTTGTTGTTGAAACCTCCGACGGCTCACAGCCGTAGTGATATCGGTACCTCGAATGTTTCAAAAGGTACTAAACGAAAGTGGTTTGGCAAAGCCAAGGCGAAAGCTCCGGCTGAGATCACCCAGAGCAAGCCAACTATGAAAAACTATGGTGCTGCAATTCCGGAGAGGAAAGTTTATACTGGGCAGGCGCCCAAATGCAATAAATGTCCTTTCCATCACACAGGACCATGTCCTGTTTGTGCCAACTGTAACCGAGTAGGACACTACTCTAAATATTGCAACTTTCCTGCTCAACCATCAAACCAAGCACCACAACAAACCACTCAAAACAATCGATCATGTTACAAATGTGGGAACCCTAATCATTTCATGAAAAATTGTCCAAACAACAACAACACCAATCAAGGGAATGAAGCTAGGGGAGAGCTTTTCAGATTGGTGCTACCGAAGCAAGACATGATGCAAACATTGTCACTGGTACGTTTCTTCTCAATAATCTATACGCATCAGTTCTGTTTGATACAGGAGCAGATAAGAGCTTTATCTCTCCTGAATTTGCATCATTAATTTCATTGCCTACGGTAGATCTAGAAACTCCTTATGTTATTGAACTTGCTAACGGCAAGTTGATCAAAACTAGCAGTGTTATTCAAGGATGTTCCTTGAATTTGAATGATCATCTTTTTAATATCAATTTACTTCCTATTGAGCTTGGGAGTTTTGATGTCGTTGTTGGTATGAATTGGCTTTCTGATAACCAAGCGGAAGTTGTGTGTCAAAACAAGATGATCCGTATTCCATTACCTAACGGTAATACACTGATAGTTCAAGGAGAACGAGCAGGTAGAAAACTTGGTATTATATCTTGTATGCGAGCTCAGAAATTCTTAAGGAAAGGCTGTTATGCTTTCCTAGCACATGTGTCACACCCCCAATTTTCAACTAACGGAATCACACCGTTTGGGAACGTGACAAACCAGGATCTCAGATCATTAGACATAACGAAGACCTCTATATGGATTTCAAAACATACTTTGGTCTTTAAAACATGACATCAGAGTTTTCAAGGTTTTGCGGAAGCGTTTTAAAACCAGAAACATTTGAAAAATATAAATTACAATACAAAATCTCAATTGTCATAATTCAAATACTAAAATGTAAAGTCATGCATGCGACTCGATCTCCTAGTCCATGCCTGCTTTATGATGTCCTTAGCGTCCTGAGAAAACATGTAAATCAAGTGTCAACCCAAATGGTTGGTGCATAACACAGGTTTAATCATTTCACAATGTTCAAAACAGCAGTTTGAATATCAAGTTTGTAGATAACATAATCACACATGCACAGTCATGATAGCTAGTCATATAAACTATTTACATAAGTGGTCGACACCGAAGCTGACGAGTTGCCATGCTATAGCATGTTTTTGCCTTAACACTATTGTCTAGCACAAACAATAGTAAAATGTGTTGTTTGGTCAGTCAAACACCTGCGTAGATCCCATCTACCAAGTGAGGTTTGTCAAACCCAATAGATCTATCTTCAACTACCACGCTTTGCACTCCGGCAAATTAAACGGTTCGAAAGAGAAGGCGTTGTAATGCTAAGTTTGCACTTAATGTAAACAGATAACTCATGCAAGTGATATGTATCTAAAAAGAGTTTGTTGCACATGTTTTCTCCCCCAAAACAGTTAAAATAAGAAGGGGCCGTGTACGCACCTTTGATTGTAGCAGAATGATCAAACACACGTGAACTCGCGTAGAAAATCCTCTACGAAAAATCTGTGTTTAAATGATAACGTTGTGTTATTCGGGATGTCGTTTTGGGTTTGTAATCACATACGTGTCATCACACGTATGTAGAGTGTTAGAAACGTGCACACGTAGGTACTCGTGACTTGTAATCGTTTAAATAAAATCATATCATCGTTAATGATTTTATTTAACCAAACGAAATTATACGCGATTTCGTTTTCTAATTAAAATATGAATTTTATTATTCTAACACATTCGTATTCCCGTTACGGTTCCAACGCAACTCGAACGGGTTAAATCGGAGTTAAAACGAGCACGTTATGATTAAAACATCAAAAATGGTTTTAAATATCAAAAACCGGTGGAGCCTGGCCTCGAACCCGCGACCCTCCACTCCACGCCCATGCATTCTACCACTCCGGCCCGCTAGGGAATCGCGATATGGTTTCCAGATTAATAGTTTTAAACATTAAATACCCGGTTCCCCTTTGTTTGACTACCGAACCAATTTGGTTCCAATTGGACCCCAATTCAACCGAGTTCGATCCCCAACTCTTAGGGGTTCTGTTCCATGGTCCCAAACGATCCAAACCATGGTTTTAATTTTGATTATTACTAAACATAAAGCTCATATTCGTGACCCATATGATCCGAACATGGCCATTAACAACTCAACATTCAATTAATCGAATTCATTTAGTTTAAACCGAGATTCCATATGGTTTACATTCCTTCAAAGATTTCGAAACTTTCTGTACAAGAAATTCGAATTTCAGATCCGTTTATATCGAAAACCCTCAAGTTTTTTTTCATTACAAGCCCTAGAAATCGTTCATGAACAATCCATTATAATTTTATGAAATTTACATGTGGGTATTGTTAATCGGTGGTTTCTGAAACTATTGGTACTAATTGATTTAATTTTTAAACCCATCTTAACCGAAACCCCCAAAACCGCATGTTTCAAGAACCCTAGAATTCGAACACTTGAAATTCGTATTTCTTTGGTTCCATTTCGTTGTGGGTTTACTTAGAGATGTTAGAAAGAACGTTTAGATGCTGGTAATTACCCGAATTATCTTCGAATTGATATGGAACGACTATAAGCTTGTGTTTCGGCCAAGCTTTAATCGAGTTCTTCAATCCCGTAGCTTCTGTTTCCAATTGTGATGTGTAACAGGTGCTAAATATGCCGATTAGAGTGTATGGGGTTTCAATTTGATGTAGTGAAGCCGAATTATGTGTTTTTGGTAGTGAGTAGCAACGGTTTCATCTTTTTGGCTTACTTTAGAATTCAATTCGGCATTATTAGCTATCATAACTGATAATCATTGATGATCATCATAAATATGATGGTTAAGAAGAGTTAATGATCAGTTACAAGTTGAATTATAAGGGATTTCGAATTTTCTTAGATTTTCATACACGAATTTTGACTTTTTAAAGTCAAAATCTCGTTTTTAACTAATTTCTACATTAATCCTTATGTTCTAGATGCTTATAACCATAATGGAGTAATCTAAGATAGTTTAATTCAACTAAAGTTGATTATTGAAAGTAATTTCAATTTCCAATAGCATCCATAATTCGAATTTTGACTTCTAATAGTCAAAATTTACTCATTTAACTAATTACAATCCAATTTCCCCTATTTCAAATATGTGTGGCTTATTTGACCAAATTAAATCCTTCTAATTAGCTTCCGTATCGTTTCGCGACATTTCCCGTTAATTTTTGTTAATGGAATTAACCCGAAAATATCGGATTGTTACTAATTGGGCCAATTGAACTTTGATTGGGCTAGGTTAACCCAATTGGGCCTTATAAATACAATTGGGCCTACCTTGGTCTCATTGAGCCTACCTTAGGCCTTATTGGGCCTTACTGGGCCTTCATTGGCCTTGTTGGGCCTAACTTGTCTTGTTGGGCTTTCATTGGCCTTATTGGGCTTTCATTGTCCTTATTGGGCCTACAAGGGTTAACAAGGTTAACTCGAAAAGTCGGATTGTCACATCATCCCCTTGTTGAAGGAATTTTCGTCCCGAAAATTAGTAAGTGTTAGAAGTAGCTAGGAAACTACTTACGAGTTTAAATCGTACGTGTTAGTGTGATTTGATCATTCTGTGTGCTTGTGTGTATTCATACATAAAATCTAATGCTTGCAACATCACAACTAATTGTGATCGTTCAATGTGATTGTTTGTGTGTACACTAGTTAGTTCACCTAACTGTGACTGTTTGTGTTTGATCATACAGTGTTGTGTAACCTCACACATAGTGAGTGTTCGTAACTGTTTGTACTATGCAACCCTGTACATAGTAAAATGTGTGTAACCAATCATGCATGTACTACCATAACATGTAACATATGAAATGTAGCACATAAAATGTATAGAATGTAATGTAGCACAATTGTTTGTAACAAAATCAATTGAATAAAGTGTTTGTATACTGTACTATGTAATCTCACACATAGCAAATGTTTGAATGTAGTCGACAAAATAGAAACTTCCAAAATTCATGCGTAACTGTAAATTCACGAGTACATGGGCCCCTGTATTCGTCAACTTACCTTACCCAATTATTCTGGTTCCTTCTATATGTAACTCCACCATTGTTTAACTAATCATGATTGTACCACCATGAAATGTAGTACCTCAAATGTAATGTTTGAAATGTAGTACATTGTTTGAAATCAATCATGTATGTACTATTATGAAATGTTTGTGTTTGCATTCTGCAAAGCTGGGTGTTCAGCCTAGTTGTTTATACTAACTTCAATAGTATAATGTGTTTGTGCTTACAGTTAGAGTGTGAAATATCACAACATGTGACTGAGCACAATTCTTCACCCAAACAAATCACAGATATCCCAGTAGTCAAGGATTTTCCTGAAGTTTTTCCTGAGGACATATCAGGATTACCCCCAGTAAGACAAGTTGAATTTCGAATCAACTTAATTCCAGGTGCAGCACCTGTTGCTAAAGCCCCGTATCGGCTTGCACCATCAGAAATGCAAGAACTTTCAGGCCAATTACAGGAACTGTTAGACAAAGGTTTTATCAGACCTAGTTTCTCACCCTGGGGAGCACCTATTCTTTTTGTGAAAAAGAAGGATGGTTCATTCAGAATGTGTATTGACTACAGGGAACTCAATAAACTGACAATCAAGAACCGTTATCCACTACCTCGTATCGATGACCTATTTGATCAATTACAAGGTGCTACTTATTTTTCAAAAATCGATTTAAGATCTGGATATCATCAGTTGCGTGTTCATGAGAATGACGTTCCAAAAACTGCTTTTCGAACTCGATACGGACATTACGAATTTTTAGTAATGCCGTTTGGTTTAACCAATGCACCTGCAGTTTTTATGGATCTTATGAATCGAGTATGTAGACCTTATCTGGATAAGTTTGTGATTGTGTTTATTGATGATATTCTTATTTATTCTCGAAACCAACAAGAACATGCTCAACACTTAAAATTAATCCTAGAACTTTTGGCACGTGAAAAATTATATGCCAAGTTCTCCAAGTGTGAGTTCTGGTTACGAGAAGTTCAATTTCTCGGGCATGTTGTAAACAAAAACGGTATTCAAGTGGATCCCAGTAAGATTCAGGCGGTGAAACAATGGGAGGCGCCACGAACCCCGACTGAAATACGTCAATTCTTGGGGTTGGCAGGTTATTATCGCCGGTTTATTAAGAACTTTTCAAAGATAGCCTTGCCAGTGACTACATTGACACAGAAAAATCAACCGTTTGTATGGAATTCTCAACAGGAGGAGGCGTTCCAACTGTTGAAACATAAACTCTGCAACGCACCTATCTTGGCCCTACCGGAAGGTATTGATAACTTCACAGTGTATTGTGATGCTTCTCGTCAAGGTCTTGGGTTTGTTTTAATGCAGAATGATAAGGTGATTGCTTATGCTTCTCGACAACTGAAAGTACATGCGAAGAACTATACCACTCATGATCTATAACTTGGTGCAGTGGTGTTTGCACTCAAGATTTGGAGACATTATCTGTACGGAACTAAGTGTATTATATACACCGATCACAAAAGTCTCCAGCACATTCTAGATCAGAAAATGTTGAACATGCGACAGAGGCGATGGGTTGAACTTTTAAACGACTACGACTGTGAAATTCGTTATCACCCAGGTAAAGCGAATGTCGTAGCCGATGCCTTGAGTCGCAAGGAACGAGTCAAACCTTTACGTGTGAAAGCGTTAGGAATGACTATTCAAACCAGTATAATTCCTCAAATTAAAGAAGCTCAGCAACAAGCTTTACAAGCAACGAACTATTCTGCTGAGGGACTGAGAGGATTAGATAAGAAACTCGATACTAAGGCTGATAGACTGTTGTATTTCAAAGACCGAATGTGGGTTCCTCTATTCGGTAACTCTCGAACTATTATCTTGGATGAGGCGCATAAATCCAGGTATTCTATTCATCCAGGTGCTGATAAAATGTATAAAGATCTTAAAGACTTTTACTGGTGGCCTGGAATGAAGAAACACATAGCTGAATACGTGGATCGATGTTTAACATGTCTCAAAGTTAAGGCTGAACATCAACGACCTTCTGGGTTATTGCAACAACCTGAGATTCCCATGTGGAAATGGGATCAGATCTCTATAGATTTCATTACTAAATTACCCAGAACATCACGTAATCATGACTCTATATGGGTTATCGTTGATCGCCTTACGAAATCTGCGCATTTCTTACCCATCCGAGAAGATTATTCTATGGATCGACTCGCTAAACTTTATGTTAATGAGATTGTATCTCGACATGGAGTACCGATCTCTATCATTTCTGACAGAGATAGTCGATTTATGTCACGATTTTGGCAAACTCTTCAGAATGCTCTGGGCACACAAATCAATATGAGCACAGCTTATCATCCACAAACTGACGGGCAGACTGAACGAACGAATCAAACTCTTGAAGACATGCTCAGAAGCTGTGTGATTGATTTTGGAGGTAGCTGGGATATTCATCTTCCACTTGTTGAATTCTCATACAATAACAGCTACCATACCAGTATTCAATGCACTCCATTTGAAGCACTTTATGGACGCAAGTGTAGATCACCTATCTGTTGGTCAGAGGTAGGTGAAAGCCAAATCATAGGCCCAGAATTCATTCAGGAAACAACTGATAAGATCGCACTCATTCAGGAACGAATCAAAGCAGCTCGCGATCGTCAAAAGAGTTATGCTAATAATCGCCGTAGACCACTCGAATTTCAAGTAGGTGATCGAGTAATGTTGAAAGTGTCACCTTGGAAAGGCATTTTCAGATTCGGAAAGAGAGGTAAACTTTCACCAAGATTTGTAGGGCCATTCAAGATCCTAGAACGAATTGAATCAGTAGCCTACAGACTTGAATTACCTCTTGAACTCAGTAACATTCATGATGTCTTTCATGTATCTAATCTGAAAAATGCTTAACTGATGAATCAATGATCGTACCTCTCGAAGAAATTCATATTGATGAAAAACTTCAGTTTAGAGAAGAACCAGTAGAGGTAATGGATCGAGAAACGAAAGTGTTAAAACGTAGCCGCATACCAATTGTTAAAGTGCGGTGGAATTCGCAGCGAGGACCCGAATATACGTGGGAACGTGAAGATTAAATGAAATCAAATTACCCACATTTATTCTCATAAACGATGGTCATAATATAAGTCTTCACTAAATTTCGGGACGAAATTTCTCTAACAGGAGGAGACTGTGACAGTTGTACACGATAATTACGTCATCAATGACGTGGGCACATTTGATCATTCTATAAACCCATGTTGTTCTAATACTTGTAATTGTTACAGAGTAATAGTAGACGAGAAATGATGAACGTGGGCGAAAATCGTGCACAAAACGGAGTCCTGGATTGCCCGGAATCGAAAAACGAAGAAAAATCACTAAGTGTTGGTCGATTGGATCCATCGCGGTACGCGATGGAGGGATTCAGAATCCTCCGCGGTACGCGATGCATGAAAGAAATTTGAGATCTCCGGATTTCTTCGCGGTACGCGAAGAATTTTTGGGCTTTTGGTCGCGGTACGCGACGGATGAGGCGGTGGAATGATCTGATCCTTTTAATCAGATTTCATGCAAGAAAGAAGTTTATTCTTCTTCTTCGTTTCTGCTTCATTTCCAGGCGAAAACACACACACTTTTCCCATCCAAACTCCAGTTTAAGCTTATCAGACGCCAAGGATCGTGCCACGGGTCGTGTATACAAGTTCTGATCGTTGTTTTATCCGTCAGATTAGGTAATGATTCGTTTTAACCTTCTAGTTTGATTTTGATTGATTAGATCTTGATTTTGAACGTAATGACATAGTTAGGATTGTTGATTATTGCCTGGATGACGGCTAGGATTGATTATAAACAAAGAACACAAAGTTTTAACGGTTAAATCCTTGTTTTGATCCGTTGTAATGCCCGGTTTTCATGAAACCATACCTATGATTACAATGGTTTAATCCATTTGATTATAACAATGTAGGTGATTAGTTGGGTTAATCCTTGAAATGCAAGGTTAAATCCAAGTGTTTCAAACTAATCACAATCATTAACATACTCATTGGAACGATTATCTGATGTTTATGATAACAGTCATATTAGTATGTTAAACTTGGTTATTATACCTCTTATGATACTACATTGTGATATTTCATGATATTTGGGTAATCAATAACAAGGATTGATCATTCCTAAGCCATTAAATTATCTAGAAATTGTTACAGTATCATAATCAACAACATTAACTATTTGGTTAATCTAAGATTATTCTGATTAATCAAGAGTGTCATCAACTTTGTATTAGGAATCTAATGCAATGTAGGTTCCTACATTATCATACATTGTATGATATAACATTAAATTAACTAATTACATAACTAATATCAGTTTGATGACTTTTAAGTCAATGTCTTTGACATTGAACGTTCAGAAAGATCTAATCAGTAAACTAGAACATAAATAACTCATTAAATATAAATAAATGCAAAATCACTTCTCTATTATCAGTTTTGAGATATTCTGCTACATCTATACTACCAGGTGAGTTTCGTACGACCCCTTTTCTTTTTAATCTTTTATAAACATCGGGGTAGCGCTGTAAGACTTTTCAAAACTATATGATATGTATCACTGTTATCTGTGTGATTGCATGTGATTGGTTGGAACTTGTGGATTTCATGGGATTTTTGCCCTGAGAACAGAACACTATCACAGAACTTAAGTCCTCATTTCTGAACTGTATCTAGTGAACCCATGTGGGGCCGAACGGGGAAACATTGATAGTACTATTGGCTGACCACCCATTTGCTGGGAGGGTTGCATCTCCCCTTGTGTGAATGTTTGTTTCCTGTTTCCAAAACTTCTTAATGGTGTGATAGACATTAAGATAATGAGGCATTAAGATATGTACCGACGGGTAGTATCTTGTAGAACAATATCGTCAGAAAGGAACTAGATACGGGTCCCATGGTTATCTTGAACTGAACATTTTGTGAACTTGTATTACATATCATATCATATTATATTGTGAAACTTGAACTGTATGAACTCACCAGCTTTGTGCTGACGTTTTCAAATCAAACCTTTTTGCAGGTAGACCGTGACTTCGGGAAGAATGCACCTCACAAAAATTGTAGTTAAATAGGTTAATGTTGTAATGTAAATTGTAATCACGAAACCCTGTAATGTATTTATTTTAAGTTAATCTGTGTGCTTGTGATATCGGATCAAGTAAGTCACCCCTCACCTCGGAGACATCACCACTGTGCTTCCGCAACCGTTTCAGTGACATCATACATGAGGTGACGAGGGGTGGGGGTGTGACATCACATAATCAACCAGCACCATAATCTCCTTATTATTTCGCATCATCATTACATGTGTTATCATCACTAGACATATCATTGCATTTGTTATCATCACTCCCCATCAGTTTCCTAACACTCCAAGTTATCATCACTTTTATTTAATATTTTATTAATTGATTTTTTTTTACCAATGATGTCTTGTCTTAGTGGTAAGATGGAGGTATGGGGGAAGTAATAGAAGACCCAGGTCATGGGTTTGATTCTTGATCCCACCCGGTTTTACCGGCCTTTCACCGTCGTGCCTTTGGGCGGGTGCTTGGGTCGGGTTTTCCCGGGAATTTGTGACTGGTGGGCTAGGGGCTCCGTCCGTCTGGACTAGTGGCCAACTTGGGCATCCTTTAGCCATTGGAGGCCGCGTACGTAGTACCCGTCAGTTGATTAGTTGGCCGTTCAAAAAAAATTGATTTTTATTTTTTTAATTATAAATTAAATTAAAAAAAGACGTAATGTTATTAAAAAAAATTAATGTTACAAAATAAAATAAAAAAATTACATTATAAAAAATGAAACTACATAATAAAATTATAAAAAAAACATTAAAATAAAATTTAATACTTTTCAAAAAAAACTACATATTTTCTCTTCGATTTTTCCAGACATGTTCAACCAAATCGCCTTTAATCATGTTATGTATTTCCCTGCTTCGAATCTCAGCTCGTATTTCAGCTCTTTCTTCCGGTGTAACCTCTTCAATCGGAGCGTCGACCTCTTCGTAATTTTGTGAAATAGTTTTTCCTTTGTCCTCCAAAATCATGTTATGCAAAATAATACAAGCATACATGGCTTCTCTAATTTTACCTTTCTTCCAAATACTACATGGATTATCTATCATATTTCATTTCTTTTTAAGTACACCGAGCACCTCTTCGACATCATTTCTCGTCGCCTCTTGAGCCTTTTTAAAGTATTTCCATTTACTATCGTCTTCATGAAGACATGTAAATGATTTGATAAACGTAGGCCAACTGTTGAATAGCACTTGTACACTTTGGTGTGAAACATGCTACACCTGTTCGATGTAATTTTGTTGAAATAACGATAAATTTCCTTCCGCATCGTTAACGATTTGAAGAAATAAATTGCGGCTCATTCGAACTCCCCAATGGTCAAATGCTCAAGGCTTTTTTTGCTTCCAACGGTCATATGATTTTTGATTTATTTATTTATTTATTTTCTTGGCTTCAAGGGCTCACGCCTCCACCCATCACGCCGGTATGTAGTGGGGGGAGGGCGCCACTGGGACGTGATCGGCTTATCTCACGTCCCCACCACACACCATAACACATAGCCAGATGCACTTGATGAAATGCATTGATGAAATGCATTGATGAAATGCATGCTCTTTTCGTCCCCTAACCCAACGAGCCCTTCCTAAGTATAGCCTCCACCTAAGCAAATGCAACCTCTCATACATACACAATACAGATAGCCTAAATTAAAGATTTTGATAACATTTTAATAATAATTAAAATAAGACATTTTAAGATTACATCTTAAGTATTAAGGTATTATTAGCTATTAAGAGATATCATGTTAATATTAAATGAATATTAAGATGATACCAAACAACTCTTAATACAAACTAAATTTAACCATTATTGGGATTGAACATGTTAATGAAGGGCGAAATAGGATTGAACCTCCAATATCATCTTATCTATATTATTATATAATACATATTAAAAACGCAAAATAATAATTTTAGTAAATCTCTTAAAATTAAGAGTTTTACAACCCTTATAACACATAGTACAACCTTTTTAATCTAACATAAATGTTTTGTTTCTCTTTTTACTTTGTCCCACATAAGTAACCTTTACAAATTGAAGTGAGATAGAGTGATTATAAAAAAAAAACTCTTTAAAGCAAATAAACCACTTCTTGACATTTTTGTCCAGTTGGTCTTTTATGTTAAGAGTTAAAGTCACTTTTAGTTAATTTATAAATAAAAAAAAATTGTTTTCGGTATGGTTATGACCCTAAATCAAACAATGCAAACTTTAAAATCACCCAACTTAAGTATTGTGTTTTTAGTTGCATCGCTCAGGCACCGTACTAGTAAAAGATAAACCATTTACTAATTATGTTATTCCCGTCTTTGATTTTTGTGAGTATTTTAAGTAGGGGTGTTCATGGGGTCGGATAACCGTTTATTCGGGTTATTTGGATCGGGTTGTCCGGATTTGAAAATTTTAATATCTTATCCGAAACCCAACCCGATTCGAATTTGGAAATTTTCTATCCGATCCGAATCCATCCGAAAAACCAGAAAAACCCGAATAAACTTATTTTTTCATCCGAATAATCCGAACAACCCGAAAAAACAGGGTTTATTCAGGTTTTTCGGATTGAATTAGGATATCCGATCCGAATAAACAAGATTTTGTATATCAGATATCCGATCCGAATTCGGAAAACGGATATCCAATCCGAATCTATCCGAATTTTTAATTTGGATCGGTTTTTTTAGATTTCAGAAACAGTTCGAATTTCGGGTTTTTTGAACACCCCTAATTTTAAGCATGCTTATCCCAACTAATTCAATCATGCCCTTGCACCGTGAGACAAAGCAAAAAGTGAGCTAATCATGCTAGACAAACTAAAATCAGCCACTCATTTTTACTTTTGAAAAAATCCTTTACCACCTTCGCACCTTGCTACAAATTAGCTACACTTGTGTTTTGCTATCTTTTAACTACATATTTTCATGAGAAACTATAAGAGGACTAGGAGTCAGTCCCAAAACTCCCCACTTTTCCCCGTTGCCACATCAGCGTCACATCAGCTTTCCTCACTTTTCCCCACTTTTCCCCACTTTTCCCCATTTTGCACGGTGTCGTTCCACTTTTCCCCATTTTCAAATCTTATTTTTATTTAATTATTTTAACAATAAATAAATAATAATAATTAAATAGATTCATTAAAAATAAAATATAAAATTACATTAAAATTTAAAAAGATATTACATTAAATTAAAAAGATATTACATTAAATGAAAATACTAATTATTCGGGTTATTGGCGTGATATTGTTGCGATAAATGCTCAAAATGCTCGATAAGGTCGGCTCGAAGATTTTCGTGCGTTGTTCTTGATCGTAGCTGATAAAGAATGTCTTCTTCATGCTGTTCATCGCTAGGAGGGTCCTCTATGTGTTCTGGTGATATTGCTGACCCATTCCATTTTAAAATCATATTGTGTAGAATGATACAAGCATACATAATTTTTCGTAAACTTCGTGGATGCAATTGCTTTGCGGGACGATGCAATATATTCCACCTTCCCTTCAAAACACCGAAAGCTCTTTCAACATCTTTTCCTGCAGCTTCTTGTGCTCTCTTGAATCGACGACGTTTTAAATCATTTTCGGGAGGATGCTGCAACGATTTCACTATAGTTGCCCAACTAGGATAAATCCCATCACCAAGATAATATCCAAGCTTGTATACGACGCCGTTAACCATAAACGAGCACTTTGGGGCTGATCCATCAAGTATGTTGCTGAAAACATACGAACGATCAAGAACGTTGAGGTCATTGTTGGAGCCGGGAGGTCCAAAGAAAGCATGCCAAAACCAAGTGTCTTGTGATGCCACCGCTTCAAGCATCACCGTCGGAACCTTGTAATCACCCAGTGTGTATTGTCCGCGCCATTCAATCGGACAATTCTTCCAAACCCAATGCGTACAATCTATACTTCCCAACATCCCCGGGAATTTGTGTCTTTCAGAATACGCTTGGTATAGCAACTGAACATCATTGTAAGTGGGTTTTCGAAGAAATTCTTTTGCATACAAAGAAATAACACCGTCACAAAAATGATCGAGGCTTTCACGCGACGTTATTTCAGACATTTGTAAATACTCATCAAGAGCATCTGGAGCGTTACCGTAAGCTAATTGTCGTATCGCGGACGTGCACTTTTGAAGTGCAGTAAAACTTTGATGACCTCTTGCATCAAACGATGTTTGAAAGTATTGATAATTCATTTCAATATCGTCTACGATACGCAAAAATAAATCTCTAGGCATACGAAATCTTCTTTCAAATAATTCGTTGGTGAATGTTGGGTTGGTTTCGGTGTTAAAATAATGATCGACAAGCCTCTTATGTGATTCGGCACGATCGTCCCGACATATATACCTTTTAAACAAATTGTAACATATATATTGTAAAACACATAATAAAAAAATATAAAAAAAACAACTATACTAAAAAAATTGTGTATACCTTCTCGAAGAGGATGCGGTGGATGCAGACTCGTTTAAACTCGTGGAGACGATGGTTGACAAAAACTGAAAGTTTCGTTGTTTGATATTGATCTCCTCTTCTTCTGAACTTGACGATTTACTTTCAAATGTGGGAAGCTCCAATGTAAACGGATCCATTGTTTTAAACTTTATAAAATTTGAGTGTAGAATGAAAGAATAAAATGATAAAGAGTGTGAGTTGTGATTGTTTTGGAGTTGTTTAAATAGAAAAAAAAAATTAGATTTTTTTTTAAACCCACAACGGTCCTCCCCAACGGTCATTTTATCCACTTTCCCATTTCGGCTTGAAACGGTGCCATCTCCCCGATTCACCCCACCCCACTTCCGGGGGGGTGGTGTTCCCGGTCGGCCGCAAATCTCCCCGCCTCTCTCCCGGCTCCCACTCCGACCCCCCTAACAGTAGCAAAATTTTTATAGCAAAACCAAGAAAAATAAATATTTTAAAAATAGTTTAATAAAATCCGTAGCAAAATCATGAAAATAAATATCAAAAAAATAAAATAAAAATAGTATTGGAAAATCCATTTCAACTCCGTAGCAAAAAAAAAATTAAGTTAACAAAATTAGTAGCAATATCCGTTACAAAATCCAAAAAGCAAAATATTTAAGACAAGTTAGATAATAATTTTATATATAACTAGTATATAGGACCCGCGCGTTGCCGCGGGGTTTGATATATTGACGTAAAAACAACCAACAGAACATGAGGTTAAAATCTTGTACAAAAAAATGCATGAAGAAGGAAACCTTGACATTGATAAAGTGATAAACCAATTAAAAACATACAGCTACTTTTTGATACAGAAAGACTAAATATACCAATATTGTCATTTTTTTTTGCTTAGTTCTTTTGAAAAGTTAAAGCCAATGAAGACCAACAATCAGATTATGCAAAATGTTAAAGTTATGTTTTCATAACTAAAGTAACTAAAACGAACAATTACTTGCATCAAATTACACTTGCATACCTATTTAACGACCAACCTAATTATCAAACTAAAATAGTCTAGGAAATAATCTCAATTGCTTTGCAAAAATTAAAACATTAAACTGAAAGTTATAGTATCATTACAGATTGAAATCACTAAAAACACAAAACCCTATACAACATCTATAACGTAAGCTTTGAAACTAAGGGTTGAAGATTAAGAACTCATTTAATAGTAAAGAATGTGATTACAGAAGACTTAAAAAAAGGCTCTGCATAAATGTAGTATTTATACACGATAGAAATATTATAAAATTATTAAATGTAAATCGTATATATTTGTAGTATATATAATACTCATGGTTTATAAAATTATTAAATCTAAATCGTTGGTGAACTAATTACAATCAAAATGATATAAACGATACAAATATTCGATAATGTACGGACACGTTATAGGCATGTGAACAAAGCGCAAAATTTATGTGACTATTTGTGTTCAAAATTTATATAAACGTTCATGAGGCCATTGCGATCAAACTAATATAATCATGACTTTTATCCGATAATTTAATGACGCGTTAAAATCATGTGAACATTAAAAATATGTGAATAAAGTGAGAGGGGACTTTAAAAATAACAGTTCAAAGTTCAGGGTTATAAATAAAAATTTCAAATTAATTCAAAAGTACTGAAAGTTGTCTTTGGATATTTTGACGCGGTTTGCTATCTTTTGACACGATTTGCTATATTTTGATGCGGTTCGTATTTTTTGTTGCGGTTAAATGAATAGTGTTTTATGTGAGAGAGTAAAATTTTACTTTTTAATATATAAAGTGGGGTTGTAAGACTCTATGACTTTTAAGAAGTAAACTGTATAAATGAAAGAATAGTGTAGATTAGCAAATGCTTATACGATAATCGGATATCATAGGATAAAAGTTGGTATTTATTTGTTCCTAATAACTAATGAACTTCCAAAGGCCAAAGAAAACATGCTGAAAAGTAAATATCATGAACAGAATCGAATAATTCAGATATTAGTAGTATTGTATAATAGATAAACAACAATAAAGATAGCAACACAATCAAGCGTAATCTATTATCCCAGTAAAAGAATGAAAGTATAAGTGATAAGACCTTATATCATAAGGAAAAAAAATAGGATCAATATAAGTAACATTGGATCATTATGTAAGAAATGAAAAAAAAAATGCTAAATAGTATACAAATAGTCAGATATGGCCTGACAATAATAAATATACCAAACGCAAGAAACAAAGAAATAGACACAACTAAAATGTTAACAAAAGGTTAACTAAGTAGGTTACTCATGACTAAAGAGCCTCAAGTCTAGTGGTAGCCTCTTGATTTCTAAAGAGGTCTTGGGTTGGAGTCTCACATAGAAGAAATATTGCTCTGGGTTGAGCCAAGGAGTTTTCCTAGTTGTAAGTTTCCTCTTGGGCGGGTGGGTCAGGTCACCACACTCTGTTATTCGATCGAAAGGGTGAAATCTATTTGCCAGGGTGATCCCAGGTGACCGAGCGTTTGCTGTTCAAAAAAAAGTAGGTTACTCATGTCCTCAACTTCCTCCAAGTATATAACAATCCTTAATACTATGCGTCCATGCTCTTGGACATTCGTGTGAAGAAAAAGACTAAAAATGATTTTTCACTTTGGTTGATTTATAAAAATCCCAAGGCTTATTTGACATATTAATAATCTTTTCTTTTGAGACAAAATTCACATGTTAGATTTTGTTGATCAAAACAAATGTTCTTTTCCGACCACTAAATTCTTACCATTTTGATTTCATAATACACATTTCTTATAAATATAAAAGATTATGTTGCCTCACTAAGTTCAAGTGTATGCATAATTTTAACAAATTAGAATGCCATATTATGATTCACCTAAAAAAATAACTATATTAATGACTGGTTTCTGGTACTGCAGTAAACATCAAAGTGTGGCGTATATAACACCAAAGCAAACATCAAGCTGTGCCCCATATAACACCAAAAACCAAAGGTACAAACATTCTCTTATATTGTTGCAGTAATTATGATCCTTTCAAAATATATGTCTTTTGAATCTTAATTTAAAGAAGATCTTATAAAGAAACAATAAATCTATATTCTTATTTTTGTTGTAATTGATTGGTTGAATGTAATGGTTACCCACATATGTTGTAGACATTTTATAATAGTAGCAGTTGATTCAGTGGCCATATGATCAAGCAATAATATTTCTTAGTAATGTGGTTTATCAGTTAGATACTTCAACATCAGAGTAGCCTAGTTCTTAAAAATTAATTTGACAAAATGTGAACCTAAAAATAGTGTGGGATAAATATGATTCATGTGATAGTTGGAGCTGGAGGCCTAACTTATGGTGCTTCTCAAAATCAAATTAATTAATTTTAAGCACACTATCAAAACATATCGCCTATTTATTTTCATTTTGAACATTTATCATTGTATGTTTCACATTTCTTCACCATAAGTCCTATTAGGCCAATCAATTGGCAAACTACCTAGAATATATTTGGAACCTTTAAGTGCAGCTAATATGATCTTAAGAACTTTTGCACCTTTGGATACAAAGGTGTGGTTTTATTAGGTACCATCTGGCTCAAACTTAGGGGTTATGTTTAGTAACCCACTCAAAGAACCACTCGACATGTATTGTTGCTTTTTATTGTTTGTCAACTCATCAAGATTAGGATGCCTAAGATTGATCCCACCTTGTTCTATTTTCATATAACTATTTTGAAGCTCTTTTTCTCAAGAGTAAGCTAAAACTTTTGAAACTACTGATTTAACAGAACTTGTGCCCTGAAATTGGTTCTTTTTAGTATCTACAAAACTATGATCGTTAGATACAACATGTTTGACTTCCTAGATACGTTGAAATCTAAAAGCACATGATCTTGACTTTGTTCTTTGTTACACATATATGTAGTAAAATTAGTGAAGCTCCTATTGTGTGTGTCTACATTCACTGGAAATTAATTCGTAATCAAAACCAAATGATTAGATGTACCAAATTGGATGGTGAAATTGTATTCGGATAAGCTTTCGTTGTTTTGAGCTGTCATAACCTAATAATAAGATCTTTAAATGTTTGGCAAATTCTGATTGTTTAAGTGCCTAAATGTAAAATAACCCCAAAATAAACAGAATCTATTTTGTTGCAACTACCCCAAATACACTACCTTGAAAAGCCTAAACACCCAAACACAATTTAACTATATCCAACCTGAAAAGCCTAAGATAAGATATCTATTTTCAAAAAGAAATGCAAAAAACCCCCTAAGAACATCCTTGAAAACCATTCCTAGAAAATAAAAATATTTTGAAACTATGATTGAGTTATGAAACCAAGCCAAAATGGTAAACGAAATATGTAGCTTCAATTATCAAATAGACATCACATATATTACAGGAGGGACCAAGCAACATCACATACGAATACACACATAACTAAAAGTTTAATGAAATTAAGGTTCATGTGATTGATAAAATACATCATGAGATCCAAATCAACAAATGGGTATTTCATAGTTTAATTAAGTTAAAAAGTCAAGCCAAATTGGATAAAAAAAACTAAACTAAGAGCTAACAAATGCACATTAGGGTACATGAGATTGATAAAATACATCATGAGTTTCAAATCAACACATGGGTATTCAAAATTCATGAATCAAACAGTATACGACATAAATGAAAGAGGGAAATCATAACCTTAGCAAATTTAGACCCTAGTTACCATGATTGAAGTTAAATGTAGAGATGAAAAGCAGAATAGGGAACCAAAATGAGATCATTAACGACATTTTAAGAAGCTTAAGATTAACAGTAACATAAGAATACAATCCAAACATAAGAACACAATCCTGAGTCAAAAAAGGAGATAACCTGATTTGTGAGGAATCACGGCATACAGTCTGAAATCGTACCTGAAATCGCCGCTAGAACCTTTTTGTTGGAACCCTCGATCGGACACCTCCATCATGATACCTGAAATCACCGCTAGAACCTTTTCGTTGGAACCCTCGATCGAACACCTCCATCATGATCGATCTCGACAGAGATAGAATTGAGCCAAGAGGAAGATGAGAAGGAGACCAAAGAAATCAAAGTGAAGCGATGGTGGCGGTCACCAGTGCTGATGGTGGGAACATGAGAAAAAGTGATATGCAGATGATGGTGAGAAAGAGATTTATGCATATATGAGTTGTACCTTATGCATGAGAAGCGGTAGGAAATGAACAGTGAAAAGTCTCTCACAAACATTTTTTGGTTTTTAATATATATAATAATGTGCAGAAAAAAAATTGATAAAAAAGAAAGTAATATTTAAATACAAAATAAAATTATCATATGAAAAATAGTATCAAAATCCTTAATCAAATAGGGAAATCAATACTTCTAATATAATTAGAAAAAAGTTAACAAAATCATTAGCTTACACATAGCAAGATTAACAAGTATATTAAATTGTCAAATTTTTTAAAATCAAACTTAGTTAACGAGATTTAAGGTTTGTCAAAGTAAGTTAATTATAATTACTTGTTAACATAATTCATTAAACACAATAATTATTTATCTATACAATTATTGAAGGTAATCATTGCTTGGGAATAGTTTTGTTGTTTTGGTTCATGAATTTTTCGACTATAGATAATAAATAAACAGTGACAGTTCTTAACTTAAATAATTTAATATTTAAAGGTTCAAACCTAAAAAGGATGGATGGTTTATAGATTTATTCAGTTTCCTCTGATATGGGGAATATGGTCTCAGGGTGGTCGGGCAATCGATCTTTTGCTACATCGTCCGGTTTGCAATGGTTAGCACGCGAAGATCCCCTGGTTTTAAAAAATTATAAAATACTACCAATTCCGATTTAATGAAACTAATTAAAAATATTGGTTCTATTACTTACTGTGCAGCTCGTATTTGACCAAAGAAGCTTGAAAATGGTTGGAATCTTGAAATGAAGGTTTTGGGGTTGAAATACACACGATTTAGACGTTAGAATGCTTCGATTTCGTGTGGAAATGGCCGAAAATTCGCGTGCGGAATCCACGGCGCTGTTACGACTTGATCGAATGATCAGTTGATTCAAATGCAGAAGATTAATGATGAACAACCACAATGAATTACTAGGTTTCATATGATTAAAGTAATGTTTACAGATCATGTTTGACTACCAAAAGAATACAACTAACCGACCTCAAAATAATGTTTACAAAATAAAAACAGACAAGATAATTAAACAACAAGGATTTAAATGTGTTTCTAATCCATCCTAGCTTATTTGTTGATCTTGTTCTATCTTATATTAGGTCGTCTTAGTTGTCCGATCACCTGAAACATGTAAAGAAAATATGTCAAACTACAAATAGTAGTTAGTGAGATACATTGGTTTAAATCTTGTAAAACATATAGTTTATGAATATGAAAATACAAGTTCGAAAAGATAACCATTTGTAAACATGTGAGTGTAACCTGTATAAAACCTGAGTTCAAACAACTAATGAAACATGTACAAATAACCACTGTATATACCTTGTATATGTATAAACTGTAATTGTAGTAACATGCTAATGTAACACAAACTATCCTCAAGTATATCCTATTGTCATCTTAAATCCAAGTCACAAACTACGTTCAGAGTTAGGCAAAGAATGACGATTACCAACACAGCCCATGGTAATAAAATGAATTAAAACCAACTCTGTGTCAATGAAAGCGTTTTCAATATGACCTAGACCTGTTAAAATTAATCAACAGTCAATTCATATTACTAAATCTACACCAATACGTCTTTGGCTATAAAGTTAATTAAAGCCAACTCTAACCTTGGTGTAGAACCCGTTTTCCCTTGTTGTGATCACCCGGTACTAACGATGAACAAGTGCGTGACCTCAAGTTTAGAGGTTAAGTTAATAACTTCTAACCCTTGAGTCATAATATGTACAATTGTGTGAACTTCAAGTCTGAAATCCGAGAATAGTGATTTCAGCCCTTGAAGTCCTGAATATAGGCATACATGATGTGAATAAGCTTGTTTACAAACATGCATCCATGTTACATAGTTTAATTGAAAACCAACTTGTATGAAATGAAATGTATTAGGTCGTGGGCCATGACAAGTCATGACTAAGTGTCTTGTATCCAATGTTTATTGTTCAAATGTGTTTAAATTTACCAACATAGCCAAACATAAGTTTTGAGTAGTGAAAATCATTCAAGTAATTTAGTAATGAAAACCATTTAAGAAATTAAGTTTCGAAAACAATATTCACATGTTCCACCCCAAAAGATTTAGAAGTAAGAAAAGAGGGGCTATGTACTCACCTTGAATGGTTGGAATGTACAATGAACGAATGCTCGATGAACGATGCTCTCACTTGTTGTTGATAAGTGTATTGTTCTCAAAACCCAAATCGTGTTAACACAATTCATGATATGTAAGGTTGTATTCATTTCATGTTCTTAATTCCCATGTTCATTATACTTAATTGTTTAAACTTATGTTAGTAACTTGATTCTTGTAACCATCCCAAGCTTAGTCCATAACCTTTATATTAACATTTGAAAGTTTGTCACTTTCCTTATTTTTATGTTTAGAACTTAAGTCAAAGTTTATTTCATGGAAATATAACCATTGTACTATGCATACAACCCATGCATAGTGTGTTCTAGGTTATAACCATGTTATAATTCACAAAATGTTCATTATATCCTTGTTTTCCTTAATTATCAATTCATCATGTTAATTTAGGTTATGAACAATTTAGATTTAAACGTGGGTGATTTGTGGATGAAACCCTAAACTCTAAGGATCGACCGAGGCTAAAAACAACCATACCAACCCCTTGTGCTTTATTGTTCCATTATCGACTTAGTTGGGGGCTAATTATGTTCATTATTAGTTCATAACACTTAAATTGGATTGAGGGCTTAGTATCGATGATAGTAGGCTGAGAGAAGGAGTGTAGACATTGCTAAGATCGACACAAGTCCACTTCCCATGAGCTACCACCTCCGATACTATAGTATCGACACTTGCTGGATTCCCTTCGATTCTACAGCCTTCGAGACTAGTAATGTCGATGGGATTTTTTCAGGACTCCTTGGAACCATCGACACTAGCAGTTTCGAAGATGGCTTGACCCATTTTGCCCCTGTCGAACCTGTTAAGTTCGATGGAAGAATATCTTATGATGTTCATCCATCGATTCTATTCCAGCCCAGAACTTTGGTCGTCGATACTACATTCCAGCCTAAACCACGACTTCTACAGCCTCTCAAACTCAAGCTAAAGTAATTCCAAGTGTTTAGAGTCCAAGTATGGTTCGTTTAACATGTTTCTTTGGTCGATTCAAACCGGTTCTTTAGCCCATTCTGCCGGATTCGAGAAAACCCTATAAACCTGAAACTTTGAGCACAAACCTGCTCAAATCTAGCTGTTTTCAGCCCCGATCCTCTGTACTTCTGCAATGTAGACCTCGTAAGCTTTATATAGACACCAAGAATGCACGATTTCGTCAAGAAATAAAGGAGATCTTCTTGTCTTCTTATAGAGAGAGAACTCCGAATTTTTAGAGAGAGAGTGAAATATTGTAGGTTAAAGCCATAAATGAGGATTTTATGGCTTAAATACCCTGGGTGGTTTCCCGTGTGTTTGGGCTCGTTCGGTTTCGCGTTTACGCATTTCGTTACGTAATTTACGCGAACGGCCTAATATTGTTAAAATAGTTTTGTTATTTCATTTTGGGTTTTATTTGACGAGTTTCAAAATTGTAAAAGAATACATATTAGTATTTTACGCATTTTGTAAAGTTCGTCCGTTTCGAACCATAAACGAATATTTTTACGTGCATGCTCGTAAATGTACGCGTTTTTGGTTGTTTCTTTCATTTTATTATTGTTTACTCGTAATTATAAGTTTAACATAGATATCTTTATGGATTGTCACCCATAAGGATATCAAGTCTCGCTTAAGTATTACGATTTTGTTTAAATGATTTATTGGTTTTACTATTCGTCTGCACGCTACGCACTAACACTATCCCAATATACCGAACGCAGTTTATGTATAGGGCATACGTAGAGTTCGGCTACCTGCCTTATCAGCCGCCAACCCACCACTGTTTCGATATATCACAATAGTGTTATTACATAACGTAATTGACAATAATTAAATACTAAGTGTATACTTAATCACTCACGATAAATTCCTAAAACATATGAATAATTGTACAATGAAATCATGAACGTCTGCATACATGTACTATGAATTGCATATCATTACTAATTACATCGTAAATATGTACAGATGTTACACGAATAGGGTTTCGGTTGAGAGAGTTAGGTGAAAAATGAGTTGAAAAAAGGTAAGTGTTGCTTTTATACCTATGATGTTGCAAGGATGACTCTCGGTTGAAAAGCTTCACTGATTATGATTTATTCGTATGAATGAATGCCCATTCGTACGAATGAGTGTGTGTATTAAAATTTTGATTGTTTATTAAAATATTTTGATGAAAATTTTATTAAAAATAGATATTATTTTATGTCAGAGTTGCAAGACTTACGTTTGCATTTGTATGAATCGTCACACACACAAAGACAACGTTTATCTAATCTTCTGACCTTATTTTGTGTTGTAAAGATATCATTTAATGTATCAAGTCTAATAACATATCCATACGGTTAGTTGATATGATAATAATACATTATCATTTTTTTAGTTGGATTTTTTTTATGTATGTTCAATACAATTTTGTTGATTCTGTTTATTATAAGCTAATTAGATATTTGTTATGTTATTAACATTTGTTATAATTGAAAACAAAATATTTATTTACTAAAAGAGTCTAATTTTATTAGTCGTTTTTGCCCCCAAAATGCTTGGGCCGGCTGTAAGAAACGTAGTTAATTTATGACGTACATTAATGAAACAAGACTAGCAATATTCATGTTATTTCAATTAAAAAGAAAACAAAGAAACTGATTGTTTTGCAGGTAGAAAAGCTTGAGGCAACAATGCAGAATAGATCCCACTGAGAGACCATAACAAGCTCACCCGTGATAAAGGTAAATGTTAGTTATAAGTTTTTTTTTTTTTTTTTTTTTTTTTTTTTTTTTTTTTTTTTGAATTGGGATCTTAACCGTTTGAATAAAGGAGTTGTAAAGCTAACAAAGAAGTTGATTGTAAATATTCTGGTAGAGGTTTTGTTGATGCATCTTTTTTTTTTGGAACAGTAGCAATATTAAAATCAACTGTTAATGCTTCAACTACCCGGACTCCCGGAGTCATATTTCCAGCCCAGGTGTTGGCGAGCGCTGAATCGAGCAAATTCATCTGCTCCTTAGGAGGAAGCTCACTATGTGGTAAAACCCTCTACTGACCGCTTTGGCCAGGATTTGAACACATAACCTCACAAAGCCTAAGCTTTGTAAGAATCATGGAATGCAAGTTGGACTACAAGTTCATTGGCTTTTGTTGATGCATCTATGATGGAACAATAAAAAACACGGTAAAAAGGGCATGTTTGGAATTGTTTATTTAAGTTTAAAATGAATTTTTGTTAAAAGTACTTATTAATTTACGATTTAAAAAAAGTAGCTCAAAGATGTATCATTCTAAATAAATTAAAATAAATGAAAAAACAAAGAAGGTGACACATACACTTATCCATATGCTTGTAACTCAACATGTTCTTCCTCCCTCGGCAAAGTCTAATGTACAAATTATTTGACGGTTTAATTCTCCAAGCACTTCAGCTCTAAGGCCATGTTTTGAGAAAATGAACCAAAAAGAAGAGGATGATTTTAAGTTGAATGTCATTGTCGTCGCGAGAGAAGAATCATTTTCAATGGTATTCGATTTTGGACTTACCTTCTGTCTATAAATCTAGAGAATTCTAAATTCTGGTTATATATGTTTGTCTTGGATCTTAGGGATCAGATTGCAAATAAGTTTAATATGAAATATAGGTTTTCGCTTCATCAATCCATAGGGAGATTGTTGGGAAAAGGACTTATGATTTCAATCCATTGAAGATTGAAGAATAAACTACTGATGAATAATTATTAAAGGACAACACCTGAGTTAACCAAGAATAATTGCCAAGGAACAATTATTGACATATGTAACCATTATACACAATAAGTGCTTATTGATATCGGATACCAACTAAGCACAACTACTCAAGTCCCACAACAATTGCTTCTATGTAATAGTTGAACTACAACTGCCGTTGAAGAACTGCTAATGAAGACCAGTCTTCAATAGTTATCTAGGACAGTTGTCTTTATTATTTTTTTTAACAGCAACAACTGAACATAACGTCGTGACATATGCACCACGTCAGCAGGCCTCGGAAGACCTATTCCTCAAGGGAGCGATAGCCCGTTTTACCGGGCGTCACCCTCGGAAGAGCGGCACATGATGCGTATAAACCAGCTTATTTGTTGTAAAAACTGCGCTCCCCATCGGTTCAGAACCCGAGATTAAATTCAAGATTCAACTTCTCATCTAGTATATATCAAAGTGCCTCAAATGGGAGTCGAACCCATACCTCCACTTTGGAAGGTGGGTCTTCTACCACTAAGACAATTTATCTAGATGTACAGTTGTCTTAATAGTTAATCTATCTATCTATTTTAATAAATAAAGGTTTCTTGTGACACATGTCATGTTTCTAGAGCACCTCAATTTAGTTTTTTCAATTCTCTCTCCTATTAAATATATTTCATATTAAATATGTTTTTATACATTTTTAATTAAAAAAGATATTTTAATACATTAATAATATATTAATATTAAAAACACAATTTTTGAAAAATCAAAATTATTAAAAAATATAAAATTGAAAAAAACAGTGTTTTAAAACGAAATTAAAAAAACAATTGTTTAAAGAAATGATATAATTATTTTATTACTTAATTAAAGTATTACATCATACGAATTTTTAATCATATTTTATATTAAAAAACATATTATATTGTTTAAATTTTCGTTGATAGCGTATCACTATTTATTTTATTAATCTCATGTAATACACGAGGTACTAACTTAGTTCTAGTAATATACAGTAGTTATATAGAGGTAGTTAGTTGTAAGTGTTGTTATATGTTACTTTCATACTAACGTTAGCATTGGGTTAACAATTTATATAAATCGTTTCAGGATTTTTAGGTAATGTATAGAGATAATGGTGAACAACTCAGAAATTACCTTGTGCATGAGTTGAGAGCATTTGAGCAAAATTGTAATCATTTGATTGGACGGATTGAATGAGTTTTATTATAAAACCTATCAATAATTGTTCTTGCAATCGCTCTCATTTTACATAAATCATCCTATGATCCTAACACTGGTTCAATCTGAAACTGACCCGAACTTGTTTATACTAAACTCAAACATATATATTTTGTGTTAGGTTCATATCATGTTTTCGAATCGCGTTAGAAATTTACACCGGATGTTTTTGTAAATAATAGTCCTAAAGTAATCATGTTTGTTTATAGTTTTACATGCTAAATATAACAACAAACATACCCAGTAAAAATCTCACTTAGAGTATGGTCTGGGGGGGAAGGATAGAGACAAACCTTACCCCTATCCCAGTTGGGATAGAGAGGCTGCTCCGAAGGAGTTCCCGACTCAAAGTCATCGTTTGAGATTAATCATCTCAACGCTTTTAACGATTATTTTCACAAAATAAGTAAAATAACATTAAAATTTGGGCAATTTTACTTTTGTCCCTTAAGGACTAACATATATACATTATATGCATGCATGCACCGCAAATGGGACGTTTTATGTATGCTATATATGAGGAATGCTAATATCATTGGTGTAAAATTTACATCCCTAAACAATATATAAATTTGGCAAAGTTACTTTAGCAGAAATCTTTTTTAAGTAATTATTCATTTTTCAGTTGGAAAATAGTTTTGCATACTGTTAAATTTATGTAGGAAAAAAATGCACATTTTTTATATTTTGTAAAAACATAATTAGTGATCTGTCCATTTTTCGTATGCTATAAGTTTACAAACTTAATTGAAATAAATATGAAAATGGAATTAACTGTAGATGTTGGTTAGGAGCACTTGTGGAGGTTATACAAACGATTTTTGCTAACATCGATCTCATGTAGATTTTTTAACGTAAAAAAGTGTGTTTTTAATTTTTGACACTTCTAAATACGAATGCAATTTTTTATGGCAATTTGTACCACACTGGGAATGTTTTTTTTTATTATTAAATTTTTACTTGGGTGTTAATGTTTCGACTCGGATACAATAAACTAGATATGTGATTCCATTTTGATTCTAAATTAACCACGAATTTTGGTTATAATTTTCAAATTCGATTCAATTTGTAGTTTAATGTTCAAATACAAAATATTTTTCTTAAGAAGGATAGAATGATTCTTGACCATTGATCAAATTAATCAATAGTTAAAATCTTGTGGTTTTCACTTTTCTCTAAAAACTTGTGTGAATTAAAGTTGAAATGACAAAAAAAAAATAACCTACATTTGTTGATTTTTTTTTGATAAATCAAGTTTCACCATTTTTTTAAAAATCGAATAGCTTTTAAACGTTTAATCATTTTTCAAAAAAAAAAAATTACATCATAAAAACCTGAGAATTTTATTGTCTTTAATTTGAGTATAACATTGCTTTGGTTTTTTATCGAGTTTTTTACGTGGTCCCTGATTTTTAAGCTTGGTTCTTAATTATGCCGTTAGTCTTTGCTTATGCATATTAAATGATGGTTCATGATTTTTATATAACACGGTCGGTGAATATGCAGTTGGTCTTTGATTATGTGTGTTAAATTACGGTCTTTGATTATTGATTCGTGATTTATTCATGTAGTTACTTGATTATGTGTGTCAATTGACAGTCTGTAATTTTATATAGCGCAATTCATAATTTAAGATGGACAAAAGCTTACTTAGTTGACCCATGGCGTGTTCAAGTTCCTTCTTAAGTTTCACACAGTTTTCCCCTTTGTACGTTAACCGCCCCTATATATAGTGGATGGAATCTTTCATAATTTTGCTATTGTACTGTCTCAAATAACTCCGACAAGATCAAGCCTAAATCTTTGATTTATGAACATCATTGTAACACATGTAGAACACGTTCTTCTTATATGTGTTTATGCAAATTCATCATCGTTTAAGAGTTAACATCATTTTAAATTTTTGACTTACATCATTATAACTGTTTAGATCCAAAAACTTACATTAATGTTAAGTTGATGAAGTTACAAGTACACATAAAAGAAACAAGTGTTCTACATGTGTTACAATGATGTTAAAAAAAAATTCAAGATTTGGATTGATCTTAACAAAGTTATTTGATTAGTACAATAAGAGTTAGTTATATTTTATTCCAATCCTACACACACACACACACATATATATATATATATATGTGTGTGTGTGTGTGTGTGTGAGTGGGCTCAAATAAGAACCCATTTAAACGTGGAAACCTTTCAACCACGGCCAAGATCAAGCCAAATCTTTATTTTTTTTTTCATGAGCTATAGTATACGTGTACGAGAATATGTTATGTTATGTGTTTGAGCAAATTTATCACCGTTTAGTATCTTAAGTCAGTGTAAGTTGCGTTACAGAAAATAAATATTTACAGTGTAACGCAAACTTATATGTGCTTTAAATCCTAAACGGTGATGATTTTGTCCAAACACATCAAATAACATAGTCTTTTACATATATAATATAGGCCATAAAAAAACACAAAGATTTGGCTTGATCTTGGCAGCAGTTGGTGGGTTTCTGCATTTAAGGTGAATTAACAATCAATCCTTACCCTCTACATGCATACACACACACAAGTAGTTATATATAAAAATTGAGCTTTGTAATTGTGCCATTTAGTTAAAGTTTTAGCCATTTAAAAACTTTTGTATTTTAAAGTTAGTATTAATTTTGTAAATAAAGTTTAAACAAATTTGTTTAGATAAATTGGAATCGAACCAACTCAAATTTGATACAAATTCGGATTCTAGATTCGAATATAATCGAATTTTGAATTCGAATTGGTGTATTTGAATTTATTTTGGAATTTGAATCGAATGCAAATCCTACTAAAAATACAAAATTTGATTCATTAAACAGCTATGATTTTATTTTGACTAGAATAAGATTTGACAAGTCATTTACAAATTAGTTGACAAGTGATTGTGCATTTTCAAAGCTTCTAGTATTATAATTATAAGTTAATTTGAATTTATCTATTATAATAAATCAAAATTTTTTTGGACACATGGTACATTCTTAGAGCACTTCACCTTTAATTCCCTGCCTCTATATCCTATTAAATACATCTCATATTAAATAATAATATTAAATAAGTTTTTATATATTTTTTTAAATTAAAATAAATTAATACATTAAAAATATATTAACATTAAAAAACAAATTTTTAAAAAGCAATTTATTATAAAATATGCAATTTTTAAAAACAATATTTTAAAACAAAATGTTTAGTGAAACAAATATTGAAAAAATTAGTGTTTAAAAAAATAATATAATTATTTTCATTGATAATCAACCCGTGTAATCCATGTGGTATTAACCTAGTTTAACTTATAAAAAAAGAAATTATGTTGTTTTTGTCATCATCACCGCAAAATAAGTAGCTTGGATGCTTAGTAAATCACGAGTCATGACGGACATAATTTAAAATTGGGATTTATTTTCTTTCCATGAGGCCAAAATATCAAAATTTTCAAATTCATCCGGATTTATACCGGAAATTCAATCCATTCCTATGTACTTTCAAAGTTTGCTACTTGCGCTAGTACCTCGAGCCCGTTTGGCAACATTTTGCCTTATATTGTTAAACAAATCAAAGTTAACATCTACTCGAACCAGAAGCGTTGTATGTTTTGATGAATTGATGTTTAGCCATATTTTTGTAAATAATGATCAACCACATTTTGTAAATACAAGTTAAAATTATTTTTAGTATTTGTAGCAAAGGTGGCTCATCTAAATCCAAAGCAATAATTATTTCATTAAATAATGTTTCAACATGGCATACTTGAAACATCATTTCAATGTCGTCGCACAAGTTAAAACGACTGGCATTTCTTGAAAGTATTTCAAAAGTTTAATTTCATTGAAAGTAACTTTGTTTTATACATCACTTCATGATTCATATTCGTTAATTTTTTGAGTCATTATAAATAAACCCTTATCAAATAATTACTGCTTTTTAAAAATTTTCAAATAAACTAGCTATGCACTCAATGACGTCCTAACATTGGCTTGGAAAAGCCTTAGTCCGATGCCTTTGGACTAAATTTTCATGAAAATTTTTAAAAGTTTGCGTTTGTTGTATTGCATCGTCAAATATACGTCAAGTCAAATTTCACCTTGTAGTTACATCCCAATATAAACCTAAAAAGGTAAAATTTGTATACTTGCAAATTTTTTGATGATTTGTATATCTTTTACGGCTTGTCAAAAAAATCTTTTAAAATTTATTTAGATTTATCTTTAAGTTGGCATAATTGAGAAACCGCAAAATCTTCTTACACAATCAAATTAATGATATATGCAACGCATCTAGTACGGGATAAAAACTATTACATATTTGTTGATATTTAATTTTTGATTTCTTAATCGACTCAGAAGCCGTTCGGTAACCTTTGAATCATTAAATGTCGAATCAGTAAGATATCTGAATGGTTAATAGACTTTGAACAAGTAACTATTGAACCAGTTAAGATTGTTCAGTTGACCATGTGAATGACTATGCTGAGGAGAGATGTCATCGAAGAGGAGAGAACTTCTTTGTCCTCGAAGAGGAGAGAACTTCTTTGTCCTCGGAGATCATTGGAGAGGAGAGGAAGTCGTCAGAGAGGAGAGGAGGCAGTTAGAGAGGAGAATGTTCGGTCGCCTTCGCAGCTTTTTTTGCCATCAAAGCTTTGGTTGCTGTGGATATTCGAGATGTGGAGAGGAGCCATACCCTTTCTTTTTTTCACATTCAGACATTTCCTTTTCATTAAGATTTTTTAAACAAAAATTTGACACATTCAGATATAATCTCATTGAGACTCATTCACGCATAACCCCGTTTTCAATAACCCCTTTCAGATCCAAATGTTAGATGATGTTATCAAAAGTTATTGAAAATGTTTTGTCTACTAGGTTAAAAGTTTGAATTACACTATCTTACATATAAATCGGTGTTTTTAAGACCGAACCGACCGGTCGGGCCGGTCAAACCGGGAACCGCTACTTCGGCGGTTCAGCCGTACTGCAACTTTTGCAATGTGTCTTATCAATACCGTTTTGACATTTAAGATGAGTCAAAATATTGGAAAAAAATCTTTATTCCTCATCGTAGTTTTGATTCTTACAATTGTCGGTTCGGTTGAAGAAGAAGCACCAGTACTAACAGAACTTCATGACTAGCAATTTGAATTGAAATGGAGGACAACAAAATTGTAAAAAGAGTCTGAGCATTTTTAACGTTGTAAGAGTCGAGAAGTTGTGTGATCAAAACAACCCCATCTATTTATAGAATCATTTAGGGTCAAATTTGATTTAAAAAAGTGGATTTAACCATATGATGTTCCAAACGATTAACTTTAGATTTTTACCAGATCGGTTAACGAGTTCACCGGTTAAAACACATATACTTTTGATTCTAACAATCATTTAGCGGATCTTTTTTTGAAAAAAGAAACTAGCTTCTAACCGGTCTCGTTCGGTTAACCGGTTTTTTTTCTTGTTCATGTTACTATTTAGGATGATTTTTTGTTTAAGATAACTACACATTTAAGTTAATATAATTATTGTATTCTTGTTCTCTCAAGATATGTGATGATAGCCTTTTTCTTACGTCCCATATGTTATATCTGTAACGACCGGTTTTAACGGTCACTTGTGTTTTAATAAACAAATGTTATTATGTTTTAAATTATGTTGAGATAATAATATAATAACATTTTGGGGTATTAAGGTTAACTAGTAACTAAATTGATTAGGTTGGTTAAGTGAGTTAACTAGTTTAAAAGTTTGAGGGGTTGAATTTCCCAATTGGACAAATTGGTAATTGGAAGGGATAAGAGACTTTGACTTGGTCAAAGTTTCATAATTCTTGAAGTTGTGTGTGTGTATACGTATGAGAGGAAGAAAATGGGGAGAGGAAGAAACTTGACTCATGGGTTGTAAAACACATCCGGTTTTTAAATAGTTTTGAGTCGATTTTAGTTTGTAAATACGTCGATTTTGTTTATTTTTTAGATTCTTTTTACATGTTTATTGTTTTTACAGGCTTGTCGAATGAAATGAGCGGAAATCGAGTTCGAAACCCGAAGGAATCGAGCCCCGGTTGAAATCAAGAGAAAAAGACAAGTTTTAATGAGTATGACGTCATCGCGGTACACGATGAGGAGAAATACCACCTTCGCGGTACGTGAAGGATTTCGGGGGTTCCCCGCTTATTTTGTCCATCGCGGTACGCGATGAGTTTTTGAATTGGTCATCGCGGTACGCGAAAGGTTTTAAAATTTGAAAAAAGTCAAGATCAAGCGAGATTAAATAGGAGACGCTCCCCAGCCGTTTGAGGAACAATTCTTGATCATTTTTGGAGCAGGAGAGCATTCTAGGAGCTTGAGGAAGCATTTAGGAAGCATTGGAGAGCTAGAAGACCTTGTTTACATGTGAAATTATCTTGGTTACTCTTTGTTCTCATTTGTTCTTAATTTTCAGTATTATATTTCATTTTGTTCTGTTGATTCTGAATATTATTGACTGATGATGATGTTATTAGGCTAGTTGTTAGATTCTACTTAGGTTAGAATGATTGTTTGAATGATTATTGATGACTATTGACTATTGTTTTAGTTTATGATGGAAAACACTTTTGTAACAGATTTTATTGTGTCATTTTGATGAGTGTTGCATATCTAATCTTGATTATATCAGTTTATATCATGTTCCATACGTGTTTATTGAATGTCTTTCGGTGTTAGACACGTATTAGGTCATCGACTTGGTGTTATGACTAGTTTGTGGCTTGTTTGATATCACTAGCCATAGGAAAAGATATAATTGATGTTTTTAGGGTTCTTTGTGTATCTAAGTTTAGAAATCCGGAAGGTGATAGACTTGTCGGGTGGTCTTTAGCATTAGGGTTTTCATAATAATTAGACGGAAGGGTTGGTTAATTGAAAGACTTAGTGTTATTGTCATTTCGTGTCAAATTAGACATTATAAGATTACTCCTTGCATCTTTGGTGTATTGGAATAAGAAAATCAGGAATGTGACTTGTTCATTTGAGTACATAAGTGTTATTGGAAAAATCCGGGAGGTGATTCAATTAACTAGTGTGTATATTGCAAAATTAGGTTTTCTTAATTGGTTATATTTGGTAATTGATCCAGAATCCATTAGATTACCCATATTTTGTTGTTTAAGATCCTAGTTCCATCATATCAAACAAAGTCAATAGTGTCAATAATAACAAACAGGAATTCTACCTAAGTAGAGTTTTTCTCATTCATTTAGGTTTTTTCTAAAACTGTAAAACATTTCTTTTAATTAAAATCATTAATTTGTTTTAGGGTTTAATTATTAGTTGAATCTGCCTTTTCTAATTTAATTAAGGTAATTAGTTTAATTGAATTGTCATTTTTATTCAAAACCCCCCCCCCCTATTTGTTTTAATCATTTTCTAATCTTATTTTGTTAAGTCAGTGTCTCGTGGGTTCGATATCCGGACTTTTGTTAGCTATTCTACAATTGATAGGTACACTTGCCTGTCAAAGTGCTTTAGTTTATGATTTTCGGTTTTAACTCGTTGTAATTAAGTTGAGTCTAGGTTAGTGTTTATAGTTATTTTCTTAGACCACTTTCGAGGACATCATTGACCTAGCTTCCAAATTCGTGGTTCTTGAAGCTTGAATCCAAGATTGAAAGCTTAAATCACTATCTTTAGTGGTTACTAACAACTTGTAAGTGATTTGTGATTCCTAATTTGATGTTAGTCATGATTTCTTGAGATGAACAAGATATGGGTTTTTCTCAAATCTTGAAATTTGTTGTTTAAATGAGTTCTAAAACGTGAAGGGATGTTTATTATGAGTTTGAAACAATCAAACTACTAGTTATTATCAATTTTGGTTGAGAATGATTTGTATGGGATTTGGGTAACTTGAGAAGTTATGGAGAAAATCAATATGATTATGTTTGATAACTAGTATGATGATTAAATCATGGTTTTGGATGTGTTATGCATCAATTTTGATTAAACTTTGTATAAAAAGGATGAATTGGTGATTTTGGAGATTATGAGTGGGATTGGTTAATGTGTAAACATTAACAAGAATAGTGAAATTGAATGATGCACACCAATTGTTTGTTGAAATGCCAATAGATTGACTTTTGGTCAAAATTGGTGAATTGAACCATGAAATTTGTTCAAAGTGATTATGATTGTGAAATTGGTAATTGGATAGCAAATTTGTTGAATTAGATAAGTCTATGTCAATCTTAACTAGAATATTAGTTAATAAGATTGAAATTGTTGTGAAATAGGTGGTGGTATTGGAAGTGCAAAGGAAAGTCAAAGAGAAGGCAAATCACTATTTGTTAATCTCTAATCCTAGTGCTAAGGTAAGTTGTCCAACTTGCTAAACAACATATATGTGAGGTAGTGATATGCTACTATTTAAATTGTTTGGACAATGTATGGTGTGATTCATAGAGGTTGTTTGTTGATTGTGCAGTTTGAGTTATTTAGTCAAACTGGGCATATATAATTTGATGCTCGAATTGTGACTATGTGCAATTATATCAAGTGTTAATTGATATGCTAGTCTAACACATGAATTGAATTAACTATGAATTGATAAATTCATAGATAGAATTTGGTTGAGTGAATTGAATTGACTATGAATTGTTAAATTCATAGATAAAGCTTGGTTGATTGAATTGGATTAACTATGAATGGTTAAATTCATACATGGAGTGGATTTGATTGAGTTGAAATTGAATTGGTTATGAATTGTTGAATTCATACTTGAATTGGGTTAATTATGAATTGCTTAGTTCATAGTTGAAATTGATATGATTGTTTGGTTTGACTTTATTTAGTCAAACTAAATATAGATCATAATGTTTGAATTGTGATATTGAGTAATTGAATTGAATGACAATTGATTGAGTAAATCTATGATGGAAGGACTAGAGTGTGAACATCATAGTAAATTGTTTGGTTGATTGAAATTTATGATGGAAGGACTAAAGTGTGAACATCATAGTATGAATTGAAATTGTTGATTACTTCACCACTTGAATGTGGAAGTAAAATTTGGTAAGTTATGATGGAAGTACTTGGGTGAGAACATCATAACTATGTTGAATATCAATTGTCACTTGAGTATGATGATTGAGTTGATTTGGTTGAAATTGGTTAATTAAGTTAAATTTGTTTGAAATCTATAATGAAAGTACCTAAGGGTGAACATTATAGTAATTATTGTTGAAATATGGTTGGTTATCAACGAAATAATTAATTGAATTAATTTGAAGGGAAGTTGGAGGGTTAAACTTTTTGGTGACTTTGACCCATTTGAGGTCTTGATTTCACCGTAGATTGATTTGATGTCAAATTGTGTTTGAATTCATTATATTATGATCCAAAGATGATAATAGTCCATATTATATGTATGTGGAAGATTGAATTGAGTTTTGAAAGGGTCAGTGTAACAACCGAATAATTAGCACATTTGATCCTGTATAAAATCTATGTTAAATTGACAATGGTAATTACTACAGATTGATAGTACACGAGAAATGATGAACGTAGGCGAAAACCGTGCGCAAAACGGAGTTACGGATTGTCCGGATTCACGAAACGAAGAAAATTTTCAAAGTATTGAACTTCTGGACTCGTCGCGGTACGCGACGGAGATTTGAGGATCCTTCGCGGTACGCGACGGACCTAAATTATCTAAAATCCTCCGGATTTCTTCGCGGTACACGAAGCCCTTTTTGGCTTCTGGTCGCGGTACGCGACGGGTGTGGCGGTGCAACAATCTGATCTACTTCATCAGATTTCATGCAAAGTTAATTATTTTTACATTTTCGAACTCAGACGATCTACAGACGAAGAACACAAGCAAAACACCCTCCAAACAACCTGTTGAAGCCATCAGATCGTATATTTGAAGCCAGGGAACGTGTTTACAAGTCCTGATCGTTGTTTTACCCGCAGAAACCTGTCAGATTAGGTAATGATTTGTTCTAACCTTCTAGTTTGATTTTGATTGATTAGATCTTGATTTTGAACTTAATGATATAGTTAGGATTGTTGATTATTGCCTAGATGATGGCTAGGATTGATTAGAAATGAAGAACACGATGTTCTAACGGTTAAATCCTTGTTTTGATCCGTTGTAATGCCCGGTTTGCATGAAATCACAACTATGGTTATAATGGTTTAATCCATTTGATTATGACAATGTAGATGGTTAGTTTGATTAATCTTTGAAATGCAAAGGTTAAATCTAAGTGTTTCAAACTAATCACAATCATTAACATACTTATTGAACGATTATCTGATGTTTATGATAACAGTCAGATTAGTATGTTAAAACATGGTTATTAAACCTATTCTAAGATTACATTGTGATATTTCATGATATCTGGGTAATCAATTATAAGGATTTATCATTTCTAAGCCATTAATCTGTTTAAGAACTGTTTTAGCATTATAATCAACAACATTAACTACTTGATGACTTTTAAGGCAATGTCTTTGACATTGAACGTTCAGAAAGATCTAATCAGTAGGTTAAAACATAAATGACTTATTAAGTGTAAACGAATGCAGAAATTCACCATTAGTACCAGTTTGTGAGTGATCTTGCTACAGTAAGACATCAGGTGAGTTCTATGAGTCCTCTTTTACTATTTTAACATTTTAGGGCTGATATGCATGTTATAAAGTTATTTTTAGGTAAATGATTGTTTTATCTGGCTACGGTCAGATAAGAGAATATGCTAAAGTAAAGAATGTTTCAAGTTGTAAAGTTAATGTATGAAAGTGACACTAACCTGATTAAGGTCAGGTAAAGAATGTTTTCAAGTAAAGAACGTTTTAAAGTAAATAATGCTTTAAGTCTCAACTACAGTTGAGAAGTAAATGATTTTAAGAACCTCAGCTGAGATGTCAAGGATGTTTTAAAGACTCAACTACGGTTGAGAAATGAATGATTTTAAAGGTCTCGGCCGAGGTTAATTAAAAAATGCGATTTTGAAGTCCCGGCTGCGGTTGGGCAAATGTTGAGCACTGCGGTGCGGATAATGATTTATGATTATGATGGTTTAAATGATTTAAACCATGTTATGTATGAATGATGTATGTCAAGAAGTCTTGTACCGGTATGAGCCGTCAATTTCGGTTGATGGTTTAAAAAGTCCTGTGAAAGAACAGGCAGAAGTCCTGTGAAAGAACAGGCATAAGTCCTGTGAAAGAACAGGCATAAGTCCTGTGAAAGAACAGGCATAAGTCCTGTGAAAGAACAGGCCTGTCGACTGTGTGTCGCCAGTTGAGGAAATCTTATGCATGCATAACGTGTTGACTTCGGTCAACAGAACATGCTACATTTATGCACTGTATGATTGATGTTATGATGTCATGTATGTTATGTATATGAAATGTTTTGTGTTTAGTATGATTGAGACTGTTGACTTCGGTCGGCAGTAAAGGCTAATGCTTTATGTATATTAAAGATTTAACTTTTATGAAAAGTAAACTTAGAACTCACCAGCGAAAGCTGACTTGTTTAGCATGCATATCAGGTTGAGTGGTTAGAGAAAGGAGACCAGGAAGGCTCATGGCATATATTGAAGACTACCCCTGGCATAGATTGGCTGTATTATGTGACTGTTAGAAGAGTGGGTTATGTTTAATGTGTAAAAGTTTGTTTAGATCTGTATGATATTTATGTTGTTACCTTACATTCCGCTGCTATGATAATGTAAATATGATCTAAAGAGTATAGGTTTAATGTTTGCCAACTGAGGGGTTTGGGGCCTCTCAGTCAGAGCGTTAATTGTTTGATTTTGAGATTTTGACCCGTTTTGAGAATTTGATTCACAAATTGAATTAATTGGTATCCAATTATGTTTAGATATGTTATGATATGAAATTGAGGAGTTGTTACTCCATATTATATGTGTTGGGGACTTGTGACTTAGTTTTGGGTGGTTTGGAACGATCGGAAGTGGTAAAGAATGTCCTAAACGCGAAAAAAAATGAAATTTCCTGAAATCAGGTGAAAGTAAGCCTACGGCCGGGGAGTAGGGCTACGGCTGGGATGTTTTGTTAGGATGGCAGTAAGCCTACGGCCAGGCCGTACACCTACGGCCCGGGTAATCTAGATTTGTCCGTCTTTTACGTTTTAAACGCGTTTTAAGGCCCAGAACCCTTCCGATTCAAACCCTAACTTATATTTGGATAATCTTACTTAGTTCTCATGAACTAATGGTGAAATTATATGTGGTGTTTGTAGGTCGGATGTAGATGATGCGTTAAAGTTCATGATTGGGTGCGTAAGTTGAAAGTTCAAACGTTTTGGTAAATTTTGGTTGTTGGGTTTTCATACAAACTATTGTACGATGATTTTTAAATGTAATTAGTAACTAATAAAGTACATATTACATATAAAAATGTTTTTGACGCTTCCACATAAATATTTGATAAAGTTTTGAGTTAAAACTTAACTGGGACCTATTTTTGACACGTGTATGCGTGTAAAGTAATTGGGTGTTACAATATCATATTTATATATTTCTATAGACATTATTTACCACATTGTTCGGTACCAAATTACAAAAAATAAGGTGGGAAAACACGATTTAATAATTAAAAAAACATAAATTTCCCTTTTTTTTTCTCGCAACTACAAATGGCTATGGTGTAATCAAATATAGCTTAACATATAACAAAGAAACTCAAAAAATAAATAATAATAAATTGTTAACCCAACTGTCACACTTTCTCATCCTCCCTTATAACCTCATTTTGTAACACAACTAATTGTGTCTATTTAAAGCTCAAACATAATCAAGCTTATGTCTAACTTAGAGTTCAATTATTAACTTAGCAAACCGGGTTTTCGCCAGTTCTGGTTCGGGTTTTGCCGGGTAAAGGTGGAACCTGTCCCGGTTCGGATTGTCGGTTCTGGTTTTATGTCCACCTCTCATGACAATTTTTATACAATATAATATATAATAACAATATTTCGCAATGTTGATAGCCTTTTTAAGAGGAATTATTATAATAATAGTAATAAACATGAGATAATAAAAAGTACTGATCATTTTCTCTCTTTTTTTTATATAAATTAAGTTTATTTAAATAGAAGCTTCCTAATTTTTATTTTTTTTAAAAAAAACACCATTGTAAAATCTTAGATTACTTGTGCCATTGGTGTTATTTCTGCTTGTCCAATTCTTAATTGATTGTTTATTGAAATACAACAAAACACTTCACACAAGTATTTACTGATTCATTTTAACCTTAATCATTAAAAATTAAAAAACTAAATGTGAAACTCTAAACATAACAAATGTGAAAAACACAACCAAATTTGAATTCAGAAACTAATGGGTTTGATTTTCACATAAAAAGTCAACATATATTCTCTAATTGCTCAAATTTGGGCTCAATCAAAAATCAAATCATTGAGTCATTATATTCTTTGAACAAACAAAAAAAGTAACAATTTTCGCCAAAAAACAGTTAATCTATTCCTGTCAACATGTTTTTCTGGGCGAATTATCGCATTCTATGGAACTATCTATCAACAAGTATGCATGTTGTTTAAAGAACAAGAAAATGCCTTTAATTATCAACCCATATGGGGAAAAGAAGAAACTATAATTTTCTTTCTTTTTTTTTTCTTTTCATGTGTGTATTGTTGTATATCACTTTGGAAATGAGAGAAACCTCAAGTTTTGAATGAGAATTTGTATGCCCAAAACAAGGATCTTTTTCTGAAGCAAAGTTGACTTTTGAGGTCAAAATTAAGAGTAGACTTTTGTGGTTCATTGCCATCTTCCACTTGAGGATGATTTGGTACGCCTCACCCAACATGAGTTTGTTCTCTGTTATTCATAATTTAAGATCGTTAGCGTTGAAATGCTAAAACAGAAAAGTGTTTCAAGGTCAAACCAACTCATAGTTGACTTTAAAATTGACAGAAACTTTAATTTATAGGGAAAATTTTGATTACATATAGGATTCATACCTTAAATGGGAAAAATTATGTTGCATTTTCCCCATGTAATGCAAAAACAAAAAGGAGTTTTGAGGTCATAGGCTTCGTAAAATTGATCATTCTGAGTGTTACGATGAATTTGATTGGCACGTCCAATGACAAGAAAAAAAGGGGGATTCATTGGCTCGTTATTTGGTACGAATTAGTAAAATGACATAATCCATAAAAATTATTCAACAGGCCCTAAAAGGAATTCCGGGAGGGCCCTATGAAAATTTAGAAATCTGCCGCTTAAACTTTGACTTCAAAAATTATCAACTTACATTGATGGTATCCCCTCTTAGGGTCTCTATTGACTCCTCAAGCTCCATTTGTTTTGAAGCAGTAGCAAATAACGCCTACAAAGCAAAAGCCACAAATGGATTAATAAGAACTCAATTAAACCACAATTAAAACCAAGACTACAGATGTGTTAAATGGATCTTGTTAGTGGGTTGGTGGGTCCAACCCAAATATGTCACGAACCCGAAAATCATTTCATGCATGTGAACCTGAACAAGACACGGCATATTCACGTGCTGACACGAAAACAACCGGTTTGACCCGAACACTTTTTAATATTTACTTTTGTGCATATTCATATTTTAAAATTACGATTTTATACTAAAATGTATATAATAAAATAAATTTTCAATTATACATTCCTATATCAATTTCTCTTTTAGATTTAATATTTTTGCATAAAAAACCCAATTAATTCCTTTTTTTTCACACAAAACTCACTTAAAAGGTTAAAATAAAAAGTAAATGGGTTAAATGTCAGCCCGTGTTGACACAAACATGACCCGTTTAAATACATAGGCTCATGAGTTGGACCTAAATCTGACCCAAACTCATTTTTACAAACTTAAACCAGTGAATTTTGTATTATGTTAGGTCTCGAATCTTCAGATCGCATTAGAAATTCACATTTCACACTCTTAAGTCCAATGGGTTGGGTAAGCAAGTATTTTGGGTCACGAATCAGGTTGGAGTACCCTTAGACAATTTTAACTAGATTTCTTTCCAGCCCTTTAATATGTTTTAAAATCAAGCATAACCCACATCAACCCGTTCTATTTGAAAATAAAAACATGCACACATGTAATAAAATTCCATACCTTTTTTGTCTTTTGCAGATCATACTCCATTGATCTTATACGATTCATTGATTCAGCAAGCATTTCCTCTTTTTCTTGTGGAATTCTTGAAGGTTTACTTGAAAGCTCAGCCACCATTGCTTCTAATTGTTTTAATTTCTCCTCACACGGGTGCAAAAGATCTTTTTCTACGGGGCTGGAAGTATTCACAAATTGTTCTACGTTCTTCCCGTTGCTAAATGACTTGGTAGTATTTTTTAACAAAAAATTCACCAACCCAAAAGAAAGAAGATAAATGTAGGTTAAAACTTTGTACATAAAGCTTAGAACTTTATTTACAGTCGATTCTTCCATGGTTTTTGATAGTATCCGCTCATCTGGTTCAATATTTGAACAATAGAAAAATGGTTAGACATTATGCAATTCAGACTATAGATCTATATCTAGCAGGTGGCAATTCAATCTAAGTATATTCAAAAACTTCAATAATTATTGTTTAATACTGCTTTTTAAAATCTATTCATATAATATATAAAAAAATAAAAATAAAATGTATAATGTTGCCCCATCTACATAAAATATATACAGGCAAGGATCACTTACTTCTGGCAGTAACATCAATACGAGTACCGGAAACTACTGGCTCAACTCTTGTTTTGTTCTGTATCGTTCCAATTTTATCAGATGTCCCCGAAGGGACTACTCTTGTTTTGTTATAAACAGGTATATTGACTGAGCTCTAAAAACAACATTATAAAAAAATATATTAAATTAGTGTTTTTGGCAATCATCATTTCTTAAGATGGGGTATAAGAAAGGGTGAATAGGTAACTTTAGTTTTCTTAATAATTAGTTTTTATTGCAAAACACATGAAACTTGGAACTAATTATTCTCCATCATCGTACTCAGTATATCCTACCATTAGCAAAGCTAAGGTAGGGTCTGAGGAGGGTAAGATGTAGACAGCCTTACCTCTACCCCTTAGGAATAGAGAGGCTGCTTCCAATGAGACCCCCGGCTCATGATGCCTGATTAGCCAACTAACCCAACGCTTTTAACATTATCTTTACAAAAAATAAGTAAAATAACGTTAAAATTAGAATCAGGTCTAAAATTTGTGACATCAAGTTGAAACCTTCTATAGATATTGTATCAATTTGTGACACCAGAAGCACATACCCTAAGATTGAGAGACATTGATCTTCTTGGAACATGAGTTTGAAATCCCATGTTTGGTTTTAGATCTCCAGATATTTTACAGCTTGTGCTCTGCTTCAAAAGCAACTCAAAGTTAAGAGAAATAATAAAATATGCCTAAATGCTTTTTATAAATTGCTAAAAATTGCATAAAAACTGCACCTGAGAAACAATTGACTTGACTTCTAAATTAGAATCATCAAAAAAGCTTGCATTTTTCTCTGTATTTTCTGTGTTAATTAGCTGCAACAAGAACAGAATTGATTATAAAAGAAGACGGGGTTGTACTGGTCGAAAATCACTTAATTTTATTTCAAATGCTTGCGTCTTTGATCATTTTATCTGAAAGATTTTATGATAACTCAACATTATTTACATGCAAAAATTAAACAAACCAGCTTTGATGTGCATATACAGATTACCATACCTTAATCAATTCAGGATCTTGCCAAGGACCCTTATCCGACATCATGCATCCACCTTCATTCGGGCATGAACAACTTCCACCAAGAAAATCTGGTAACTGGCTATAAATTCACAAAAAAAAATAAAAATTCCATATATAAAACATAAATTTTATGCTTAAAAAAAGCAAAAAGATAAAAAAAAAATTAGAAAAAGAAAACCTTGAATCTATAACTTCGAATAATTGGCTTTGATACTTGTTGCCAAGAACCTATTAATTCTCATAAATCAAATCAAGATTGAGTCAAAGACAGAAATAAGCAATACATAAGCCACACATGAAGAATCCTGGTAAATTTTACATGTATCTTTGATGTCGTTCTTGGATCAAGAAACCCTTTCACCGTATTCCATGCGAATTTGAATCCGTTACCAGCATTGACAATGAACATCTGATGTAAAGTCTGATTAACCAATAAAAATATTAAAAAAAGTACACACAAAAACAAAAATAATCTTAATATTAGGGATTAGAGTTAGCACCTCAGGATAGTTATCCCCATCTATTTTTTGCATCCGCATTAACAAATCATGTGCAACTTTACCAAAACTCATCCAGTTCTACAAAAGACAATTAATAATAGACAATTAAGAATCATTCAAACAAGTGAAACAAAAAAGAGCTAATAACAAGGTTATGTGTTACTTATGATTGATATAATATTTAAATTTGAGTTAACAACATAGATAAGCCATATGGCTTAGGCAAAGTAAAAGGTTTCGGTACTAAGGTTTATTGGTAAACAATGTCGTGCTTTCAATTTTTTAAACAAGTTTGGATATTTGAGTTGACAACATAGATGGGTCACATGGTTTAGGCAAAGTAATAGGTTTGGGTACTAAGTTTAATGGTAAACAATGTTGTGCTTTCAATTTTTGAAACGAGTTTGGGTATTAAGGCTAAATTATGTTGATTATTCTAATAAATTAGGGTGAATTGACCAAAATACCCTTTGATTTTTGGTCATTTCACCCTACCTTAATAGATTAGTTAATGGAAGTTAGCATTAATCCTCAAACTCATAACAAAATTGAAAGCACAAACCCTGACATTGTTACTTTTAAACTTTAGTACCCAGACATGTTGCTTTGTCCAAACCATAGGACCATCTGTATAACTACCTCTTTAAATTTTGTAATCATATCTGACAAACCGTCCCATGCCAACTCCTAAAAAATCACCCGTTTTGATATCTCTTAACCCTACTCACCCCTTTTGCCACAATGCCACCTTTACATAAACTTTTTTAAAACTAGAACTATAAGGCAAAAAATAAGCTAACCATTCCTTGAACATCCAATATGGTGGTGCAGGCATCAATATGTCTTCTAGCGGCAACAGAACATGCTGGGAATTTTTCAGAAAAAGCTTTCTCAAAACCCTGTACATGGTATCTTAAAAACCTGTCAACCGTAGTGACATTCATAAGCTTACTGGGGTCCACTTTTCCTAGTCTTTCAATATAAACAGGTCGTCCCTCTCTGTCCACACCATGATAGCCATGAGGATAGTACTTTCGAACATCTTCATATTCTTCGTATACAAAATCCTGAAAGGGGGTGTATAAAGATCAAAATCTTGTGTACAATTAAACTTACAAGAATTGAAATATGAGAAGTGGTTAATCAGCTGTTTGGATGTATAATTTTATCAACCGAGTTATCAGAAGCGGTTAATCAGTTGTTTGAAAGTATTGCAAGAGATTGTGTTTGAATGTGTTTGAAGTTAGTTACCAATACATAGAATGACAAAAGCCCATTTTATATTTGTTGAAATGTTCAGATTTCAATATATATGAAAATTTAAGTTTTAATCTAAGTAATATAAAACAGTGTAAAACTATAAACCATTTGTATTTAATATCTCCTATAGTACTATTAAAAATGATAAAAGTGGATCAAATGCCATTAAAAAAAATATAAAAATAAAAAAATATATAAAAAGACAATCTTTTGTAAGAAAACATGCAGTAAGAGAAAAGAATATTCTGCACCATCACACTACTTATGAAACTAAAGTAAAACAAGCCACTTTACAACTTTAAAATTTATACCTTTGGTATCAAATTCCCATAAAATTTAACAAAACACACAAGGTTCACATGTTTTCGAGAGAAATTTTTAATGGTCTTGAGACATACGAACTAGACCTTCACTAAGCTCCAAGACTTCCTTATTACTGAAAAAAAAAGGTTAAAAAGAATAAAACTAGGTTACAAAGAGCACCTTCAAGATAGAATCAGCACCATAGTCTTTCCTCCAATTAAGCATGTCTACCCACATTTGGACCGCCTTATCAATATCAAATTTCCTTGCTTTCAAGAATCTGTAACCCCATGTTTGTATTATACAAGTGCCTTGAATATTTCAGCATTTTTTGTATGGTTTTTTAAAGCCAAAGCCAGTTATCAATCCACTATCATTGTTACGTATAGATTGATGGCATTCAATTTAAGTTCTCTTTTCATATGTTCATATTGAAGGGTAACCCAAAATTTCACTTGAAGAAAAAATATGATTCTGCATTTAAGCTTGTTTTCAAGTAGTGCTATATATGAAAATCAAATGTTCTGAAAATAGAATTGATTATTGATTCGTGAGCTCAAATTCAAATTGAAAGCCAATTTTGAAATTGAACTGTCAAACTCTACTCAATCCCCGTCAAATTAGTATTGATTTTGAAGTTGGAAAAAAATTATAGCCTCCAAAGTCAACTTTAACCAATGGAGTTTACGATATCAATTATAAACCGCACAATGAAATGAGCATTTTGAGCAGTGTTGTTAATGAGATACTCAAATGTTCTGCGAATGAAAGTGATTTTCGACTTTTGTGGTCAAAGTTTCAATCCTAGAACCTTTTGATCAAAATGGATAAACAAATAAACATGCCCAGGAAAATTTTGATCACAATGGATGCAGATTTCAAATTGAATCTTGTCAATAATTTTTATCCAAAACAATAAACATAATTCCTAACATTTTTCATCATTTTTTTTTCTTATTCTATTCAAAATTTGTATCATTCTTTAATCAGAAATTTTGAAGCCAAAAAAGTCAAACTTTAAGAAACCACAAACAATTTTATACAAGACTTGGATCATAAGATATATGCAAACAGTTACCTCAACAACGTGTGGTAATCATCATGAACATTAGGAAGTAACTCTTTCTCAATCAAGATTTCACGAAAAGCATTCACTACTTTCTCATCTTCTTCATGTCTAACATCACCAACTGAAATAGAAGCAAATTGGCAATTTAAAACCCTCTTGTTACCTCGTTTTTTCAGCGAATTTATCGGGTTGGTTGCTGCAGTCATTGCTTTTTTCTTCAAAGATCTAACCCTAACCCTTTTCTTGTCATCCCCAACAGTCCCCAAATTATATTTTTGAGTACTTCTATCTTCTTGATTCAATGCTACAACATAATAACAATAAAAAACTAAATTTAAAAACAAGAACATCAACCAGTAGTTTGACAAAATAGGTCTAAAGATTGAAGAAAATTACCTAGCATTATATAACAAAAATTGGTGTTAAGAATTCACAAGAATTCTGCATCAATTGAGAACCCCAAATACACCCAACTGGAACTCTGCATTCGGTGACAAAATTAGATCTAGAAAGAATCTTCCAATCAAGATCTTGATCATTCAATCAGTCAAACAGATTATTCAAATTTAAAAAAAGGGTCTGGGCATAATCAAACTTTTAAAGATCGTGTTGTTCAAACAATCGAAACCCAAAAAGATTATCTTGAATCGATCAAATTACAACCCATAAAGAAACAACAATCGAATAATCAAAGATCGAGTGAAGAACAAGACTTGTAAGTACCTCGAAATAACCCACATTCACAAGATCGCAAGAATCAATAATATTGATGTATATTTATATAATCGAATCGAATATTTACATGTAACGCTCTGTTTTGGTGAATATGATGATGGGAATCGACAGAACAGTGAGGAAATAATGAGAAATTTGTAATGGGTTTGCTTTGTGAATGCTTGCTTCTTTGCTGTAAAGAAAAAGTTTTTATATATAAACAAGATGAAAGGTTGGAGAGAGTTCTTGTTTATTATTCTTTGATGGGGAATACTAACCATTGGGATGTGCAGTCTAAATACCACCTGCTCAAAATAAATATTTGTTTTATTATTATGATTAATTTAAAAAATTAAATTAAATATATATATCTTTTTTTTAAACTGCGAAGGTCTCAATCGTGTGAGTTCACTATTTCTATGTCTAGTTACATGGACCTCCTATGAACCCCCACAGCCACCCCAGAAAGAAACCTCACAAGAAAACCCTCTAACAGCCTACAGACCCGTTTTTCGCTGCGGAAGGGTTTCGAACCTGAGACCTCCCATTTGGAAGATACCTGGGTAACAAGTAGGTTTCTAATGATCCTTAGCTCAAGTGGTTGAGTAGAAGTACCATGTGGCTTCAATATTATGGAGGTCATAGGTTCAAGTCCTGACATGGACAAAATAGGGTTTCATGCTGGGCTAGGGGTTTTCTTTTGGTAGGTTTCCTCCTATTGGGTGTGGATATGATCGGTTGGGTCTATGATTCGTTAGTAATCCAAATTACTGTTCAAAGAAAATCTAACAAATAGGTTAAAGGTTGTTTGGTAGTCTCTTAATAGTTATTAAGAAGCCACGTCTTAATGCTTCATAAGCTCTGAATAATTTAGAGAGAAAATTAAGTTTGTAGACATTTACCAAGCCGTTCAAAAAATGAGTGATTAAACAAGCAGTAGTTAACTACAGGCTTCTAGTTATTATCTTTTTAACTTTTTCTATGTGAGTCTTGGGCTCGAATATTAAACGATATATATTGTTGAGTCAAGGTCACAAACTTTATCCAGTTGTAAGATTTTTCTCAGACAGACTCACGTGTATACACAAAGCCTCAAATTCAAGGAGAGGTTGAAATCCATAAGATATTCTCTTATTTTTCAAGATAAATCTAAGGAATTCAGAAGCTCCCGTTCACTTCTAGAATACATTGTATTAAAAAGCTAAAAGACTTGAAAATAAATCTAATTTTGAGCACTTTTTAAGATTGTTGTGGGGAGAAGGATCTCTGGCGAGATGGGTTAACTTTCTAATTCGCCTCTCATCATATTGTGGCAGGGACTTTGGGCATATTAGCATGTCTATTCCATCTTAGCATATTGTGACACCTCGTAATTTCCAGGTCAGCAACTCTATTATTTCATTAATAATGTTTATTATTATTTCATACGTGACACTGAAACGAATGCATTTAGTGTGACACGTGGCACAACGGTCTGAACATACCGATAATCCGAGGAATTATCGCACAACACTCGCACGTGTTTTGAATAACGAACGTTAGTGAATGGATCAAACTGTAGCACAAAAGCACTGCACTTAGGTTCGGTGAACCTAATTTAGCTAGAACAAAACCGATGTGTCGAGAAACGATGATCGTATTCGAGAAATACGAAAGATTCGATTCAAAACAATGAAATTGGGCCTATTGGGCTCCACCGAGACCCATCGCGGTACGCGATGGACACCAACTTGGGCCTTCGCGGTACGCGAAGCTTGAGCGGGGAAATTTGAATTCTCCGAAAAGAGTCGCGGTACGCGACGACCGATCATCTTCCACCACCGCGGTACGCGGCGTGTTTCGGGAACAGAATGAATATTTTATTCATCGCGGTACGCGGGGTTTCTTTTTGTGCAGCCTCCGCGGTACGCGACGACCCCAACACGCAAAAATCTTTATAAAACCAATGTTAATCATTCTGTTTATCCCTTCACCGATTTCTCTCAACTGAAACCTCCATTCTCGACCGATTTAGCTCGGTTACACCCATCTTTAGCAACAAGGAGCCATCTTGAACCATTTGAAAGCCATCTTTGAAGATTAAGGCATTGTGGGAGCTCCAAGAACACTCTACCATCTTCCTTCTCTGCACTTGAGTCGATCTCAGCCTCCTTAGCATTGTTCCAGAAGCTGCTCAAGCCTTATTTCGTGGATTTGAAGCGTTGTAAGGTAGTTTCTATGGTTAATCTCGCCTAAAAACTCTTGAAATCACACATGCAAGCCATTTAGGCCACATGCATCACTATCAACACTTGACCCACGAAATTTTGATAGATTAGATCTGTATTTGAAGGTGTTCATTACTGATTTAATGATTTGATGATGATCTATGATGATCTTATTTGAAAACAATAATGGGTTATTGATGTTACTAGTAAATGGTTACTTTTATCAACATGCATGCATTCACATGATATTCGATATTGAAATGTTGCTATATATGTTATTGATGGTGTTCTACATGATTTGTAATGTATGATTTTGTCAAAAATGGTCATTTGGGGTTTATTACTAAATTTAGAAACTTTATTCTTGCAAGTATATGATTAGTGGTGATAATGGTCACATGCATGTGTTTGAATCCATGATTTATGCTTAGAATGAAGTTTAGGAAACTAACATGATGATTCCTAGAACATTTGGATGGTTAGAATTGTTAAAAGCATGATTATTAGGAATGTTACTATAAATGGAAACTTTTTGACACAAGAATGCAAATGGTTGATGAAAATGTTGATGTGTTGAGTCTAAGATACTTGTTTAGTGATTTCATGATAATATTGTAAGGGTTATGTTGTTGAGAGACTTGATTTTGTGTTATTTTCATAAGTTACTAAATATAGTAACTTTATTTTGCCAGGTTAATGATTTGTCACATGTTAGTTGTAATGATGATGATTAATGGGTTAATAAGGACTAAGATAATGATATTAGATGTGGTTGGTTATTAAACTTGATGAAATATGCTTATTTTAGAAACTTTCTAAAAATGGAAACTTTTACGCGCAAACTATGTTAAACCGGCTATGTGTAACTATGTGCTATGGGATAACATGCTCATTTAGGATAAATATGCATGCTAGAATAATCGGAATATGAGTTTATGCATAACTTGCCGAATATGGAAACTTTCCTAAAATAGAAACTTACCATAAATAGTAAGTTTCCTCATAGGAATGGTTTTGGTATCCGTACACTTCACACGACACTAAAACCGCACGATACACGAACACTTGATCCAAACCGTCACCAACGGGTCGTTAGGTCAAACACGATCGACACAGTCAAACACGGCCAACTCGACCCACATAACCACTTAGTGTTGTTGAACACTAACACGGTCCGGTGAGACCCGCACTTGTGAACACGAACTCATAGTACCTATGTGATATAGGTGACTACTAGCCGGCAAGCTACACTATCTCTTATTGAGCTAACGCATTACTAAACTCAGGTGAGTTTACGGCCCCTCTTTTACTCTTTAACTGTTTTCAATAAACTATTGGGGTGAGAATACAATGCAACTGTTTTAGATATATGACTGGTATGTTGTGAAAACCATTTTGAGTGTAACTTATATCGCATAAAGACCTCACTTATCCTTACCGTTAGTTGATACGAACGAGTCGTTATTACGTAGTACTACTGGGTTTGACTAGCCCCACTCGGCAACAACGTTGACTGGAGGTCATAACGAGTGTAATATCGATGTGAATTGCGAGTTCAGCGATGACTCGCGGAGGCAAACGGAAACAGTCTAGTTTCGGTAAGATGACATGACACACTCACGGATCGTAGATCCAACAACTAAACTTAAACATGCCCAGTATATATCTGTTTACTATTTCTGTCTGTCTAAACCTGTGAACTCACCAACTTTTTAGTTGACACTATTCGCATGTATTCTCAGGTAACTAATGGAGCACACGCTAGGACGCTCACCAGGACACGCTAAGGAGTCAAGTTTACATATAGACTCATGTCCTAGGCTTGTGTGCATTTGTTATGTTTTGAAAACAATTTAAACATTGTAGTGTCTGTTGAACAGTTTACTTTCCGCTGCAACTTACTTATTTTATCAAACTATTTCCGCTGCTTATGTAAAGATTATTCCGCTGATTTGATTGAAAACTTGTTTGTCTTGAAACTATGTGATAGTACAACTCATATAGAGTCGTTCTATATGACCACGAGCTGTGATCCTGGCCACGTCACACCCACGTGGACTGACACCACGGGTGGGAATTTGGGGGTGTGACACGTATAAAATCCTTTTATAATACATTGGAATTGGACAAATACAGAGTGCTAAAGAGTTTTCATGAGAAAGTGGAGCGTGTAAATCCTCTTTTATTTAGGTTGATAGTGAAGATTTCCATTACAATTATGTTGTTGGAGCATTGCTCGATTAATCTAATTAGATTCATTAGGAAAGTAATATCCAAAGTCTTTGTCAATAGACTAAATCTTGTAAGAACAATAAAGGTTTGTGCTTACCAAAACCACATCTCAGGTGCAAAATCACTCCTAACAAAATCTAACTTCTAAGAAAGTCCAATAAAGCATTGAAATGGTACAATTATTCCTTGGAATTAATCTTTCACTCTTTAGAAGGAAAACCAAGCCTTCGGAAGACTGAATGCTTCTGAAGAATAATTATATCCTTCTATAATCAGGCATAAGACAATCAGGCAGCTTAGACAAGGCTTCTGAAGACATCAAAGAACCAAGACCTTCAATGACATCTTCTTTGCATCATAGGTGAACTCTTTTCCATCTAAAAAGATGTCAAAAGACTAAATACTTTCGCTGACATCTTTTCATCATAATTTAACTCTTTCCTAGAGAAGATGTCAAACTTCCGATGTTATTTTTCTCCATTTTATACAAATTTCTTCCCTAAAAGAATACATCGGCATGTCACATAAAGCTCCTTTGAGAGGAAAATGAGCAACTTAAATGAGATTTGGAACAATTTAAGGTTTCTGGTGAAGATCAGCTTCCGAATGCAAAGATATATCCGACCAACATTAACAACTAAGGTAAATGAAGAATGCTAGAGTTCTAACATCATATGACTGAGTAAATCACGACATGCTAGATGTTGACTAAGACATATGACATTCCTATTATTATCACATAAGCATACTGCAAAATCTAAAAGAGAAGTGATTACTGAAGATACTTTGATGCTTTAAAGATCAAAGTAATTATTCTTCTATATCGTGGTCATTCAATGTAAGTGTCATTGAAGTTATTTGTATTAATTGTAACTAATGTGGTTTGGTCTGCCAAACCACTATAAAAATACTAGAATAAGCTTTATTTTGTTTCTATTATTTGTCAAGTATTGTATTCCTAAGAGAATGCAACTCAAGCTTTGAGTATATAACTACTCATTGTAACCCGCTAAGGGTATGGTTCTTGTTCGAGTCTTGTAATTTTGCAACATTAGAGAGAAATAAACTTTGATCTTGAAGTAAACTATCTGTGTTTATATTTCTCTGATATTTTTCATAAGTGTATATGCAATCCTGCTAACAGGCAATTACGCATCTGTTAGCTTGTATTTTGAAAATCGTTGTTAAGTGTTGTTTTGAGTGTTCAATCCAATCCGGCACTCTTTGTCTCAATCGACCAACATTAGTGGGCATAATATTATTGATTGTTCTTTAATGATGAATCAAATATTGGATTGGTTAAAGAGGTGCATTACTCTTAAAAGTTGATGTACAAAAAGAATTTGATTCGTTAAATTGGAAGTTTCTTTTTTACATTTTAAAGCAGATGAAATTATTGACTTTATAGAGAAAGTGGATTCTTGGGTGCTTGTCCTCATCTAGGACATCAGTTCTTGTTAATGGGGTTGCAACAAAGGGGTTTTGCATCTCGAAATGGGTTCATCTGGGAGTTATGTTATTACCACTGTTCATTATTGTTATGGAAGCCTTTGATATCGTAATGCAAAAAACTCTATCCATGGGCTTTTTTTATGGCATTATAATCTCTATTGGAGGTCTAATAATGTCTCATTTGTTCTTTGCAGACGATCCAATATTTATGGGCGAATGGACCCAAGCTAACTTGAAAACCTTAGGTCTAACCTTAAGTTGTTTTAAACCTGCATTTGGGTTAAAAGTGAACTATTACAAAAGCATGTGGATGCATCCATTCTTGTAGTGAATTTGCTTGACCTTTTCTACCAAATTGATGCATTGAATGCAAACAAATAGATATGGCAAGTTGATCACTCAGTGAATTCTTGTCCAGATCTTTGTGGTTACAAGTGGAAAACAACATTTTCAAAAACAAGATGGTGTCTATGAAAAGAAGCAATCTCAACAATATGGTGCCTAAGGCAATATGGTGTCTAAGGCGATCGAGAAATGAGAAGGTCTTCGAAAACACCGCCGCTGATATGAAAAATCTGGTGAAGGATGTATTTGTATAACTATATCTTTTTACATCTCTATATTATTTAAGATAACAGGGAGGTATTCCATTAAGAACTACTTTTATGTTAGGAACTAAAGAACTGCATAATACACTTGTACATTATGCTTTAAGTTTTGTACATAAAGTGGTTTTTTAACTGCTCCACATTTTTCTCCCCAATTAAAAATATTTTAATGCATAATGTACAAGTGTATTATGCAGTTCTTTAGTTTTTCAACGTAAAAGTGGTTCTTAATGGAATGCCTCGTAAGATAACATGTATTTTTAGAAGTATATGTTTTTATATCTCTATACAATTTAAGATAACATGTATCCTTAGAATAAATAAAATCTCTTTCTTTCACTTTTGTTGTCGTTACTAATGATTTGAGAACCAAATCGATCATGCTTGGGACATGATGTAGATACGGTGTGGTTGAGTGTATTTTATTGTTTTCTTCTATACTTTTTCAAAAATTATATATATATATATATATATATATATATATATATTAAAGAAATGACTAATGAATATAAAACTTTGGTATTTTTCGGTTAAAAAAGAATGGCTAATGAATGGTTATTTTTTGTATTATTCATTCAATACTCAAGCTTATTATCTTAATTATCTTTAAAATATAATTTACTTATTCATCTAGCGCTTTATATTTTACCTTTTTAACAATTACATTTCGTTAAAATTCTAATTTCAAATTTATTTAATAAATAACACTTTGGTATTTTGCTCTAAATTATTTATATATATAATTTTATTTTTTTAAATATTCATGAAATTATTAGTTTATAAAACTTAAATATTTTTTAACGCACATTCTTTTTCAATAAATTATAAAATAATAATTGTTGCTGCTGATATTTTCATTTATTCGGCGTAATAAGGTTTTAAACTGATTAAATAAAAGTCAGCTACCAAAGGGCTTATAGCCCAATGGTACCCCCTTGACTTCCCAAATTGGAGGTCTTGGGTTCGAGTCTTGGCTAGAGCAAAAATTGCTCAGGTTGAGCTAGGGGGTTTTCCCAGTGTGGGTTTCCTCCTAGATGGAGGTGTCATGGTACACATTTAAACGAGGGGTACTAGACATTAGCTGTTCAAAAAAAAAAAAATAAAATAAAAGTCAGCTGTCCGTTGGAAGCAGTGTTTTGTGGGGCACGGTGACTTTTGCTCCGTTTTGTCCCAAACAACTGACGGAGGATCTTAAAGGTTCCGTTGATGTGCCATCTCTTTTTTAATTAATTAATTACTGATAATAATAATAATAATAATAATAATAATAATAATAATAATAATAATAATAATAATAATAATAAGTGAAAATTACCAAATTAGTCAAAGTTGACAACTTTTTTACCAAAATAATCACTCAAATTCCGGTCCCTTAGACGCCTCTTTATACGTCATTTTTCTATACTTTTTGTAAACATACGGGCTCACATGTTGGTGGCTAAATAGGTGTCTTAAGACCCCCTTTTCTACCGGCATCTTAGATGACTCTTTAGACGCCGCTTTAAATGTCGTTTTACCATATTTGACAGAAAAAGTGAGCCTAAAGTGACGTCTAAGACACCGGTAGAAAAGGGGTCTTAAGACACCTATTTAGACCCCCACAAAGTCGCTGACATGTGGGCCCGTATATTTACAAAAAGTGCAGAAAAAGGGCATCTAAAGTGACGCCTAAAGCGGCGTCTTAGACGCCGTAATTTGAATGATTAGTTTGGTAAAAATGTGGTCAACTTTGACTAATTTGGTAATTTTCCCTAATAATAATAATAATAATAGTTGTTGTTGTTCTTATCCATATATACTAATAAATCAAAATAAAATATGTCACATGTCACTTTTCTATACTATCCATATAAAAATTTTCTCACCTCTGTCTCATATTAAATGCACTCATATTCAATAATAATAATATTAAATATTAAATATATTTTATAAATTTTTATATTAAAAAAGTTTTTAAAGCATTAAAAAATATATTAATTTTGAAAGAGTACACTTTTTTAGAATCCAAATTAGACCACCCACAGTGGATGTCCCGCGCATCCGGTGGGATGCATTGTTTTGGCGGGGTTCAGAGGCCACACCGCCACCCCTCACCGGCGGCCTCCATTCTTCGCACCAAGCGGCTCCCGCTCCCCGCTCTTCCACCATCCTCTCCTCATTTGTGATTGGTCAGCATTTGAAAAAGTCAGCATTTGAAGTGTTGATGTGGTATAGTGAGGAATGTTTTTCAGTGGGGTATTAAGGTTTTCAGTGAGTGATGATGTGGCAGAAAATTTCAGTGGGGAAGAATTTCAGTGGGGTGACCACTGTGGATAGTCTTGTTGTAAAATATAAAATATTCAATAATTGTTTTTCAAAATGAAATATTCCAAAAAGAAAACTTTAATAAACTTAGTGTTTTAATAAGTAATATTATTATTTTATTACTTATGTATTAAACTAAATAAACTATCAATCGTATTATTATTGATTATTTATTATTTTTTCATTTAACTCGTGTAATACACGGGGTGTTGACCTATTTTAATAATAAAAGAGAAAATAGATGAAAATACTTCTCTATATTATTGTTATTACTTGTTACCATATATATGCATTACTAGTATTACTACCACCATCAATACCCCTATTTTTACTATAACTGATGACTTATTACTCTAAATGAACCGAATGTTGAACAAATAGTTTTTAACCGTTTGACGGAAAGTTCGTTTATTAAATGATTAAACACGAACAAAAAAATTTATTCGTTTAGTTCAATGAATGAACATGACAAAAGGTTGTGTTCGTTCATCGTGTACGTGAATATTCAGTAATGTGTTCGTTTATTTATTAAATGCATTTTTTTATTCTTTAAAATTTTATTTTTATTTTTATTTCTATTTTAATATTATAATATTTAAGTTAGAAACATAATCATTTGTAACTTGTATCTTGTTAAAAACATATAAATTTGAAACTAATGTATTTGAAACATCAGTTTATGATAATTTCATGATTATTACTTTTAAGTTTTGCTTTGTTTTATGATATTATTTTTTTTATTTTATATCAAATATTTAACTTTATAATTATATAAATGATTATCTTTAATGATTGAGATTAAGAATATTAATTTTTATTGTTTAAATAATATGTGTTCGTTTACGTTTGTCAACAAGTTCAATTCCATGATAAACGAACATGAACAATGACTTTTTCGTGTTCGTTCGTTTCGTTTAGAGCGTTGGTCTGGTGTTGCTACTAATTGTAACAACTCTTATAATATAATATAATTATAATTATCATTGTTGTTAAAAAAATTTAAAATAAAATTCCTTCTGTCATATAATAACCAAAAAACCATATCTGTATATTACATACAAAATTCAGCGTTGGAAATTAGTTGCTAAGGTGAAAATTAAGAAAAAAAATCAAATTTAATTTCAACTACTAATTAAAATTCCTCAAAATTAAGTAAGTGGTTCTAAGTTTAGTTTTTGAATTTTAACAATTGTCCACGTACGAAGTACCCGACAGTTAATTAGTTGGTCGTTAAAAAAAATGTGTCCACGTAAAATAGGCGGCAGTTAGTTACAACCGTACAAAGGAAGAGTAACAACAATTATTTGTTTTTTTCGACGGTAAATAAAGGTCCCGTATATTTAAAAATCAAATAATTCTTAAATGTTTTATTACGTAAAAAAATAAATATAGAATAGAAAATTTTAAATTTTTTAAGAAAAATGTTATAGAAACATAATCAACTTTTGATTTTGTTCCAATTAAATCATTGTAACTTCATCTTCTTCACCGAGAGCACCACCGTCTTCTTCATTGAGAGCTACCTTCACCTTCATCTTAAACACAAAAGAGCACCTTCATCTTCTTCACCATAAACACGCCAAGATGGCCATAGGAAAAGCACCGAGATAGCCACAGGAAGTGAACCGCTAGAAACACGGGCACTAGAAACAAGACGGACCTTTTTAGGGGTCCGAAGTGCTCAACCCCTGGCGTTTTTTCTTCTTACAAGTTACAATGATTAATTTAATAGTATTTTGTCAGAAAATTTTATAGGAATTGAGTCGACCTCCTCCGTTTTTCTTTTTAAAAATCCTTAGGCCCCCTTGGTTTTTAAAAAATATTGATGTTAAACTAGTCTTTTAATAATACGTTTAACAGTTTACAGTTTAAACTTATTCAGAAAATTCAAATAAGTATACAAATGGAATGACAAAGCTTAATTTATAAAAATGTTTAAGTTGTAACGAGTAGTATGTAACATCATAATTAAAAAAACAGGATTGAAGATTCGAAGGCTTGCAGCCTTGCCTAATTACTTTCATCGTTGGCCTAAGTTGTAATTCTTTTTTCGAATACTCACCATTTCATCTTAAACATTTTATGTTTTGTTTGTTAAAAACATATTTAGTTTTTTGAGTGCAAATAAATTAGATATTTTTAAGTTGTTAAATGTTTTGCTGACCCGAATCACCGACCCAAATATATAATATGAAACATGATTATGGGAAAAAAAAATTTTGAGAATGTGACTTTCGGCCCCCTATGAGTTTTTTTCGCAATGACCGGAAACACATTGAGACAAACCACCGGAAAAACGCAACCACCGGTTATGGCGGTTTTTCTTCATCTTCAACCGGAAACACAGCCACCGGAAAAACTTGACAGAAGAAGACACAGCCGCCTGTATTAATTGTCCTGCTTGTTTTGCAAGCTAAAGCTGTGGAATAGGAACTTGTAGTTGAATATGAAAATAGAGAATTAAAGGAGGTAAATGTAAATGAGTATGCTTAGCCGTTCAAAAAAAATAATAAAATAATAATAATGTAATTTTTTGTGATCAAATGGATACCCAAAATTTGGTGCACATACATCAAAATTTGGTTTTGTCACCATTTTATGCAACTATGTAATCTCAGTTAACATCATTAGATGTTGTTCTCGTTTTGTGTTTTTTTGCAATAAATTAAATTTTTTTACAATTTTTTCTAAAAATGTTCTCAATTTTTTTTAATTTTTTTTGCAATTATTTTTAAAAAATTGAAATTATTTCTAAAAATCTATACAAACAAACAAACAAACTTACCCGGTATATTCCCACTTTTCAGTAGGGTCTTGTGGAAATGATAGACGCAAACCTTACCCCTATCCCAAACTCCCAGTTGAGATAGAGAGACTGCTTCGAAAGAGTCCCCGATTTTTAAAAATCTATGTTATTAATAATATAAATATATTAAAAAATATGGTTACAAGTTAATAATAGGTCATATATATCTTGGATTAAAACATAAAATAAAGTTATGTTATCTAATTGGAACAAAAAATGTTTAATTGACGAAATTGAAACAAAATTGAAACTTGACTATATACCTAGTATAAAATTGCCTATTCTATGATTAAGTAATCTACAAAAATGTAGTTGTTTATCAAGGTATGTGATTATATGTACCTCATTGTGTGATTACGTGTTAATGTTTATATTAGGGAGGGGTTATCTACACACCCTAAAATTTTAATTCAACACCCTGGCCGCCACCCATATGCCCCGTAGTGGCCACCACGGGGCGTTTAGACCACAGACTGACAACCTTAAACGATCAGACATTCTCGTCAGCTTTTACAGACCTATACGTCACGTAGTGACCACTACGGGGCGTATAGGGTTAAAAAAACTAAACTCTGCAGCCTTGTGGCGTTTGAGTATGTTTTGGGGGGTTTGGGTATGTTTTTGAGGTGTAAAAATACAGTTGTTTTGTTAAAAAAATTAAAAATATAATAGTTTTGTGTAAAAATTATTTTCATATTTTGCAACGCATCTCTCGTTACGTTTATATTTTACGACGCATCTCTCGTACGTTAAAAAGTTTATTTATTTTTTTAAACGTATGCTTTTTGTTTGTAAAAATCTAATAGTTTTTTGTTTAAAACTTGTTTTTTATTTTTTACGGTCTCTCGGTTTGTTTATTTTTAATTGTTTTTTAAAACTTTTAGTTTTGAAAGCTAAAAATGTTTTTAATTATTAGATTTAATTAAAATTTAAATATATTAATTAATTGTTATATGAATGACGTAATTTTTTTAAGCATATTGATGTTACAGAATAATACGATAAATAATGCATCACCAACCAAAACATATTTAAATAATAAACACGCATTACCGACAAAACATATTTAAATAATAAACACGCATCACCAACTAAAACAACCAAATATATACACGCATCATCAACCAAAACAACCAAATATATACAAACCATAAACATGAATACAAGTGTCTGTTTAACAAATACAAATATAACTGAAAATACTAAGGTGGAGGGGGAGGAGGATAATCTCATGGCTGAGGAACTGCAGGAAGCTGGATACCCTCACCTTGTGCATGCCTAAGCTCGACGTGCACATGCCACGAGATCAGATCCTCCAACCGATCCACTCGTCGCGTCAGCTGCTCGCTGGTATGAGCGAGCCGCTGACTGTGCTCAACCTGCTGCTGCATGTGTGCCTGCTGCTAGATGAGCTGCTGCATCGAATCAGCAATACCCTGCAACATAGCCTCGACACGAGCCGGAAGCCGCACCGCTCTGTATATGCGCTCAGAATGCTGATGTGGCACATCCTGATGCGGCTCCCCCTCGCCATGTGGTGGGGATGGCGGCGGCGGTGGCTGCTACGGTGGCGGCTGCTGTGGCTGCAGCTGCTGAAGCATAGGGTCCTCGTCACTGTAATGGAGGTCATTTGGCCCCAGCTGCCAAATAACCCCCCTCTCGAGCGAAAATCGAAGCCCGAGCCGTGGGAAGTTCTGCGTGATACGCATGCCCTGCACCGTCCGTCTATCTAAACGAACATGATGAAAGACCTCCATACTGGCACGCTCCAAATCGATAAGCCTGTTAAAACGAGCAATACGGGTCACATACACCCCCCCCCCCGTAGATCAGCCCCCTTTCCTGGCGGCGGTAATATGTGCTAAAGTACTCCGCCAGACAACGTGCAAGGTTGCACGGTCTCCCACTCAATATACATTACAAAAAAATAAATCCTGTGAAGTGCACCACTCCTGGCTCATGCCACGTCCTGTAACAGACGAGGCAATGCACCGGTGCAAATACCTAATGAGCGGGTCACGAATACGCGTGACCCGGACGCTGCGGACAAAGGCATCGTCGCCGATCCGAGGCCACCAAGCACTGACGACGGCGTCATCAACTGTATGAATGGTCGTCGTGTAGATCGGCATATGAGTCTCCTCCTCGGTGTACAGACCGAGTACACTCCCAAACTCTGCCAAAGATAGGTGGTACGCGGCCCCGCAGAGTCTGAAGGATACCTCCGCCTGCTGCGGCTGACCTGGATGTGGCTGGAAATCAGGAGCCTGAGGCCTGTACCTGAATGTCGAAAGAAACTCCACAGTGATGAGTCGGTACTGTGGAGCATACGTCATCTCAAACAGACGAGACCATGGTGTGTCCTCGCCAATGATTGCCGTCATCCTCTCCTGCTGGCCAAGCTCGGCTAGCAAATCGTAGTCAATGGCCTTTTGGTTGCCCATCTCCTTCTTCAGGAGTCGATCGCGCCTCTTACGCGCGCTCGTCCCCTGAGGAAACGCCAACCAGGGGTGGTGCATAAGCTCGTCAAAATGCTCGATATCTAGATCATCAACATGTGGCAGTCCCACATCGTCATCAGCAAACTCCATCTCATCAGAAGAAGACATGTCTGAAGGATGAAAAAATAAAACAAATTACGATAATAACAATAAATAATAATAATAATAATAATAATAATAATAATAATAATAAAAATAAATAATAATAATAAATAAATAATAATAATAATAATAAATAATAATAATAATAAATAAATAAATAAATAATAATAAATAATAACAATAATAATAATAATAAATAAATAAATAATAATAATAACAACAATAAATAATAAATAATAACAATAAATAATAAATAATAATAAATATTAACAATAAATAATAATAATAATAATAATAACAATAATAATAAACAATAATAAACAATAAACAATAAATAATAAACAATAAATAAATAATAATAATAATAATAATAATAAAAAATAATAATAAACAATAAATAATAAATAATAATAATAATAAATAATAATAATAACAATAAACAATAAACAATAAATAATAATAATAATAATAAATAATAATAATTATATTACCGGAGAGGCAAACGCCCCGTAGTGACCCCAATGGGGCGTTTAGTTTGAAACTTTAAGGGCAAACGCCCCGTAGTGCTCCAAACGGGGCAAGTGGTCCACGTTTGCCTCAAGAACCCAACCCCCCGGTCATCCACCTTAACCCTAATCGATCACATGGTCGGAATACTACCCTGCAAGTAGCAAACGAGCGACAAACGGGAGTCAAACGAGCGCGTCTTCGGCGGTGGCGTAGGGAGGAAACGAGGGTGAACGAGGGGCGTTTGTGGGGAGCCGGGGCGCGTTTGGGGGTAATTTAAGATGCATACGCCACGTAGTGGTCACTACGTGGCGTTTATATTTTTTTTAATTTAATGTTTTATTAAATATAATTATATTATATATAATAATATTATATTTAATAATATTAGATATAGTTATATTAAATATAATAATATTATATTTAATTTTATTATATATAATTATATTAAATATAATTCTATTATATATAATGATATATTATACTTAATTCTATTATATATAATTATATTATATTTAATTATATTGGTTCGAAACGTTACGATTAATTATAGCAGGTTACAAAGTTTCGTTGGAAACAATGACAGATAAATACAAATTGCCGTTGTCACAAAGTTTCGTTGTGATAATATACTTGTTTGTTTGCTTCTATAATCGATTGATACCGTTGGATTCGTTCTTGATAAACCATCTCCCACGCACCGGCCGCATCATTTCGATAACGTTTCCAGACCGCACTTAGAGTTGGAATCGGATAATCCCCCTCCAACCTTAGGTTGAAGAAATGCATGGGCATATGAAGAAGACAAACCACATTATGTTGTGGTATTGTCGATGGAGCTAACCATAACGGGAAAAATGTGATACATCCTCCTTGACTGATAAGGTGAACTATCACGCCAAATCGTTGTGCAACAACAAGTCCTGTATAAGGCATAAGCATCCAATGTTCTTCTGATGCAGGTCTGATATCAAACCAGTTTATGCTATGACGTACTGCGTCATATAAATTTGAGTCAATGGAGTTAAAAACATATCTGTATGCTTCACTATTGGTGTCCACCTCTTGTAATAGTTGTTGGCGAGCGAAAGCCCATTGATTTTCGTCGAACCCTAACCCAACGGCTACAGACCTGAATCCATATTTATCGTCTGGCATAACATCTTGTATGTTGCTTACATAACAATGAAGCATTGAAGGAATGTAACCACCAAATCGTCTAAGATTGTTCATTCCTTCTGGTTTCACTGGCGAGGCAACTACCGAGTCAACTTGAATTGTCTCGAGTCCTTTTTTCCCTCTATAAGACGTTGAACGACTACGTTGGAGGGCGGGTCTTTGTTGGTTTGACATTGCTGGAGTGAATGAACTATGCCTTGGAAGTTGAAAACTACTCTCTTGTGAGTCGACAACTGCGCTTTGTCTAGATTCATTCCCCCTTTGTTGTTGAGTCTTCAATGTCGGACGTCTGCGTATATCCTTCTGAACCAATGACGTTTTCTTTTCACTTTTAAACGGAAACACTTGCGAAAGTATTTTTTTAACCAGACTCTTTTTCACTGACTCAGGTTTTGAATTTATTTCCTGCGTCACCAGACCCATTTGTCCTGCGACGTCGATTTCTTCGTCTTCTAGAAGTGTCGGGTACCGAGTATCAAGTTTTGTCCAGAAGATGTCTATATCAGAAAGCGGGATAATCGTGTCTGTATACAAATGAAAGGAAAATAATCAGTTTACAACAAAAAAATGTAAAAAACAAACAAAGAGGAATTGATTACAGTATTTTGATACCTGTATTTTCGTATGTTGAGATCCGACAGGCACATGGCAAGCCACAACTTGTCCACAACTGGTGGCCGCATGACATACTACCTTGACGCAAAACCTTGATCTTATTTATTTCATCAAGTAGTAAATCATGAGCTTTATGTGAAACATTGCCATGTAAGTTATTAAACATGGGTATTTTATGATGACCCATTGTCTTTATGAAACTTGTTTCAAACCCATGTTTCATGTTTACCTCCTGCGATTATACCATTTGATCAACAAAACCTACCAGTGTCGAGAGCGAGTTATTAGTGGTTCTCAGATATCTTTTTAAGTTCGAATGTTGACTCTCGACTCTGTTAGTTGTACGTTGACCAAAGTTAGGCGTTCTGTTAGTCCAGGCTGTGACAAACATGTCTTTGTAGGGGTTTAACCAAGTCTGAGTCACATAATTCCAATCACCGTCTGAAAAACTCGCCTTGCAGTGTTTTGCGATATTTTCACTTATGAGCCACCTGCATAAATACCTGAAAGCGTGCAGAAAGACCTTACGACATGCATTCATCAGAGCAAGGTCTCTGTCGGTTATTATCACGCGGGGCTCCATACACTTATCTAGCATATCTTTTACCCGTTCTAGAACCCAGTGATAATTTTCCTCTTTTTCTTTACTCACGAACGCGTGTGCAATACAAAACGTATGGTGTGTTGAGGTAACACCAACTATCTGTACAAAAGGAAGTTTGTACATGTTAGTCTTGTAAGTCGCGTCGATCATAAGAACATGTGGAACGCACGCCACCAGGTGTATGATTTTTTATGACAAAAGAAAATCTCCTCCACGACATTCGTTTCGGAGTTTTCGCGAGTATAGTATATGTAATTTTTAGTATATAGCAGGTTCTCTAAGACCTGCATTAGGGTTGATCCGACTTTTTGTTTATTTTTAAATTTTTGCTGCACATTGTATACGTCTCTACGGATGGAGACGTTGTCGGGATTCTGCTTCTTTAGGCTGGAAAGTATGTTGCGTGGCTCCATGTGTTGCTCAGTCAGATGATGTACCATGTTTTGTTCCTTCTCGGACATTCTTCTAACAAACGGGTGCCCCTCAGGATTTTGAGTAGGTTCATGGTTGTGTTTGTCGTTTCTGACCTGAAGCTTCCAACCATAAAAATCAGTGTCGTATATCCCTATTAATTTAAAAGGACAACCGATTTTTTTGCTACCGGTACGCCTTAAGATGGCTGTACTATTGTGTTCACCACCACGATCACACACAAGCCAGATTTTGTTGACCTCATCGGTCCCCTTCTTTTTCTTAGATCGTCTGGTAACTACGACGTATCCATTATCAAGGGCTCTACTTTTCACCCATGCCATCAGCTCCTCCACAGAAATGAATATCTAAAAACAATGTTGTCATTAAACTAATGTCCATCTAACTAAAACCAAGTGAAAATATATTACCTCATTGGTATTCCAGTCCATATTTTGGTATACAATGTCAGCTTCTTCCTTTTTAACCGCCACTTGGGGTGGGTGTGATTGTTAACCACCGTAACATTCCCTGTTAACGTCTTCATCATCGCAAGGTTCCTGGATCAAATCAAACTGCCGGTACGAAGTTTGACCCGCAACCTCTTCGTTAAGATCTGGCAATGCTGGTCTATTTGTGGCCTTAGACGATTGCACACCAGTCTCATCCTTAAAAACATTATGATTAGTTTGTCATTTGATTAACAATAAAAACAAGTAAATACAGTTTCATACATGATAAGTTTCAGGCACACGCGAAACGTCGAAATATTGACCGAAGAAAAAGTCTCCGTTCCACCAAGACATATTTCAAATAAAAAATATGGGTGTAGAGTGTAGATATTTAATAAACGAAACAAGAGAAACTCGATCAACTATACGTAAAGTGATTCGAGTGAACGTTTGATATTATAACGCAATATGTGTGTATATATGGACGATGAATTCGTAAGTTAGAAACTAATTGGCACGTTTTAAACATTAAACGCCTCTAGTGGCCACTACGGGGCGTTTGAGGGGTGTGCAGACATTATTTTGAGGTGTAAGTTTAACACCACCCTTATATTATTGCCCATAGTACATGTGTCACATTAGAGTGTCGTTTTATACTTCACATTAGCTTTCTTCTTTGAACTTTTGACGTATTCTAGTGGCTTCTTACTTCTTACGCTTCATGCCCATAAAAATACTTGTTTAAATCATCATGGGTTAAATTAAGTTTCCCTTTTTTAAAAACTAGTTTTTGAAACATGACGTTTTATTGTCAACACCACCAGTTATTGCTTTTAAGGTCGTTGTATTATTGACACCAGAATATAAAACAACGTATTGAAAATTGGCATTCTATTCTAGTGTACAATGTTATATATAAACAAAAAATAAAACACAATGCTCATGTGTGAAAAATATTAAAAATTAAGGAACCTTATTTGATGGGTTAATTTGGTCTTAAAATTTGTTTATGTTGAATTTACATTTTGGTCCGTGTTCTTATGTTTGGAAATTCAATTTACGCAAAATCCTTTGTTAATTGATTAGATGGTTGATTAGAATCTCTTCACGCGTTTGTGTTCTAAAGTTTTCTACATCACTAAATATATTTCCAAAATTTACATTTTCAATCCTTCAAGTTTAGAAATCATTATTTATGTCAAGGGCTTTTATGTAGAGTTAACAAATAATATTTTTAGGTGATATAACACATTTCTTTTATAAATATTTAGAGTTTTAAATAAATTTTATAAAACTTTCATTAAAATTTCTTGATAATAAATAACATATATATGTGTGTGCGCACGCATGTGTGTGAATAAAATCGACTAAGGAATCGCCACGAATTTTTGTTTATTGACATTTGGCACAATTACAAGTTTGAAATTATTAATGAAATATACTAATTTATAAATGAAGTTTGTCGAGGAAATCCCATAGCTTTTGTCTATTAAAATTTGGCACAAATGGACCCTAAAAGTTACAAATTTAAAAAATAAATTTTAAAAGAGGAGAACTTGATTGAACTCTTGACGTTTTAAACACGTGTTTTTCTAGGCACAAAGATTTTTTGTTTTGTTTTGATTGTATTTGACTTTGTTCTCTTTAAGAAAACTCTTAACTTTTAAGGAAACTTAAGAAACTGCTCTCAACCAACCATATAATTTATGAATTCTTTATAAATTTAATTTATTTTCTATAGATATGTATGTAATTACATACATTACCAAAAAATATTCCACGTATTTGGTTACGTATTTGTTATTACATATATGTGATCCTATATATTAAATCATTTTTTTGGTAAAATGTGTAATGTTACACATATCTATAGAAAACAAATTAAATTTATATATAATTTATAAATATTTTATATGATTGTTTGAGAATGGTTTTCTCATAAGTTAAAGAGAGATTTTACAATTCCTCCTCATCTCTTTCTACACACACTTAAATTTTATCTTATGATAACTAAATCTTATAGAGTTTATCCTTAAACTTCTTTCTAACCACTTATTTTAAATCATGAAAAAAAATATGTGTGTGCTTTTTTCTAATATGAATCAATATAGACCAAACATCTTTATTGATTTAAAATTGATAGCTAGAAATATGTTTAAGAGCTAACTCTGTAAGATTAGAATATTATAGGATAAATCCTTATACACACATATGTATATAGATGTATACATATCTATGCATATGTGTGTATATCCTATTTTATTTTCCTAACCCTAGATAACTCGTCAAAATCAATACGAATCGTTACTTTTTTCGATTATCATTATTACATATGTACGAAATTTTTCTATTTTGCGTATATGTGTAAATTTACCGTTATTTAGGATTTAACATCAATATACATTTTTAGAATTAGTGCAACACATGTAACTGTTTAATTAAAAAACTTACACTTGTATAAAATCTTAAATGATAGCAAAGTTACACATATATATAAAAAATGTTGTACATATGTAATAATGATATTCGAAAAAACTCAATAATTTCAATTGATCTTGAAGCACCATTGATTTCTTCATTTTCCCAATATATATTGTTAACTCAATAATTTATTATTAACTCTTTTAGGTTTGTTTGTATTTGAATGGCATCAAGAGGTTATATCTGAATGGTTCATAACCTTTTAACTATTCAGACTTAGGGTTACCTCTTAACCATTAAGAGGTTATGAGACCTTACTCGTATAAGTGTGGTTCGTGTACAATTGAACAATTAAATCTTGCAACTTAAAACTCATCAATCCGTAAGCATTATGGTCATGAACATGCACCCTTGATTTCTTATTTTTTTTCTCTCCCATAAATGACGATTTTGTTACGCATGTTAGAAGCTTAACTTCTAGACCTTTTGTTTTAAGTATTATTTAGTTTTTGTATTATAAAATATATTTCGTCACGGTGTAAAAGCAACATACCACGACTTTCTTGTCTTTTATTTTTAAAATGTAATTTATGAGGTCAAAAGGAAGTTAATGACATTAATCATCATCGAAGGACGAGGCAAGTAATAGTTTTCTTTTGAATGACGAAGGTCTCAATCGTGTGAACCCACTGTTTCCAGGTAATGTCACAAAGGTCTAGTTACCTGGTCCTCTCATGAGCCACCACAACCATCCTAGGAGGAAACCCCACTGAGAAAACCCCCGACCCCCTCAGACCCATTTTTCGCTACGAGAGGGATTTGAACCCAAGATTTGGAAAAATCTTAAGGTACCATTGAGGTAATGACTCATTGCTAGGCAAGTAATAGTTTCAAAACATTACAATGAAACTTAAGAACTTTATTATTATTTTTTTAACTAATCTATAATTAATATATATAATAAAAAATTAACAATATGTTACATGATGTTATTCTAATTTAATGCATGTTGCATTTATCATGTGCGTCTTTTCAAGTTATCTATATGACGTATTTACAAATTTAAAGATTAATTTCATTTAATACAAAAAAAGTCAAACTCCCTGATTAAAAAAATCTATTATTCATTTTTTAGAAATTTTAATGAAACTTTAATCATTTCAAACTTTCCATTTTCAGTTAATAATTTCTAAAATTCAAAGTTTTTAAATCTTATTTGTATTTTAGACATTTATAAAATATACTTTTATATTCATATTTTGAAAATCTTAAAAATCTTATGTTATTTGTATATCTATTTTCCTATTAGTGATTTTTTAAATATTTATTGTTATATAATTTTGTGTAATACATGTGTCAATAAACTAATGTATCATAAATAGCCCACTTAAATTACAGTAAATTCGTATTTTACGGGGTCAAACCTTTACTTTAAGGAATATCACCACCTTAAATTCTAACATGAATTTCATTAAGTTTTTTTGAACGACAAAGGGTCCCGTTGTGCTACCTTTAGTTATCCCGACGGTTGGTAACTAAGATCGATTTTCGATCGCTGACCGTGAGACACTACAAAAAACTAGGGTTTTTAGGACTGAAAAATCAGTCTCTAATACTTTGCAATCAGTATCTAATGGTTATTAGAGACTGATTAGGGACTGAAAAAATCAGTGACGGATACCTAGTCCTAGATAGTGGTCCTAGTAACTGAAAATCAGTCCCCATTGTGTTGCACCAACAGAGACCACCGATCAGTATCCAATGCTCAAAAACTCAGTCCTCAATTTGTCCCTTGGTACCACATCATCTTAGTCCCTTATACATTCCATCTGTAACAGCAAATCAGTCTCGAATATTACGGTATTTCAGCCCCTAAAATGTAGTTTTAAGGACTGAAAATCACTCCTTTAAAATTGTCTATATTGTCCCTAATGCATTTTGATAGGTTTGTGTTCATGTACCAAATCAGTCTCCGAAAGTATGTGTTAAAGACAAAAAATTAGTCCTGAATACCAATCAATTTCAATCCTTAATATGATTCTTTTAAGGACTAAAAATCATTCCTCGATTGCATATTATTTTACTTCTTGCTATAGATTATTAGAATATGATAATCAGTTTTAGATAAACTTTATTTTCAGTCCCCAATGTTTTGTTAATAATAAACCTTAATGAATATCAAAGAGTGAAAAGTAGTCCCAATGGAAGTTGTTTTACAATTGACTTATAGTAATAAATATTTAATCAGAATCACAATATCATTCATAATTTTGTTTCTTCCATTCCATTATATCTAATTGAAGCATTAATATCAAATAAATAACCAATAAACACAATAAAATTTGATCAATTCTAAAGTTGTAAATAGTACTAGTCAACTAAAAGCAAAACTAACAAAGTTTCAACAAATGTTATAGTTGGTGCTCTAACTGTTACCGAACAATCCGTCTGAACCAAAAGCATCGTCACTCAAAGATTTGGAGATTATGCTCTCAAAAAAGAAATTTTGCAAGCAAGAAAAATCTGGCATTCTATCACGTTTTTCGTTGCTTTGTTTGAATTGCTCTTTAATTACATGAACCTGATTTTTTTTTATCTTCATTGGTATCCCTTGTTGTTGCTTCTCCTTGATATGATTCAACTTTTGATTTCATCCAAGCATCTTTTTTCATCACTAGCCCAACACATACCTCTCGGACCGACTGTATTAATTTCTCCTTACCACCAACAATTTTGATTGCTTGTAGTAAACTTATAGAGGGCTAGGTGGCAGTTGAGTCTCTGGATTTTTCAACCATCATAAATATTTTTAATAACGTAGAATAAGTATATTAAAAAAAGATTGTAAAAGATAGAAACCTAAGAACACTAACAAAAGCCTTTACATATGATGTTATTGCGTATTTGTTTAAATGGGTTGCTTTATAATGTTTAAAAGGTGATGAGTATGAGTATATGTGTGTAATTTAGGAGTATATGTGTGGAGTGTGTTTTCAAGCTTATCATACACAATCTATAAATGAATATGGTTTATATTAAAAAAACTAATGAATCAACCTTAACAAAAAATGCGGGAAGATTGAATTATACAAACCTTCTCAATTTTTCTTGTTGGTAGTGGTCAATGGGGATAAACCAAAGGCAAATCAATGCATCCATCCAACACGGCTTCATTTGAAAGTAACAATGGACCCACGTGAACACATAGAAATATATAATTTAGTGCATGTAACTCACACTTCACAAACCTGAATATATGTAATATTACCTATTAGCACACTATCTAAATATAGAGGCAAGAAATACAATCAGAAGAATAAAGATATAAAATTCCACAAAATTAAGTAATAAGAAGTTGATAGACATTTCTAAAGTATAGTGAATCAACATTACAATTAATGATATCCAATTCTTGCAATTTTCAATTTGTTAGCATTGCTCCAAAGCTCTTGAAAAATGCAGCGAGTCTAGTATAGAAAAAAATTGATCAATTGAGTAGTGAATTGAGATTGAAAAATTAAACCAATAAGATGGATCTCAATATTTATCAAAGAAAGAAGCTTCTGATTTTGAGTCAATCTTACAAATATAAAAAGTCAGTTAACAAACATAGTATATACATACCTTCCAACAAAAGTCTAAAAGAATCGTCATGAAAAATCAATTGATTTTTTTGTTCAAATAGTATTTATGCAATATATGCAACGATATATAAAATTGTAAATATTTTTAAATTTGATAAAAGATGCATATAATACTTGGTCATTAATATGATCACTTTTATTTAAAAAGAGATTGAGAATCAACATTGTTTAATTTAAAAGTTCGTGAACATAATCTTCAAATTCAAGGTTTTGAATATTACTTGCCTTCAATACAACCAAAGTAGCTTGAATTTGTCTACTCATTCCTCCACATGGTGATCCAAAAACTACTGTAGCTTTACGTCTATCTTTTATAAAATCATGGCAAGCAAAAAAAAATAATTTTTAATAATAATAACAATAGTCATGAAACATCAAAATTAGAGAATCCACATAATGGTACGGATATGCTTTATTAGGATTTGGGTATTAAAGCCATATATGGCCAAGATTACGTGGGTATTAAAACATAAGCAAAAATTATATCTAGTTAATTTGACGAAACTAAAGTTTCACAAGTTCATCAAAATATTTGGGGCAATTCATCAAACAGTTGGTGGACATGTTAAAAAAATCACTATACAATCCGTACTTGTCAAAATCAAATTAGATGGATCAAATAGAAGCAAATAATAGGTAAATTATTAAAAAAGAAACAACAACCGGTTAACAAGAGTTAAGCAGTGTTGATTGTTTAAATCAAAATAGATGGATTAAATATAATCAAATAATAGGGAAATTAATAAAAAAGAAACACTTACCAAACTCTAGGTTACCAAGATCTAGTTTGCAAGCACGCACCATTGATGGCCCAATATTCATGAGAGCACAGAGAGAGCAAAATGTCTACGGTGGTGGTTTGTGATTCAACAAAGGGTAACAGTGAATCAATAAGAAGAAAAAATGATTTAGGTTTAAGAAAGGAGCGGGAACATGAATTAGAGAGAGGGAATTTTGGGAAGAAAGAAAAGGTTAGACAGATTAATGAAATTTTAAAGAGAACTTGAAAATTTTAGGAGGGAAGAAATTAAAGATTTTAAATTCTTGTGTGGAGATTAAAATTGTTATTATTTTTAGTTTTTAGAAAACGAAAAATTGCTTGTAAAAGAATACAAATTTAAATATAAATATAGTGTATAATAAGTAAACTTAAATCTTATATAATGTAAAGTTGCATTTTTTTTATTATCTGAAGATATATTTATTATAAATATTGTATTGAGTAATTAATTGTAGAATAATGTCTTTAGTTAAAATCGGTTATATATCACTTAGTGGACTATGTCACGTGTAAAGAGCCACAATATCACTTAATAGGATATTATATGGTTTAATGGAAGTACAATTTTATTTAAATTGTTAAATTATATAATTTTTTAATTTTCTTGTGGTAATTTGTAATTTCTAGAAAAATGAAATGCACAACTGTAGCCAATTTAAGAATGAATTTATCAAGAAATGGGTTAAGTCTCAAATAGTAACAGAAACTAAAAACCATTCCTAGATATCACGTAAAAAACCATTCCTAGATATCACGTATTTAAAAAAGATATACTAGTCCTTGGTAATATAATCTCTACTGTTCTCCATCATGAAAATATTAATAAATAATATACAGTCCCGAATATGTTCTATCTATATTAGAAACAAAAATTTAGTTCCAAATATGGGTGTTCAAAAAATCCAAAAACCGAATCGTATCTGAAACCCGAAAAAACCGATCCGAATTAAAGATTTGGATATATTCGGATTTGATATCGGATATCCGAATTAAATCCGAATAAACAAAAAGTTGTATAAAATTTAGAAGGAGCAAATTTTTTCATTAAAAAGTTATACGATACAAACATATTTGGTACTAAAAATTACTCTCTAATAATATCTCAATATATTAGCAAGTGTTTATCAGTCACTGAAACTTGTGGCATATAACTCACTCCATAATATTATTAGTAACTAAAATATCAGTCTTGGATGTTATGTATTTGGTACTGATTTGTCAGTCCTTGATAAGATAATCTCAAATCTTTTTTATCTTTAAAATTAAAAGAATTAATATCTAGTCTCTAATATGTTCCTTCTGTATTAAAGACAGAACGTTAGTCCCGAGTATATTTTCGTAATTTTTAATGTATTTGAGATTGAAATTCGGTTGCCCAAAATTTTTCCCACCAAAAATTTATGTGAAACAAACATATTAATACTGAAATTTAGTCTCTAATAAAATGTCACAATATTAGCGACTGATTATCAGTCCCCAATATTTTTGCACGGAAATCAGTCTCAAATAGTATCAGTAACTGAAAATTCAGTCTTAAATAGTACGTATTTGAGACTGATAAATTAGTCCCTGATAAATTAGTCGCTAATGATCCTTTTTTTTGTAGTGAGACCGTACTCCCTGATGCGCGGGAACCCCATGGAATAGGTAAACTCTCGCCCCTCATTGGTTCAGAACGCGAGATTAAGCTCAAGATTTCTCCTTTCACCTTATATCCATTAAAGTGTCGTCAGTGAGACTTATATCCTGGTCTCCAAAGAGAAATAATCAAACCCCAACCACTAGGCTAACTTTGTTGGATATGAATTTGATTAATTGAATCTCATTTTCTCACTTATAACCTTTATTTAAACACATTAAAGTTAATGGAGAAAGGATATATTGAGAGAAATATCTTGTGAATAACAATATATTAATATGCTTAATGTATGTATATGCTTATAAAAAATCGCCACAATAGATTTTAATAATTTAAAATATGACTTACATACAGATAATAATATATACAACAGTATAACTAATGATAATCTTAATTTTTAGTTTTGTTCTTTAGGGAAATCAAGTGGAGAGTGTAACCAAAATATTATAATGACTATGTTATTAACCCGTGTATTACACGGATTAATATAAAAAATTAAATATTTAGCAATAAAAATTTAGCAATTATAAAACAATATTTTGATATAAAATGATTACTTACATATTAATAAATATTTTAAGTAATAAAATAATAATCAAAAACTTTAATCATATAAAAATGATATATGACTTTTTAATGTTTAACAATTGATATCTTTAAAATAACTGACGTTAAAAACTTTAGTTAGTATTATATTAAAAACTAACTTTCATAAATCAATAATATAATTAAAATAATTTTTTTATAATTATTAAAGTTAGATGACCCAATTTAAAAATATCGTTAAACATAACGGATCAAAAGTGTAACTTTCTGATTCTATCATTTTTACTTCAATTTCTAAATAAATTAAAAATCGTCATGTGTTTATAAAAATCTCATTGTTTAAAAACTTATTTTATAGTATGTTTTATTTTTAAAAAAAATATTTTTTAAGCTAACTTGTTTTTTACTTAAATTTTTTTAAATAAAATATTTCTTACTTAAAAAATTTTGGTTTTATAAAATTTAGTATTTTATAAAAAAAATTTAAGTGTGCTTTATAATAAAAAGAAAAATAATGTATTTGTTATTATATTATAATTATTTAATAAAATAAAAAATTTATTTAATAAGAGAGAAAAGATAGTTATTTAATGGGAGATAGAATTAAGTGTAATGATAAAGTATTGACAAGTGGCAATAGTGTTGTAAGAAAGTGACAAGTAGTAAATAGTGTTATAACCAAGGGTTTCTAGCCTAATGGTTACCCCTTTGGCTTTCCCTGTGGGAGGTCACGGGTTCAAATCCCTCCCAAGGCGAAATAGGGGTCCTTGGGAGGTCAGGGGGTTTTCCGGTGCGGTTTCCTCCTGGGGTGGTGGTGGGGTCTCAACGGAGGTCATGGTAACTAGACCTTGGTGACGTGGCCTGGAAATCAGTGGTTCACACGTTGAGATCAAATGCCGTTCAAAAAAAAGTAAATAGTGTTATAAGAAGGCGACAAGTGACAAAATATTTATTTTTTTATTATAAAGTACATATACGGATATTGCATTTGAAAACGAAAGTAGAAATTGATATTTTGTTAGCTAAACTCATAGTATGAATTATTACCGGTCCGTACGTCATAGTTTGGATAATTAACAATCTAATTCTCTTAAATAAATTTAGTTAAAAGGTAGCAAAAATTTGTAACAGATACAAATTGTTTAACAAAATTTTTCTTCAAATATTTTACTCATTTAACTTAATGTCTTATTCTCTCACTAATAATATTAGAGATTGTGCTCGAGCCGTAGTGTGTCATGCTTAATGGTTTTGGAAAAAAAAAAAGGCTGATTTTATTTGGACACTTCACTTTTTTATTTTAACATTCAGCGAATTTATACGGGTCGTATTGGTCAGTACGACCCGTATAGAGTACAGACAAACATTCCATAGAATTGTCTTGGATTCAGTAAAGATTTCTTAGACGGGTCCTACAGGTCAGTAGGGCAGGTCAGTACGGCCCGCACTGACTTTGACTTATTTTTTACAAGCCAATTTGGGGCTCAATCGGTGTGATCACTTGATACGGCCCATACGGGTCAGTACATGCCGTCTTGAAATTATTTTTTTATTTAAACTTAATTTAAGTATTTAAATAATTTTTAACAATATACGTTTATTACGTGAACTTTTGAACGATATACATCTATTATGTTAATTAAACGTCATAAGTTTGTTACGTTATCATTTTGAACGATATTAATTATTTACGAAATTGTTTTAACTAAAATATTTTATTTTATAATTAGTTTATTTACGTTAATTTAATTTGAACGTAATAAGTTTGTCGCACAATTATTAAATAAAACAACACAAACAGAAACAAAACAACACAACTAGAAACAATGCAAATAAAGAAAGAAACATACATATATACACAACATAAGTTTTACATACAAGGAAACAAAATACAAAAACACAAATTAAACTACGAACCTCCGGATCGTCCAGCGGAGGATCCGTCGTCTGGGTAGACGCGTGGCTGCGAGAACGATGGAATCTGTGACCCGTCCCGTCACGCATGCTCTGACGCGACCGTCCACTGGACCATATCCTCGAGCCGATTGAGCCATCGCTCGACGCGTGTCTCTCATGCGGCCCGACGACGAGTGTCCTGAACCATCTCGTCGCACTGGGCCGCAACATGGTGCAACAACGCTTAGAGTGGCTCGGTCAGGTGCACCGCATAGTATACGTGCGGTGGATGTTGCGGCGGTGGGTCCTACTGAGGCTTCTCCTCCTGTGCTAGTGACTGGACCGGCTCCTACCGAATCGGCTCGGGAACTGGCATCCGCCGTCAGCCGGTCCCCGGGTCGCTGCTGCTGTTGCGCGACGGCCATCTGGGCTGGCTGCCATATACCGCCGTCTATACCAATGAAGCGCAAGCCAACATCTGGATATACATCCTGGATATACATGGCTATACGCATGTTCAGGATCGTTCGACAATCCAGCCTACGGGGCTCGATCGCCATCAGATCCTGGAGAAGATGGAAGAAGCCTCTCGTATGTGCAATGTGTGTCACATACGCTCCACCCCATAACGTACCTCGGTCCTGGCGGTGATAAAAGGACACGAAGTACAAAGCAAAGTAATGTGCAAGGTTGCATGGCCTGCCAGTGATCAACGAATAAAGATAAAATAGATCGGTCGTCTCACCCACTCCTGGCTCTGTCATGTGCTGATATAGACGTAACGATGTACCGATGGATGTAGCAGATAAGCGGGTCCCGAATCGTCGAAGCTCGATGGCCCCGAAACGGGGCGGTGGAAATCTGAGGCCACCACGCCCTCATAACGCCATCCTCACCCTGGGTCAGACCCTGAACAAAGGCGTCGGTAACCGCCTTCGGCTCGTAATAGATGTTGATCATCATGGAAAATCTCTCGATCGTCATCTCGAAACGCTGTCTGCAGAGCTGGAACTCGATGTCGGGGAACGCCTCCTCCTCCTCCTGATCCGCAACGACAGCCTGATGAGCACGGTAGCGGAAAGTCGATAAAAACTCGACTGTAATAAGCCGGTATGTGGGAAGATCCGCTGTATCAAACAGGCGGGTCCAAGGTGTGTCCTCGCCAAGTATAGCCCTGGCCCGCTCTGCCTGACCAGCATCAGCAAGTACACCCCAATCGATGCTGCGCAGCGCCCCGATGGACATCCACAGCAAACGGCGGCATCGAACTGCTGCAGCTGTCCCTGCCTCGAATCGCAGCCACTCGTGACGCATGAGCTTAGCAGCCTCGTCATCAAGAATAAGCTCATCATCATGATGTGCAGCCATCGCCTCGTCCTACATATGTGTCGTAATAGCTGCAAAACAAAAAAAAACGACCTAATAAATTTTAAAAAAATAATAATACGGCCCGTACTCAGAGTGTCCGTCTCACAGCCCGTACTGGTCAAGACGGCCCGTCTTGGCCAAAACAGGCCAAAACTAGGTTGTATGCTGATATACGTGAAATTATACATATTATTCGACTCAAATTCCCCCGGTTTTAACGTTAACAACATGCAAATTCATTCGTAAATAGTCCTAATTTTTGTTTTTGTGAATTTGTAGGATAAACGGCCTTGCTCGGAAGAAAATCAAGCTTTGGATGGAATTTCAGTAATTTCTGAGCAAATCCCCAGATGCGCACTGTCATGCCAAATCTTGCACTGGCAGTGCTGACTTATGCACGACCGTGCTCAATGTTGCACGACCGTGCAACTAGGCAGTGCTAGCCCATGCATGGCAGTGCTGGCCTATGCACGACCGTGCACAATGTTGCACGACCGTGCAACCAGGTAGTGCTTGGCCATGCATGATAGTGCTGGCCTATGCACGACCGTGTTTGAGCCAAGCACGACCGTGCAAGCTAGCCAGTGCCGGGCCAAAGCATGGCAGTACCGGGCCAAATGGAGGTAGTGCCGGCCATGACGACTTGCGCACGACCGTGCGACTTTTTGCACGACCGTGCCTGACACCTCGAGTCAATTTTCGAGACTTGGCTGAAAATGGCAACTTCGACAACCGTCCCAGACCAAAAGTGAAGTACTGTAGCACCTTGCACGACCGTGCACCTATGGTGCACGACCGTGCCAAGTTCCAGAATTTCTATAAATTCAGCTTTTCACCTCATTTCAAAGGGTTGGACTTCCTGGAGCCAAAATACCTTCTGTTCAGATTTCTTGAAGCTATCTAAGGGAGATTGTGAATGTCTTGAAGATCCAAGGAGCATCTAACACCATCTTGTTTCAATCCTTGCTTGCTAGTGGTTTGCATTTTGTTATTTTAATCATGTTTCTTGTTAATTCTAGCTACTTTGTTATTGTTCTTGTAAGCCTTATGGGCTAAACACTTCATTGTCTAGATTATGATGAAACTTTTGTTTATGTGATGATGATTTTATGAATTGGTCAAATGGGTTTATGTCAAGATTCAAGATGAAGTTATGATTGTATTCCAATGATGTTGTAAATTTGTGTAGGTTGATTAGTGTTCAAGAATGATGAATGTTTAATCATACTATGTTGGAAAACCATGATCAAGCATTTGTTTATAATCTTACAACTTGTTTTTAAGATTATGCCATGAGATTAGGAATGATAATTGGTTTCTTGAATGTTATAAAACTTGCACAAGTATACTTTCTTTCACTAAAGTTTGGAAAAACCATGGTGATATTATAATTTGTTGAATATGATTAACATGTGAGTTAGGAAATTATGGCCAAATGACCTCATTTGCATGATTGTGTTCATAGATTGTAAGTTGGAAGAAATTATGACTTTGTTGAATTTATGCAACTTAGGGTGATTAGTGTGTATAAGTCATATTAGTTTTCCTTAAGTTGTAGAATTAAGATTCTTGACGGATGACTAATTCTTGATTAAATCTTGACATAGACCTTGATATTAGGCTTCATAGAATAATCCTAGGTGATTAGAATGTGTTATTCATTTTAATTTTCCAAAAGATTATATGATTAGATATCTTTGACCGGAATCTAGTCAACATTTGGTTTACCAATTCATAATAATCACATCACTAAACTAAGTGGATTCATGATCTAGGCAATTCTCTTAGACTTTAAATTATTCAAAAATCCTTCATTTAGTTGTTATTTCAAAAATTCACAAACCCAACTTTTCATGTGTTTGCTAAACATTAACCGAGATCTAGTACCGAGAGCTACCGTGTCCACGGATTGATATCCGGTTCTTACCATAAGCTATATTGCTTACGATAGGTACACTTGCCTATTGTGTGTGATTTAGTTCTTAGTAAAAACCATTTTTAAAACTTAAATCTGTGTGAAAAACCCATTAAATAAATATATAGTTTCACGCACATCAAGTTTTTGGCGCCGTTGCCGGGGAGACGGTGATTTCAAGAAAAATCAGAGTTGGTGATTTAGCTTAGTTTTTAGTGTAAAAATATTTTTATTTTATTTTATTCTTATTAGTTTGATTTTTGACTCTTAGCTTTTATTAATTATTTTAGTTTATTTTTCAAAATTTTATTTTATTTTTATTTTATTTTTATTTTTAACAGGTTTGATTCGGTAACTCGTTTATGCATTAAGTGTGTATGTCCTCAACCCCCGAGCCGGACATTGTCGAGCCTAGATCGGAACCGGAGCGGTATTTTCGGCAAAGGTTGCGGGAGCGGTCCCGCGTTGTAGCAAATACCATTGAAGGAGACGGAGAGACCGACAATATCTTTGGCACGGGAGACACGACCATGGCGGACCAAGATGATGACCGGACGATTTCTGACTTCGCGAAACCATCACTTGGAGGATTGGAGCCAAGCATCACCCGACCGACTGTTGAGGCTAACAATTTTGAGATTAAGTCAAGTATCATCCAAATGGTTCAGAACACTGTTCAGTTTGACGGGAAGGATCACAAGGATCCTAATCTCCATATCGCGGGATTTCTGGAGATTTGCGCCACTTTCAAGATCAATGGCGCGTCTGATGATGCCATTCGGCTTCGGTTATTCCCATTCACTCTACGTGACCGAGCCAAGGCATGGCTGATTTCCCTTCCCTCAGGCTGTATTACCACTTGGAATCAGATGTCTGAAAAATTCTTTGAGAAATACTTTCCTCCCGAGAAAACTGCGAAGCTGAGAGCTCGGATTCTTTCGTTCCAGCAGGATGATGGTGAGACGTTCTACGAGGCGTGGGAGCGGTTCAAGGATCTGGTGAGAAAGGTCCCGCATCACGGTTTAGAGTTATGGAGGCAATGCGAGACATTCTACAATGGTCTCGATGTGAGCGGACGACAGTGGCTTGACAGCTATGCGGGTGGAGATTTTGGAGCGAAGCGACCGCGAGAGGCGTTTGAATTGCTCGAGAAAGCTGCTAGGAAGAGCTATTCTCAACAGGCCCCGAGAGCCAAGGCACCCAAGCAGGGTGCCCATCAGGTTGATTCCTATACTGCTTTGACTGCACAGTTGGAGGCCCTCTCCAACAAAATCGAGCAGATGTCTGTGAACAAAGTCCAATCTTGTTGTGAGATATGTGGGGGAGCACACCACAGTGGGGAGTGTTCGATTAGGGATAGATCCGTTCACGAGCAGGTTGACTACATGGGCAACCAAACTCAGTCTCAAAATAATCCCTACAGTAACACTTATAATCCGGGGTGGAGGAATCACCCAAATTTCAGTTGGAAGTCTGGTACCGCAAACCAGCAGCCACCCGGATTCAATCCGCGTCCCCCATTCCAAAGTCAGTCTCACGGTCAGTCCTCATAGATTCGTCCTCCACAGAACCAGTTCCAAAATCAAGGTTCTAGCAGTGGGTCACAGCCCGCTCCTGAAAAGCGATCCAATTTGGAGGACATGGTTACATGGTTGCTAGCTAACTCTGAGAGCCAAAGCCAGTTGGCTCAGAAACAGAATCAGTATATGGAAGACCGCTTCCATAAGCATGAGACGGAGTTGAGGAACCAAAAGGCATCGATGCAAGCCATAGAGAATCAGGTAGGACAGATTGCTAAGTTGCTTTCCGAAAGGCAACAGGGTGGCCTCCCGAGTAACACTGAGCCGAATCCTAATGCTCATGTTAAGGCCATCACATTGAGGAGTGGTAAATCCACCACTGCATCTCCTCCACCGGCTTCCCCTTCTTCTTCTCTTCCGCCGGTGATTGAGGAGGTTGCGACTGAGATTCCTGCTGAGGTGCATTCCAGGCCAGGCCCAGCAAGTACAGCACAAGCAAAGGAACCAGTCAAGGACTACACTCCTCCTGTTCCATACCCCAGCAGATTGAAGAAGCAGAAATTTGAGGAGCAATATGGTAAATTTCTGGAATTGTTCAAGCAGTTGCACATCAATCTGCCATTTGTTGAGGCACTTGCTCAGATGCCTAAGTATGCCAAGTTTTTGAAGGACATCCTCACCAACAAGAAGAAGTTGGAGGAGTTATCTCATGTTACATTGAGTGAGGAGTGTTCTGCGATCCTTCAAAACAAACTTCCTCAGAAGATGAATGATCCTGGGAGTTTCACTATCCCATGCTTGATTGGAAGTTTATCAGTTAGTAATGCATTGGCTGACTTGGGGGCTAGCATCAATCTAATGCCCTATGCTGTGTTTGAGAAACTTGGTGTTGAAGAACTTAAGCCAACCCGAATGAGCATCCAGCTTGCCGATCGGTCAGTCAAATATCCGAGAGGTATAGTTGAGAATTTGTTGGTTAAGATTGATCGATTTGTGTTTCCTGTGGACTTTGTGATCCTCGATATGGATGAAGATAAGAATGTACCTCTCATTCTTGGTCGTCCATTCCTAGCCACTACTAGAGCCCTCATTGATGTTTGCTCGGGCAAACTGACACTTAGAGTTTATGATGAGGAGGTGACCTTTGATATTGGAAGGTCAATGAGGCATCCACAGAGTCAGGACGATTCACTCTACTTTATTGATGTTGTTGATTCATGTATGAGTGATCCATCAAAGGATGGGTGTGTTGTAGAGGTGTTTGACACCAGTTGTTAGGAGGGGAGGATGTAGACCCAGTCTCTGAGGGTCGATTTGATGAGGAGATGGTGGCATTGCTGAGCCACGATCCTGCCCCTCAGGATGAAGTGTTTGAAGTCATGGATCGCAAGGCTGAGCCTAAGGCATTACCTTCTGTTGATGACCCACCATCTGTTGAGCTTAAGGAGCTTCCCGGTCATTTGGAGTATGCATTCCTAGATGGTGAGTCTCGGTTGCCCGTTATCATCTCGTCTGCGTTGACGAGTGGAGAGAAGGCTAAGTTGCTTGAGGTTCTGAAAGTGTATAAGAAGGCGATTGCGTGGAAGATCATGGATATTAAGGGGATCAATCCTTCTTTTTGTACCCATAAGATTTTGATGGAGGAGGATTTTAAGCCTGTAGTTCAGTATCAGAGACGTCTCAATCCTAACATGCAAGACGTCGTGAAGAAAGAGGTTATCAAGTTACTTGATGCAGGTTTGATTTATCCTATTTCTGATTCCCCTTGGGTGAGTCCGGTGCAGGTTGTCCCAAAGAAGGGTGGGATGACAGTGATTACCAATGAGAGAAACGAGTTGATTCCTACTCAACTGTGACCGGATGGAGAGTTTGCATCGATTACCGCAAACTGAACGATGCCACTAGGAAAGACCACTTCCCATTGCCTTTTATTGATCAGATGTTGGAGAGATTGTTGGGCAAGATGTACTACTGTTTCTTAGATGGTTTTTCTGGGTATTTTCAGATCCCAATTGCTCCTGAGGATCAGGAGAAGACGACATTCACATGTCCCTATGGCACATTCGCGTACAGGCGAATGCCCTTTGGACTGTGCAATGCCCCTGCCACATTTCAGCGTTGTATGGTGGCTATTTTTCATGATATGATCGAGGACTCCATGGAGGTATTCATGGATGACTTTTCTGTTTTTGGGAGTACCTTTGATCATTGTTTGGAAAATTTGAGGAAGATGTTAGCTAGGTGTGAAGAAGCTAACTTGGTGTTGAATTGGGAAAAATGCCACTTCATGGTGAAGGAGAGCATTGTTTTAGGGCATAAGATTTCACGTGACGGACTTGAGGTCGACCGAGCCAAGATTGAGACCATTGTCAAGCTTCCGCCACCCACTTCTGTGAAATCTATTCGGAGTTTCTTAGGACACGCGGGGTTTTATAGGCGCTTCATCAAGTACTTTCTCAAAGATAGCTCGCCCCATGACTCAGCTTCTTGAGAAAGACGCCCCGTTCGTGTTTTCTGATGAATGCCTTCGTGCATTTAGGTTGTTGAAGGAGAAGTTGGTTAATGCTTCTATCATGATCGCCCCCGATTGGGCACTCCCGTTTGAGCTTATGTGTGACGCAAGCGATTTTGCGGTTGGGGCGGTCTTGGGTCAAAGGAAGGACAAGCACTTCCACCCGATTTACTATGCAAGCAAAACTCTGAATGATGCCCAGGAGCACTACACCACCACTGAAAAGGAGCTCCTAGCTGTGGTCTTTGCGTTCGATAAATTCCGTTCCTATCTTGTCCTTTCAAAGACCATTGTGTTTACGGATCACGCAGCCCTCCGTTACTTGTTTAGCAAGCAAGATGCTAAACCCAGGCTGATTCGTTGGATTCTGTTGTTGCAAGAATTCGACATTGAGATCCGTGACAAAAAGGGAGCCGAGAATGTTGCAGCAGATCACCTCTCCCGTCTCGAGTGCTCAGCTTCATCAGAACTTGTGGGGTCACACATAAATGACAATTTCCCCCACGAGTTCCTTATGCACATACAGACGCAGGATGAGGATTGTCCATGGTTTGCTGATTTCGCGAATTATCTCGCGTGTGGGATTGTTTTGAAGGGCTTGACACACCAACAGAAGAAGAAGTTCTTTTCTGATGTCAAGTATTACCTGTGGGAGGATCCTTATTTGTTTAGGATTGGAGCTGATCAGATTGTGCGTAGGTGCGTGTATGGAGGTGAGGCGCACAAGATTTTGAGGCATTGTCATGAGGGACCAACTGGTGGTCATCATGGAGCGACTCTTACTGCGAAGAAGGTTTTTGACGCCGGATTCTATTGGCCCACCATCTTCAGAGACGCTCATGATATGGTCCGAGCTTGCGATGCTTGCCAAAGGGCAAGCAACATCTCATCACGGGATGAGATGCCCCAGAATGGAATCCAAGTCTGTGAAATTTTTGACGTCTGGGGTATTGATTTCATGGGGCCATTCCCAACATCTCACGGTAACCGATACATTCTAGTTGCAGTCGATTATGTTTCCAAGTGGGTGGAGGCTCAAGCCTTGCCCACCAATGATGCTAGAGTGGTCGTGAGATTTCTGAAAGAGTTGTTTTCTCGCTTTGGTGCCCCCAAAGCACTCATTAGTGACCGTGGGACTCATTTCTGCAATTCCCAACTCGACAAGGCGTTGTCACGCTATGGAGTGAACCATAGATTTTCAACGCCATACCATCCACAGACCAGTGGACAGGTAGAGGTCACTAATCGGGGCATCAAGCGCATTTTGGAGAAGACGGTTGCTCAAAACCGCAAGGATTGGTCAGTGAAGTTGAATGACGCGTTGTGGGCATTCCGAACAGCCTACAAAACTCCCATAGGAACCACACCATTCAAATTGATTTATGGGAAAACGTGTCACCTCCCCGTTGAACTCGAGCACAAAGCCTATTGGGCGCTGAAATCCATTAACATGGATTTGATAAGTGCGGGGGAGAACCGATTCTTGCAGATTCATGAGGTTGAGGAGCTAAGGAATGATGCTTATGATAGCTCCAAGAGGTACAAGGAACGTACCAAGACGTTACACGATAGCCACTTGAAGGACAACAAACAATTCCAAGTGGGTGATCGTGTTTTGCTTTATAACTCGCGTCTTAGGTTGTTCCCGGGCAAACTGAAGTCTCGATGGTCTGGCCCGTACACAGTTCGTGAATTCTTTCCGTATGGAACTGTGGAGATTAAGCATGAGGATGGCAGAATTTTCAAGGTAAATGGCCATCGGTTGAAGAAATACTTATCCGGACCCGTCGAGCCGGCATTGGAGGTTGTCGTACTCCACCCCAAGGACTAACAAATTCGGGGACATGAGTCTAGCTAAGGACTCAGTAAACTTAGCCATACCGAGGGGTTCTCGGTGTTTTAAAAAAAAAAAAAAATTCTGCAGGTCTGCACGACCGTGCGACTAGCTGCACGGCCGTGCGACTAGCTGCACGGCCGTGCTCTTTTGCTGATGCACGACCGTGCGGCCCGTACGCACGACCGTGCAACGTGTCAGATTTCCCTAATAATTACTCCATTTGCACCCACTTCCCTCATAATTCGGTTCTACAACTTCCAGAGCGGTTCCCCATCATTTCTCTCGCTTTTCCTTCTTCCAAATCAAGAATCAAAGGTAAAAATCTCCTCCAATCCTTCTTTGATCTTTCTTTTCCATGAAATTCCTAAATTTCTTAGATTTGTTCAAATTAGGGCTTGTAAATACACCATTTTGGTTTAGGAATGTTAGATTCTGTATAAATTTTGTTAATTTTTGGGTTGTTGATGAAAAATCTCGTGTTTGTTCAACTTTGATTTTGATTCTACACTGTGCACGACCGTGCAGCTATGCTGCACGACCGTGCGGCTCGATAGTGCAAACCTTGCACTACCAGTGCAGACTCAAAATCAAATGCGCACGACCGTGCGCTATCCACGCACGACCGTGCTCAACGACAGTGCCACATTTGCACTGCCCGTGCGATGAACAAACTTACGTGGTGCACGACCGTGCATAGACCTGCACGACCGTGCGGTTTGGCAGTGCAACCCTTGCACTGCCCGTGCATAGGTCATTCTGAGGATGGCACGACCGTGCAAAATTTTGCACGACCGTGCGCCTTGGCTGTGCCAACCCTGCACTGCTAGTGCTAGTTTCATTTTGGGTTGGCATGGCCGTGCAAGTTTCTGCACGACCGTGCATATGTTCAGATCAGCCCAGTTTTTTTTTCCTGTTTCGTTCGATTTTTTTCTGTTCTTTCGTTCTTAGAATCTAAATTTTTTAGGAATTTTCTTGAACAGATGGATCATCCATTTCTACAGTTCGACCCGACTCACGAGCGCGATGCCCCCTGTATTCCCATATTACATTCGTTGTGGGCACGTCGGCGCCAGATCGAGCCGATGAAGAGCCTTAGTTGGGACCTGGTGGTCAATCTTAATCAACAAACACGTCTTCAGCAACTGATCACCGAGCCGTGGTCCCGCCTTTTCTAAATCAACCGTCCTCAGTACCGTGAACTGATCTTGGAGTTCTTCTCGTCATACTCCTTCAGTTTCCCCTCTCAAAACATTTACCGGAAACGGTTTGGATTGACTTTTCGTTTGGGGGGAATATGGAGGAGGCTCTCAGTCGCGCAGTTCGCGACTAGGATGGGTTTATATACGGAAGCAGAGTTAGCTTTAGAAGTGTTTGATGGATTACATGATTTCGAGGATGAGATTGAGAAGGCCACGTTTTGGGCCGAGGTTGCTGAGGGGGTTTACGACCCCCGAAGAGCGAAGGCTACAAAACTTCGCGATCCGCTGCATAGGTTCATTCATCGGATACTGGTAGGTACCATCTTACAGCGAGGCGACAGCTTGGGCAATGTGCCCACTAGAGATTTGTTTTATCTCTACTGCTTAGTCAGGGGCATCCATTGTAACATTGCCCATTGCTTAGCCTTCTTTCTGACTACCAGTTCGGGCAAGCAGGCGTCCAGCCACATTTGCGGGGGCGCTTACATCACTCAGTTGGCTGATTCCTTTGGGCTTCTGACCGAAGAGAACATAGCCAGCTTCACTCATGTATGTGATACGTCCCCGCTTGATATGCGTACTCTTCGTTACATGAAGATAGTGGAGCAGACGCCTGTTGGGATGAGATTGAAGGGTCGGGATGGTCGGATCTGGGATCCAGTCCCTGAGGAGAATGAAGAAGAAGAGGAGGAAGAGGAACACGAGGAGGAGAGGGGCCCCGAAGGAGGGGGGCCACATGGTATGGGACTTGGGGGTTTTGACTATGGGTATCCCCCCAATGATGAGTTTTTGGACTTTGCACCCACTCATGGTCCGGACCCCCCGTCCAATCTGGACTTGTGGCACCGATTTTCGGGATTACAGGTGTCCCAGGAGGAGCTGCACGCTGAGCAGCAAAGATTTAATCAGCGTATAGATAATTTTCAGACTGAGCAGACCAGGCAGTATGACTTGCTGCATCAGATACAGGATGACCAGAGACGGAGCTTCGAGTGGCTTTTTGCGTCTCATCAGTCGGCTGCGGCTTTTCATCAGTTCGACGTTACTGAGCCACCACGTTTTGACTATGGCTATTCTTCAGGTGGTGCACAGAAACGTTCCAGGGGAGGTCATGATGGAGAGGCAAGCGGTTCGGGACCGCATGATGATGAGGAGGACTAGTCTGATGTCCTCCCTCCCCCGCAGTCTAGCTTAGTCTGGGTGTTATCTATATTTTTGAGAGTTATACATTTTGCAGTACGTATTAACTCTGTTTATTGTAGATTTTATTTTATATTTTTTTTTGGGTTGTAAACATTATTTTTGGTTGGCTGTTTTATGGATTGATGGATCTGGTGCTTTGTTTTTGGTCTCTTGGTTGTTGTGAGTTGTTGCTTTCAGCTTTGTTTTGTAGTTGATTTTCAGTGCAGGTACACGAAATGCCCTTACAGTTGCACGGATCATGCAAATTTTACACACCGGTCTCTCCAAAGACCCGTAGGGAAGTCTTATTCCTTTTCACTCTCGTGCAAGATCACTCTTATTTTTCGCATGTTTTTGTTGCACAATAGGGACATTGTGCAATTCAAGTGTGGGGAGGGGTATATTTTCAGGGTATACGTTTATTGTTGATATAACTTTGTTTGTCCAAGAGTAATAAGCATTTTTGCAAAGAACCTTTCATTGTTTTGGTGCAATTAATTTGTTTTGTAATCAACAAGTTAAGCAAACAAGTTTTTGATAATTGAAACGAGGCTTGTTTTGATAAAGGGTATCTTAATTTGGAATTTTTAACAAGTGAAATAAATTTTTTGTTATCATCATTTGTGATTAGACAAAAGGAGGAACTACAAGTTATATCCTATATTTTTACCCATTCCTTCCATTTTTTGTGAGCATTTGAAACCTTGAACATTAATAGTTATTGCATATTTTATGGATTGAGTGTGCCGGATGTTTCATACAAATTAATATTTGTTTAAAACATACATCTCCAAGTCATAAGCTTGAACAAAGCTATATTTAATCAAGGCTTTAGAACAAACCCTCATCACCACTTTCTCCATCAACCCATCTTTTTTTTTGAAATCCAAATTCAAAGTTGGCTAGAAGTTATATTTCCTTTTAGTAGTTCTTGTGAAACAAATAATTAAGCAACACAATGTTTGCTTGTTGATGTAAATAAGTCAAAAAAAAAAAACTCAATTAAGCCAAAAAGACTATGTAGTATACATTTTGTTTGCAATTTCTTAGCCAAATGATTTCCCTCATCTCAATCCTTCTATCCCCAACCATCCTTCATCCCAAACACAATCCAATAAAAGGCCTTTAATTAAATTATGCTTTGTTTTTGCCAATTGATTTAGAGTTGATTTTTATTACAAATATCATATTTGTTGATCCATTGTCTTGGCAATTGAGTGTTCTATACATACACATTACATGTATGAATCCGAAATAAACCGAGTATGTGTGAACATTGTGAGAAATATAGGGTGTAACATGTTAGTTAATCCTCTTGTGTATGAATTCTTGTTGATAATTTTTGATTTTATTTTCTTGTTTAAAATTTCAAATTTGGTAAACCTTTGAAAAACAATCTAAGTTTTTGATTATTTGATTCATCATTGCTTACAAGTTGATTTTTGCAAATTGGTTTCACCACTAAGGTTCATTGTTTGCTTGAGGACAAGCAAAGTTCAAGTGTGGGGATGTTTGATATACGTCAAATTATACATATTATTCGACTCAAATTCCCCCGGTTTTAACGTTAACAACATGCAAATTCATTCGTAAATAGTCCTAATTTTTGTTTTTGTGAATTTGTAGGATAAACGGCCTTGCTCGGAAGAAAATCAAGCTTTGGATGGAATTTCAGTAATTTCTGAGCAAATCCCCAGATGCGCACTGTCATGCCAAATCTTGCACTGGCAGTGCTGACTTATGCACGACCGTGCTCAATGTTGCACGACCGTGCAACTAGGCAGTGCTAGCCCATGCATGGCAGTGCTGGCCTATGCACGACCGTGCACAATGTTGCACGACCGTGCAACCAGGTAGTGCTTGGCCATGCATGATAGTGCTGGCCTATGCACGACCGTGTTTGAGCCAAGCACGACCGTGCAAGCTAGCCAGTGCCGGGCCAAAGCATGGCAGTACCGGGCCAAATGGAGGTAGTGCCGGCCATGACGACTTGCGCACGACCGTGCGACTTTTTGCACGACCGTGCCTGACACCTCGAGTCAATTTTCGAGACTTGGCTGAAAATGGCAACTTCGACAACCGTCCCAGACCAAAAGTGAAGTACTGTAGCACCTTGCACGACCGTGCACCTATGGTGCACGACCGTGCCAAGTTCCAGAATTTCTATAAATTCAGCTTTTCACCTCATTTCAAAGGGTTGGACTTCCTGGAGCCAAAATACCTTCTGTTCAGATTTCTTGAAGCTATCTAAGGGAGATTGTGAAGGTCTTGAAGATCCAAGGAGCATCTAACACCATCTTGTTTCAATCCTTGCTTGCTAGTGGTTTGCATTTTGTTATTTTAATCATGTTTCTTGTTAATTCTAGCTACTTTGTTATTGTTCTTGTAAGCCTTATGGGCTAAACACTTCATTGTCTAGATTATGATGAAACTTTTGTTTATGTGATGATGATTTTATGAATTGGTCAAATGGGTTTATGTCAAGATTCAAGATGAAGTTATGATTGTATTCCAATGATGTTGTAAATTTGTGTAGGTTGATTAGTGTTCAAGAATGATGAATGTTTAATCATACTATGTTGGAAAACCATGATCAAGCATTTGTTTATAATCTTACAACTTGTTTTTAAGATTATGCCATGAGATTAGGAATGATAATTGGTTTCTTGAATGTTATAAAACTTGCACAAGTATACTTTCTTTCACTAAAGTTTGGAAAAACCATGGTGATATTATAATTTGTTGAATATGATTAACATGTGAGTTAGGAAATTATGGCCAAATGACCTCATTTGCATGATTGTGTTCATAGATTGTAAGTTGGAAGAAATTATGACTTTGTTGAATTTATGCAACTTAGGGTGATTAGTGTGTATAAGTCATATTAGTTTTCCTTAAGTTGTAGAATTAAGATTCTTGACGGATGACTAATTCTTGATTAAATCTTGACATAGACCTTGATATTAGGCTTCATAGAATAATCCTAGGTGATTAGAATGTGTTATTCATTTTAATTTTCCAAAAGATTATATGATTAGATATCTTTGACCGGAATCTAGTCAACATTTGGTTTACCAATTCATAATAATCACATCACTAAACTAAGTGGATTCATGATCTAGGCAATTCTCTTAGACTTTAAATTATTCAAAAATCCTTCATTTAGTTGTTATTTCAAAAATTCACAAACCCAACTTTTCATGTGTTTGCTAAACATTAACCGAGATCTAGTACCGAGAGCTACCGTGTCCACGGATTGATATCCGGTTCTTACCATAAGCTATATTGCTTACGATAGGTACACTTGCCTATTGTGTGTGATTTAGTTCTTAGTAAAAACCATTTTTAAAACTTAAATCTGTGTGAAAAACCCATTAAATAAATATATAGTTTCACGCACAATACAGGCCGTACTGATCAAAACGGCCCCGTCTTGTTCATTTTTCGCTACTTTAAATCTCAAAAAAAACTTACCTAGATCGATATTTAACAATAAAACAACAATATTAATGATCTACGAGGCTAAATACATAACTGGTGTCGAAAACTCGAAGATTAAGACGGGGTGTATAGATCAATACGAGAGAAAGATTGGACGTTTTGTATGGTAAAAGTGAAAAGTGAAACTGAAAAAGTTATATATTCAAAGAACAGTACGGCCCGTACTAGTCAGTTCGGCTCGTACTGTTCAAATTATTTTTAAAAAAAAAAACATAAAGTTCAATTTTATTACATTTGAATAAAGAATAAATAATTTGTTTTTATTACATTTACACATCTACGTAATCAACCAACTTCGTTGCATCTATAATTCTTCGATATTCTTGTAGTCTGTCATGATATATGAATTCCCAGTCGGATGCGACATCATTTCAGTAACGTGTCCATATGGGATTTATCGTTGGTTAAAAGCAACTCTCAAATATTTTCTTCTATTAACTTCGAGTAAGAATAATTGTATGTAATTATGATGATATAGTTTATTAACTAGGGATGAGCTCATATGCATTTGGTTCCTAGTAAGGAAACGAAACCGGTGTTGTATCAATCGATTCGTTATGGCATTCGCTACCCACTTTTTCAAAAATTTGGTTACGATCCTATCTCTATTATTTACTTGGTTTGTTAGTGGTACTCCTTGAACACCAGCAATGGGAGGTCTTTGGGTTCGAGTCTCGTCTGGAGCAAAAAATGTTCTTGGTGAGCTAGGGGGTTTTCTCAGTGTGAGTTTCCTCCTAGATGGTGTGGCGGTTTCTTGATTCGGCACTCGCCAACGCCCGGCTTTAAATGTTTCCAGGGGTTGGTAGCGGTCTGTGGTCGCAGCGCGTGGGTTGTTGGGTTCGAGGACTTGTTTAGCTGTTCAAAAAAAAATTACTTTGTTTGTGTTGTAAGAGTTTTGTGAAGTAGGAAACAATCTCCAAACAAAGTTGATGTATAGGTGTGCTAAAAGTTGTCTTTGAAATTCAACTAGAATCGAAAAAACTGGTTTGCCAGAAGCGGGTTTGGTTTGAACTGATGCTGCAATATGATATCTGCTTGATATTTTTTGTCTGTAAACCGGTTTGAGATGGGTTTTTAAAACCGGCTTCTTATGTTTTTTTCTATGTTGTATTGCAATTTATGGTTTTGTAATTTCTTAAGTGAAAATAGTAAGTAAATAGTATACTTAATTTTTTTGTTTAAATTAAAAAAAAAAAAACTCAAAACTGGTTATGTAAGTGGTTTAACTTGGAAGAGCTAAATTGATTTTGATCTTGTCGGAATTGGTTCCAACTAGGTTTTTTCGCGCCGCGCGTTGCGGCGGGTTCTGATAATGGATATTATATATCATTTGCAAAAATATAAGTTACATATCAAAATCAAATCTTTCATCACGAACTTTATACTAATTTCTCATTAAAAAAATAAAATCATAAGAAATCCCTAAAAATATGTTACAAAAATAATAGAAAAAATTACTCACAAAATCATTATCACCGACAACCAATTGACTGAAATTAAAAAAAAAACTAAAATCTCTAAATAAACATCGATTTTTTATGAGAACAAATAAATCACGGTTATCTTCTTCAAACACCGCTGAAACCCTAGAAAGAACCATGTTTTTTCAATATAGTATTCATACTATTTAATAATCTATACTACTATATAATACATATTAGAAGGACAAAATAGTAATTTGCTTAAATTTCTTAAAATTAAGAGTTTTACAATTCTTATAACATATGGTACAACATTTTAATTCAAATCTAAATGCTTGTTTGTGTTTTTACTTTGTCCCCTATTGGTAGCTTTTAAAATTTAAGTGAGATAAAATGATTATTAAAAAAACCTTCAAAACAAATGAATCATTTCTTGACATTTTTTGTGCATTTAGCCTTTTATGTTAGTAGTTAAAGTCACTTTTAGTTAACTACCAAGTTAAAAAAACTGCTTTTGTTATGGTTATAACTCAAGAATGAACTATGCAAACCTTTAAAACATCCAACTTAAGTGTACTTTGTTTTCCGCTGCAACGCGCGGGTACTATACTAGTATATATATATATACATATAAATTAATGCGTATATTATATTGAAATAGGTGTATATATCTATATATATATATATATTAATTAATTATTATTCAATATAATATAAATATTTTACTATTCAATTGAGTTGCTTTTAGGGACAAAAATAGGTAGGGATACCTGGATATCAGTGGAACTTGTCCTACACGAGGGCAGAGTAGGACAGTCTCAAGAGTTTTCTGGGCTCGAAGCAAAATTACAGTTCGAGGCTCTTTGCCAACACCAAATAGCTAATGTTAAAAACCTTGTTTAATATTTGTAAACCAATTCAACACCTAAAAAAGACTTCTGAGTTCTTCGCAACTCAAGGCACATAGATAAAGTTTGATTCACCAATGATCCTCAGCTCAAGTGGTTGAGAGAAGGTACCTTGTGGCTTCAATATTGGGGAGGTCACGGGTTCAAGTCCTGGCATGGACAAAATAGGGATTCTATGCTGGGCTAGGGGTTTTCTCTCACCTATAGTGAGTTTCCTCCTATTGAGTGTGAATATGATCTGGTGGGTTTATGATCCGCCAGTAATTCAAATTACCGTTCAAAAAAAAAGGTAAAAGTTTGATTCTGTTTGAGTACTTGCACCTTTTGCTTTGAAGTTTTGTACTCTGACTCCCTTGTGATGTTGCACATTATTAGTGAAACTTTCAATACCATCCACCATCTAGTTTCCACTTTCCAGTTTGCACTTCAACTGATGCTGCTATCGGCTCTATATACCAATCACTCGTATCCACTTGTTTAATTCTTTTGGTTTGACGTCTAGCATGAAAATAAAAAAAAAATTAAAATAAAAAACTACAAGCATTTTTTGTTTGAATGACTAAATTTTGGATCATTGGAATTAGGAGTATTCATCGGGTCGTATAACGAGTTTTTGGGCTTGAAAATTTTTTTGGCCTATCCGAAACCCGGTCCGACCCAAAATTCAAAATATATTATCCGACCCGAGAAACCCGAATTCGTGCATCCGAACAACCCGAATAAACCTTTTTTTCGGGTTATTCGGATATTCGACCCGAAAAAACTAGTTTTTGCATACCCGAAAAAACTAGTTTTTTCGAGTTTATGATATTTTGAACACCCCTAATTAGAATATCATTGTGCCATCAACAGCAGCATCACCCGATCATATCCATCATCAGGTCACCAGTTCTGAATAGAGCAGTCCAAAAAGCTCGAAACTCGGTTTCGGCTCGTAGCTCGTTTGGAAATAGATCGGCTCGAATAAAGCTCGTTTATAAGCGAGCCGAACAGAGCCAACTCGTTTTGTAACCTAGCCGAGTCCGAGCCAGGGCTGTCTCGGCTCGTAGCTCGCTTGTTGCTCGGCTCGTTTGTACAACATGCTATACTAAAATATAAAACTATAGGGTTACTTTTAATAATAAATATACTATGATGTTATTTTGTAATTATGTTAAAAAAAGAAAAATAAAAAAAGAAAAGAGGACGTAAATACGAAATGAATCTCAATTCTCACGTACTCCACTAATTCCTAATTCCTAAATCATATTCTTAATTCTTAGTTACACACATTCACGTCTCTTCTCTTATGTAAAAACCGAGCCGAATTGAGGTGAATGCAATTCAAATATTAAATTTCTTATGTAAAAATTGAGACAAAAACGAATCGAGCCGAGTTGAGGTGAGTGCAATTCAAATATTAATGTAAAAACCGAGCCAAAAACGAGCTGAGCCAGCTCGGTTAAAAATGAGCCGACCCCTGTCTTGGCTCGGCTCGGCTCGGCTTGTGAACACCCCTACTGAAGGAAACTCAATATTTTGAGAAAACCCACTTGTGGGATTTGAACCCAGCACCATTTGATTACTTAGCCTTATCCCACCATCAAGATATCACTTGGCTATAGTGCCTTTAGTTAATAAAATTCTAATTATCAATACCTTTTAAATAGGATTTACACCTTCATTGACCCTTGTTCTGCCCCTATAATTAGGGGTGTAAACGAACCAAAGCATCTCGTGAAATACTCGAGATCGAATCGGTAAAAATCTCGAACGAACCGAGCCTTAACGAGCCCGATCACGAGCTCGAGTTCGAGCTTTACATGTCGAGCTCGCGAGCCTTAACGAGCTTTTTGAATATATAATTATTATTTATTATATTGAGTGTTTATTTATAAAATTAATTATTTTTATATATAAAATTATGATAAATATATTTAAATCAAATATTTTATGCTAAATTTAGAAAATATAATTATAAATATAATTAAATTAGTAATTAAAGTAAATAAATTAAATAAATAAAATCTAAACGAGCCGAGCCTTAACGAGCTCCTCGTTTACACCCCTACTACCAAAAATTTTCTACTGAATGACGACTGCAGCTTTGTTTTCAGAAGCCAGTTCAATCTTTTCATCAAGCTGGAGAGTCTCATTCTAGTTTTGATTAGAAACGTGTTGTGTGATGTCCTCCCAGATGTGGAAAACGATCCCTGATGGTCGATGGGTATGCATCATTGGTGATTTGTTGTTGCTTGAACGGTTGAGATTGCTCTCGGTATCTGCTGAATAACATCATTACCATAATTGTTCTTGTATCACATGACATTACAGCCTAACGGTATTTTGATGGTAGGATAAGAGTCGGGAACCAAATGGTTGCGGGTTCAAATCCCACAATGGGGTTTTCTCAAATTATTGAGTTTCCTTCAGAACTGGTGACTTGATATGGATATGATCTGGTGGTATGTTGGTGGCATGATGATACTGCATTGATCCGTCAATGATCCAAAAATTAGCCGTTAAAAAAAATGTTCTTGTACCGCATAAACATACGAGTTTAGTTCGAAATTTGTTTTAGTGGAACCTTTGTCTAACACAAGCCTCAAAATTCTCTCTTCTACTTATTCTTTGTATATTGGTTATATCAATGATAACTCGTATTGTAATTTTATGTAGATCTATATTTATTTTCCAAATTGTATTGTAACTAGTGGGTTTCTAGCACGTTACGACGGGGATTTAGCTATGATTTCGGATATCAGAATGCACACACATTTCTGTATACTAAAACATATATGTCACACCATAACAAAAAAGTTCAATGTTTTTAAAACCGGACATGACGACAACATGTCTCTTTACATGTCAGCGGCCGGACCGGTCAATTTTAAGAACAGGATGACGTCATGAATATTATATAAATATAAATATAATATATTTATAGATTCAGGTTTGGCTACAAAGTTATAAAACCATAAAAAGTGTAAGAATGAATCTAAGCCCTACACGTGTTATTTCAAAAGTTTACAAGATATGGGTATTAACGTAATTTGTAGTGTTCCTTGTTAGCGGGTATTTTGGGAAATAGACCATGATCTCGTTGGAACATTTTGAAAAATCGAAATCAATAATTACAAATTACAAAAAGAAATCACAGATTGTTATTGATTTTATGGTTTTAATTACATCGGGCGAATGTTGGTTTCGTTTTTTTGGGGGTAACGACGTGATGGATTCAAACACAGAAGAGACGCAAAGTTATAGTGTTTTTAATATGATGTTATTTGACGTTTTCAGTTAACGTCATATTGTTTTTATGGTGTTTCTATTAGCATTGTATATGGTTTTTCAATATGGTGTTTCTTTGTTTTTTTCTTTAAATAATACTCTGTTTTTTGATGTTATACAGAGTTTAGGGTTTATGGGGTTATTCAGGGCTTAATGACACTGTATGTTTGTTCGAAGGAATTGTTTATTAACTTTTATGAAGATAATATGGTGTTTTTGTATGATAATTGTTTATATGATGATAAGTCAAACATGGTGTTTTGTATAATAATTGTTTATGTGCTATGGTGTTTAATGTGATTGATAAAACACCATAAATCATTTATGGCATTTTAAAAATTAAAACCAGAAACATCAGCATGATGTTTTATTACTAACCACATCATAAACTAATATAAACAATTATATAACCCATAAACAGATTTTTGTTAGCATGTGAAAAAGAAAAGTTAGTACGGTGTTTATATAATTCATGGTGTTTAATTACAAACCACATTTAAACTTATATAAACAATCATATAAATCATGTATGGCGTTTTAAAACCAAACACATAAGCATGGTGTTTAATTACAAACCACATCATAAAATGATAACAATCATATAAACAATTATATAACCCATAATCATATTTTTGTTAGCAGGTGAAATAAAATTTATGGCGTTTTAAAATCAAACAAACTATAAGATTAAGCCAATGTTTGGAAAACAAAAACGCCATAAGATTAAAAACTAAACAATCTTGAACAGTTGTGTGTAATCGAAAACACCATAATTCAAATACAACAGAACAAGATTCAATAATACTCCATTAAAGTTACTATAGTTTTATACCAGCAAACAATAAACATCCCTAGAATAATTAACACCAAACAAATACAACAAACACCATAACAATAAATGTGAATAGAGGATGACAAACATATCATAAGCATATATGCTATTTAATCATAGTCTTAAAGCAACAAACAATAAACACCACAAACTAATAAACAATCAGACACTAAAAAAGTTTAGTGTCTGGCAATCTAAAACGCCATAAGATTAAGCTACCGTTTGGCAAACTAAAACACCATAAGCTTGAAACAAAATAAACCAATAATCCCACAACTAAAATTTAGCGATGGTTCAAAACATCATAAAAGCTACAACACCATAAAATTTAATGCATGTTCAAAACACCATTAAGTTAAATTCAAAGTCATTTGTTACTAGAGGTGCTCAAACCGGTTTTTTTGGCCAAACCGGTTCGGGTCTCAAACCGAACCGGTTCTACAGTGAGGTATACAAACCGGTTCGGGTTATAAACCGGTTTCTAGCATTGGAAATCCGAACCTATCAAACCGATTTGGGTCGACTTGTAAACCGGTTTGGGCCAAACCGGGTCTTCAAACCGGTTTTTCCGGTTTTTTTTCTAACCTTAACCTTTAATAAAAACTTAAACTAATAATAAAAACTAAACCTTAATACTAATAAAACCTTAAACTAATAAAACCTAAACCTTAATACTAATAAAACCTTAAACTAATAATTAATAAAACCTTAAACTAATCAAATCATAACTAATAATTAATAAAAACCCTAAAAAAACCTTAAACTAATCAACATAACTAATAATTAATAAAACCTTAACTAATCAAATCATAACTAATAATTAATAAAAACCCTAAAAAAACCTTAAACTAATCAAAACATTTAATTAAAACATTAAACTAATAATTAACAAAAACCCTAATAAACCTTAAACTAATCTTTAATAAATATACACATATAAATGTAATTTATTAGTTTAAGGTTTTATTAATAAGTATTAGTTGTTTTTATTAGTTTAAGTTTATATTAGGGTTTATTGTAATGATTACTTTATGATTTGTTTAGTTTAAGGTTTATTAGTAGTTTTTAATAGTTTAAGGTTATATTAGGGTTTATTGTAATGATTAGTTTATTATTTGATTAGTTTAAGGTTTTAGTAATAATTAGTTTATGATTTGATTAGTTTAATGTTATATTAGGGTTTTTAGTAATGTATTATATGATTTGATTACTTTGAGAAAAGAAGATACAACATAATGAACAAATTGAAGTCAAACATAAATTAAATTCCTTAAAGTGTTAAAGTCTTCAACGATTACAAAAAACCAAATCGTAAAACATAATGGTGAAATACATGCGTCTTCTTCACGTTTAGTTTTCTTCCGAGCTAACTTGATAATATGCAGCTTCTTCCTCGTTGGTTATTCCTTCCGACAAACCCGCCTCGACCTCCTCTTGCAATAGCTCGCTCTCGTAATCCATCTCGCCTTCAAGTGGAGACCTATCTTGAACTCTTTCCGCCGCATCCAAGTAATCCTTCAAGCAAATCGACATCTCTACCGCCGGAGGAGTGAGTCTTGTTCTTCTTAGTGAAATGACCCTGCCACTAACAGAAAGGCCGATTCCGAAGCTACCGTAGAAGCTTGGACGCTTAGTAGATCTCGAGCCATAGCGGATAGGATCGGGAATTGGTCTTCCTTACCTTTCCACCAAGCCAAGATATCAAAGGACATAAACTCTTGAGGAGTCATGCCCGACAAAAAGTCGGTGGCAATGTATCTTCCAAGTTCACTACTTGGAGTATTGCCTCTTTGCCTTTTACTATTCTCGTTCGTTAGTAAATTATAAAAAGCGATTTGTGGATCGGAACTACTAGAACTTGATGCCGCGTTTCTCATTGTTTGGTGTATGGTTGATGTTGTTCCAAATTTTTGAACATAAACATCAAACATATTTGAAAATTGTTTGTTAAAAGTTGATTGCAATGTTTGAGCGTATAAAGGATCGTCATCAAGTAAATCTAAATCGTAACAAATTTTTTCAAGTAATGTTTCAACACCCACAACATTTACGCAAGGGTTTAAAGCGGCGGCACAAGTAATAACCGGTGGCATTTCTTTGAAATATTTTAAAAGTTTTGATTTCATTGGTGGAACAATATCACTTAAAGGTTTTTGTCTAAAAGACATTTCATTCAATTTTGAACTCATTAAATAAATTTGGTTAAGTACCAAAGGACTTGTTGGATAATAAACACCGGATAAATATTGTCACACCCCGAGCCGGCGGGATAGGATCGGTTGTCCCGTCGGGCGGAAAGTTCCCGGGGCGCGATATCGTGAGTGATAATCGTGATGATCAGATTGTTTACATTGCACATGATACAAATGAGAAATGCTAACTATAATAGAATTACAAAGTTAAATTACATCAGTATTGTTTATAATTTAACAATGTAAATTTACTATAAACATCATATATTTCTATCTTGTATTTACACAAGATATACAAAATAATTTGCATAATGATGTCTTCAAAAATAATGCAGGTCCAAAAGCTAAGCCTTCTATCTGAAGTCCTAGTACGAAAAGAATAACTTCTTAGTTGACCTGTTCGTCACCTGAGAAGTCATGCAAAAAGATCAAGTCAACACATGGTTGGTGAGTTCATATAGTTTTATGATTTGAAAATGATTTAAAAACCTCTTTCGGTAAAGACCCTAACCTCATTAACATCAACTGTATCATCCAGATCGGTATGCTTATATATAGGGCATACCCCTGGGTCAAGGCTACAACCCCGCCCAGACGCCATCCCACCACATACTAATCCGCATAGGACATTGACATTAATGATAATTAAGCATTTTTACCTAACACCTCTGAAATAGATTTTGATCTCCAAAACTTGATTTACCTTTGATTCTCTTGATTTTGATCATAGACAAAAGATTTTCCAAAAGTCAGTGATAATAGTAAAATGTCAAATATTTAATTAAATAATTAAATAAAACATTTAAATGCAACTAAGACATGATGATTGAGTGTAATTTTACTCAATCAGTTAGACTTAGTTGTTGGTGGTTGTCCAAGTTGTAACCTCTCACACGTGACCCATACCAGGCATAACTCACAAGGAGTATACCTGGGCGTGACAGGATTTTAATGATTTGCCCTTACAGCTTGACCCAAAGGTCCTCTGTACATGCGGGGACTTTAATGTTTTGCCCTTACAGCTTGACCCAAAGGTCTTCTGTTCATGCGGGGACTTTAAGGATATCCTTTGTTTCTTGATCTCTTGATTCTCATGATTTTGATATTGATTTCAATGTTTGTTCACGTTGTTGCCCGTATAGCCTGACTACAAGAGTCTTCTATACCTGAAGGGACTTTATATGTGTGTTACACGTGGTCTTGATTCCATATACAACTGACATCCACCTTGACTTGAGTATTAATGAGTTCATTAGATCATAATGATTTCATTATTTCAATGATTCACACACATTTATGATTTCTGATCTCCTGAACCTCTTGATTCTTGATTCTTTGAATTCCCATGATTTCAATGATAATTGATTTGATTATGATTCTTGGGCCTCAGATCACACACTGAGTTATGATTCCCTTGAATATGATTCATTGATTTTGTTCATTTGATTTCACTTTGAGTTTAGGTTCTTGAATTTGAACTTGATGGACTAAGGGTTGAATTAGAATTTAAATTTAAGGTATTACTCATAAGAGTACTTAAATTTATTTGATAACTTGATCTATTCAATAATTTCCTAGACAGGAGTCCAGGAGTATCAACAACATATATATGTAAAAACATATAATAAATAAAAGCATTTAAATAAACAGTTTAAATAAAACAGTTTACGCATGCTTCTCAGCCCCGCGTTTTAAAAACAAAAATGTTTAGAAAAGGGGCAATGAACTCACCTGTGCTGCTCTGAAATGAATTACCACAAAAGATATGCGCTCTCTTTGATTGTTGCTTAAGTATCTTCGGTTCCTGTGTTGTTTTAGAAAGGTTCGCATACGATAAGTATACATGATAGACGTTATAACTAGGGTTCGGTCTCGGTGTGCAACTACGTGTCTCATATTACTAATGTGTTTCTATGGTTTTCTCTAGCTAAGCTAACCTTAATACCCATTCATAACCAAAATCCCACATTAATTATTTAAAGCCTTAAAGTAAACATTTTCAATTTAATTTCTTTTAAGTTAAACATTTAATTAAGAAAATCATTTAATTATTTTACTAAAATTTATAATTTTATTTCTTTTATGAAAAGCATAATTTACTTAAGAAAAGTGTAATTAACATGATGACGGGCTTAGATTAAGCCCATTGGGCCCAATCTTGACCCACTTGATTTGAACTTTGTTTTTCACTTGATCCTTATCATAGTTTTGATGAACTAACACCCTTGATAGTTTTCAATAACCATCAAAGTTAGTTAATTGACCTTATACGATTTTCTAAGGTTGGCGGTTAAGAACTAAATCAACTCCCATCAGCCTAAATTATCATTTTGATCCTCATGACCCATAAATGTTTAACTCCATGCCCTTACAAGGTTGAATGCATGAGATGATTATAAGCTTGCCACCTCATTTAATAACAAAATAGAATAACTTTTGGTTAAGAAAACCCTAGGTGTTTCCCATGCATCACGCACACATTTGATCAACCCATGCATGCACTCTCACCCTCCCCATGAGTATTTATTCAGCCTAACCCATGTGTACACCTATGACCCAAACCAATGTGATCGACTTAGAGGAATGGCCGAAAGAAACTTGAGTCGAATGGGCTTTGCCCGATTGTCCCGGACGAATGAGTGGTGTTCGAATGAGTGGTGCTCGAATGAACTGGGCCGTATGAGGGTTGGACGAATGAGGACAAGTCCCGATCGAATGGGTTCGAGCGAATGAGACAAGCCGGCGAATGATGGTGTTTCGGCTCTTCCCTATTCGGCGAATGATGGTGTTTCGGCCAACAGCCATTCGGCGAATGATGGTGCTTCGGCCAATTTCCATTCGGGGAATGAGAGCCATTCGACCACCTGACAGTGGCGTCATTCGGCCCTTCGAACTCAGCCGAAACAGCCATGGATTTTCGAGAAATAGGCCAAGGTTTGTAGCTACGCTTGTTCGCAAGTTGTTCTAAGTGTGTTTGGAGGGAACCCTATGGCTTGAAAGTATGGAAAACCGACGAGAGTGTGGGTTCGAACTTAGGGTTTTGAAACCCTAAAACCGAGCAAAAATCACGGATTTACCTCAAATGTGTTGGATGAAACCTCAGATCTGTTGTACTTCTATGATCTACAAGTAATGGAGGTGATTTAGACACCAAAAACACAAGAAATGGTTGAGATTTGAGCTCAAGATCTTAGAGAGAAGGTGGGTTTTTCTTGAGAAGGTTAGAAAGAGAGAGAAGTGAACGTGAATGGAGGTGATGGTGGCTGGTTGGGGGTTGTTGTGGCATTAAAAGCCACAATTAATGTGGAGTAAATACCGGGTTCGTTCGGTTTTGCGTGTTTCCGCGTAAAAATGTCGTTTTCGCGTCGTTTTCGTAACGAAACGACTCGGTTTTAAAATAGAAGTCATAAAATTATTTTAGGTTGTGATTCCTAATAAATTAACTAAATATCTTTTAATTATTTAATTTACAAAATATTTATTTAGCGTTTAAATCGAATCGCGCGGTCCTCGCGCGTATTTGTTCGAATCAAATACTACGATAACTACACTTTTCAATATTGTTTTCTAATTATCGAATATCATTCAGAACGTTAAACTTTTAGATTTACTCGTACAGATCGTCACCTATACGAATAATCTGTCGGTTTAGCATTCACTTAACGATATTCGTGTTGTTTTGTCCTGTAAGGCCTCACATACGTTTATACATAATAAAATCCTAACAAATAAATCACATGATGATTCTGTGTTGCCAGATAATTATCTGACTCAAAAATCATTGTTCTGAATTGATTTCTCTGAAATGACTGTGAATTCACTGTTTTGTTAGCATGAAATGATACTGAGGTTTGATATGAACATAAAATACACTGAATTACATGAAATTTGTACCTGATTACTGTTCACGCACTGTTACGATCACTGTTCCGGTAACGGTTCCGGCACTGATGTTACAAATATGTTGTTGCGGTTTTAAAAACATGAAGCATTTTTGCTATTTGTTCAATAGTTTCCCAACCTGGCGGATTAAATGCTTCAACCCGACGCTTTTGCGCTAAGAGATTATGGTAAACAATCAAACTTTCTTTTTGTTGTATAGCTTTCTCAAACATGTTACATGTCGAATCCCACCTAGTTGTTACGTCCCAATTTGGACCTAGGTATCTAGAATTCGATTCTTTACAAAAACGACGATAATGAGTATGTCGTTTGGTTGAGCTAAAAATGTCGTGTAGCATTTGTTTAAATTTATCTTTATATCTTCAATAGTTTTAATCCCGTCTTGAACCGCCAAATTAATGATGTGTGCAACACATCGACTATGAAAAAAAACACCTTCGCAAATAGGTTTGTATTTTAAAATTAGTTGTTGGACCGCACGCGTATTATTCGACGCGTTATCAAATGAGATTGAAAATATTTTGTTTTCCAATTTAAAAGTTTTTATAACTTTGTCTAAAACATAAAATAAATTCTCACCCGTGTGAGGATAGTCAAATAACTCAAACGCAACCGTACGTTTCATTAATTGCCACGTATCGGGTTGTACCCAATGAGTGATAACACAAATGTACGAGTCGGGTGAACCATGTGGAGCGGACCAAACATCACAAGTTAAACTAACGCCGATTTGTAAGTTTTCAAAACCCAAAATAAGTTCATTTTTAGCTTTTTTCCACATTTTTAAACAATCCCTTCTAATGGTAGAACGACTTACGCGTGAGTAACGAGGTCGAAGAGTTTGTTGAATAAGTCGAGTTAGACGAGGGTTGTCGAAGTGGTTAAATGGCAAACTTTGTTGAATCACGAATTGCGCCATTTGCTCCCGAACCGCATCAACACTATAAGCGAAAATACTCCCGTCGTTCGACATCGTCGGTTGACCTCGTGACGCTTCGTTCTTCAAAGCTTTGCAATACTTGAACTCGTGATGGTTTTTTAAAGTAGTATTCGCGTCGTGTTTGAAAAAACTACCACAAAGCTTGCAACGAGCTTTATTCGGACCGCTCGACATCTTACACAAATCGTAGTTTTTCCATATTTCGGGATTCCTCTTCGTAGGAATAATTTCAACAACTTCAAGGTTTGTTGAAGCACCACAACCAACGGAAGAGTTAGCACTTGATGAAGCCATTTGTGAGCGGGTTTGCGTTTTGAGAGTTTGGAGAGCGTTTTTTGCGTTTTGAGAGCGTTTTTTGCGTTTGAGAGTTGTGTGATTGAACCTAAACAACCACTACCTATTTATACTAAACTTATGGGGTCTAGAATGCAAAAAAAACCAAAAAAAAGGGTCAAAAACAGGCTCCAACGGCTCTTTTTTTTCAAAAATAGGGTCAAATCCGAATATAGCCGTTAAACCGGTTCGGCTCGGGTCGGTTCCAAACCTATTCCAACGGTCGAAAACCCAAACCTATCCCAAACCTACGGTTCGGACCGGGTTGGAAACCAGTTTGGGGGGAACCGGTTTGTGGACCAAAAAAAACCGGTTTTGAAAGAGCATCTCTATTTGTTACTGTGTAATAACAAAAACACCAGAAACAAAAAAACACCATAAATGTAAAACACCATAAAATTTAACGCAGTAGGAAATCAAGTTTTCTGCGCCAATTTAGGAAATTACGGAGGTTGCGGGTTCTATTTCTGTTTAAAAATGTATAATTACGTTTATGCCCATCAGCCATAATTACGTGCCTTTAAAACACCGTGGTATTTACAAGAACGTCACCGTGTAACCTACACCGTAAAACTCCAAAGATCAACGCTTAAGATTACTTCTTAGGCTTTTTATGCTTTTCATCCTTTTTAAAAATCATAATAAAAAATATAAAATATACTTAAAAAACCGGTTCGACCGCCCAGTTACTTCAAAAACTGTTCCGAGCAAATAACCGGCTGCCCTTGGTATCAAATCCCGGTCCAACCGTCCAGTCCGGTATGGGTATGAAAACATTGAAAAATTAACGTCATATTTAGTTGTAAAATCTAGCATCAATAAACACGACATTGTAAAAAGAACTCTAAACTCCGCCTCATAAAATGCTGCCCAATTAAAACTATAAAAAAAATTTAATCCAAACTGCTCTGTCGTAACGACCGTCAATTTGTTCGTTGTATTTTTAAATAATATTAGTATTATATAATTATTATTATTTAATTATTATCATTTAATTCTTATTATTATTATTATAAAAATATATGTATCGTCCGACGTATTTTTTGACTAAAACTAAATGTTAAGCCATACTAAGAGCTGACAAAACAGGTACCTGATAAGACCACGATAATATCTGTTTAACAAAAAATGTATTATGTAATTTTATATACTTTAAAATAATAAAAATTAGGAGCCTAAGATTCATTATTTCTCACTTTTGCTATATATAACATAGAACTATCAATCTTAAATGGTATAATTACATATATCCCCCTCTTTTGAGGTCTAATTACATATATACCCAACTGAAAAATTTAATTACGTATATACCCAACTGAAAAAATTTAATTACGTATATACCCAACTCAAAAAATTTAATTACATACGTACCCAACTTTACTATCAACATACCCTTTTAGTAACCTTTGAATTCCAAACACACATACGAAAACTCCATACGTAAACACCACATTCGTTCATCGCCCTCCTCCCCATACGACTGAAGCTCCGTTAATTAAAAATGAAAAAAAAAGACACGAAAAATGATTAAAAAAAGAATCAAAAACACTAAAAAAAGGAAAAAAAAACGTAAAATACGGGTATATTTGAAGTAAGGTAAAATAGGTATAATAATTTTTTTTAAAGTAAGAGTAAAATAAAATTTTCTTAATTCATTTTAATTAAAATGGGCATATTTGAAATTTTATCATTAGAGGAGGGGATATATGTAATTAAAATTTTGGATTGGGTATATATGTAATAAATGAAATTTGTAGGGGGATATATGTAATTGCCCCATCTTAAATTATCAAACCAAGTGTGAAACAAATCATTTTCATATTTTATATTTGAATTATTGGCGTTGTCTTTAACTTGTTAAACACGATAACACATGCTTCTTATCCCTACATACCATCTTACAATGGTGACAATATCACAAATATCAAAACGTATATAAAAAACATACCATCTTACAGTGGAGACAATATCACAAATATCAAAACGTATATAAAAAACAGTTGTGACATGTGTCTAAAATAATAAATTGACCCTATGTAAAAGTCTTCTTTATATTTAGTTGGTATTAATATTATATAATTGCTTGTACGGCTGTGGTTTTATTTTTGTTTTTTGACTTTGCATCATACTAATTAATTAATTAATTAATTAATTAATTATTATTATTATTAATTACTATTGCTATTAACAATAGGGATGAGATTTTTATACCGAATACCGGTACCGTACCGGTTTCGTACCGGTACCGTACCGAACCGATATCGTACCGGTAGATTCGGTACCGGTAACGGTACTTCATTTTATCAAGTTTCGGTATCGGTACTAACCGGTACCGGTACCGGTAAAATACCGAAAATTCCCGAAACGGTACCGGTACCGGAATATAGGTATTTTTGTTTTAGAATTTGATTATTTACTAATCTAGTATACTTTAAAAAATATTTACCATGATGCATTAAAACCTAATTAATATTCTAATTATTAAATATAAAAAATACTATAGAAATCTAAAGGACGATGCGTTCATATTTTTCTGATCGTAATTCTTCGTTTTGTGAACATGATTTTTTTTATAACGTATTCATATGATGCATTCATTTGCATAGATTTTCCATATAATTATGACATAATAACATCTATAATTTAAAGACTAATATTTTTCATCTTCATCTCAACAAAAAATTGAGAAAACGGTACAAAACCGGTAAAGTACCGAAAATACCGGTACCGGTACCGATACCGAACCGGTACCATACCTAATGTTTCGGTACCGTATCGGTACCCATTTTTCAAGAATTTCGGTACCGGTATTTTCGGTATCGGTACCGGTACGGTACCGGTACGGTACCGGTATGGTACCGATCTCATCCCTAATTAACAACGTTTAATTATTATTAAACGCAACAACCTTTGTCAATATGACGTAAAACCCTAAAGTGTGACCGTCGTAAAATGATGCAGACACGTGATAATGTATGAATATGTTATAGGCATGTGAACAACACACAATTTTTGTTACCGTTTGGGTTCGAACTTTATATAAACGTTCATAAAGTAAATGTGAACAAATTAACACAATCATGACTATCATTTAACAATGTAAGAACGTATTAAAAGCATCTGAATATTAAAAATACGTAAATAAAACGGAAGATGATCTAAAAGTAAGAGTTTAAATTTCAATGTAAAAATTAAAACTTTTAAAATAAACTCAACCTTCGAGAAACAACAATTGTTTCATCATCAAAATCGAATAGGCCTGTATGTATGTGAACTTAAAGGTTATAATTAGTAATTCATTAATATGTTTATTATTATCACTATTCACTCCTTTCGTAAATACGGTTATTGAAAACATGTCATTGTTCTTCTTTGATTAGTACCATCAGCACCATACCCCCAAATTGGAACCATCAACGCCATTCTTCTTCTCCGATTAGTACCAAAATCGTCATTCCATCACCAAAATCGTCATATCAATTTTAAGATTTAGAGATATGAGGAGTAAGAAAGAAGCTAGACGGCTGCCGGAAGGCTTCGTCGAAAGTGTCTCGACCCCACCGCAGCAGAATCAAACTTTTTGCATGTCAAAAACCGATGTCATAAAAGATGGTAATCGAACCGAATTACCATATATACATTTAGAAACTTAAGGAACAATAATAATATTAAAATAATAATTATATTACCAAATATACCCTTAATTAAATATATATTACCAAGTATACCCTTAATTAAATAAAAATATTAACTAAATAAATACATATTTTTTCTAAAATAAGAAGCTTATGTGGTGGGCCTAGGTGGCTGGTTAAATCTGATGCAAATGAAACAGAAGGTTGGTGGTTTGAATCCCAAAATAGCAAACTTTTCTTTTTTGCTGTTTTTCTTAACTATTTTATTTAAATAGTAATAATAATAATAATAATAACTAAGTAATAATAAAAAATAAATAACAATAATTAAAATGTTTTCTCCGTTTTATTTGTCAGCAATATATTCGTATTTATTTACACTAAATTTTGCGAATACAAAAACCTTTTATATTATTTTCGTTCACAACTTTTAGCATCGCGTGTTTACGTTTGCGTTCATATTCTTTGGGAGTATCATATGTTTTTACGATGGTTCGGTTTATTGTTTTAGGATGGATTTATAACCACTAAGTACGACCCTTTTTTTGTTGTGACAACCACGTTTACGATGAGTACAATTTAAGGTTTTATGTAAGAGTGACAACCATCGCAACATATCTTTATGCCTGCATTTTTATATGCGAGATGATGTATTAATTCTAATTTCTGTTTTACGATTTAAAGTTTACGACTTATGACATCTTTATGTTATACGAGTTTCAATTTATAAGATCATGTTTTTATTCCAGTTAAATATCGGGTTACCGCTGCAACGCGCGGAGTAACCCCTAGTTTATGTTAAAATTGATTAGTGATAATTTGGTCAACACGTACATGGATTTCGTTATAATGTTTGCTGTTGAAGTTATTTGCTTAGACTATCCACAGCGGTCACCCCACTGAAAATCCTTCCCCACCAAAATTTCCTGCCACGTCATCACCCCACTGAAAACCTTAAACTCCACAGTGGTCACCCCACTAAAAACCATTCCCCACTCAAACCCATCCCCATAGTGGTCATGGCCATGGACGAATCAGAATGCTTGAAACAAGCGGGGAGCGGGAGCCGTGGGAGGCGCTTTGGCGGGGGCCGCTGGCTAGGGGGGCGGTGTTCCCGCTGGACCCCGCGGCGGGGGAGGGCACCGCTGGCCGGGCGGGGAACCCATTGTGGGTGGTCTTATGATCACCTCAATGTTACATGTTGAATGAATATGCTTAGATATAAAAATTGTAATTTGGGCAGTTACCTGATTTAATTTAACAATTATTAATTAAAAATTGTCCGGCATAACTTGAATTTACTTGATATATCCTACAATACGTGATTTTTACATGTATGTTACATATAGTTTGCGTGAAAATGTCATGCTAAAACTTGGCAAATAAGTGATTAGTAAGTAAATTGAAAAAAAAAGACTCATTGAAGTAAATTCCTTTGTTGTAGTGATAATTTCGTCAACACGTCCATACTAGAGGTGGCAATTTTTACCCATGTCAATGGAAATGAGTTAGTTTGGGTAAACAATTATAGTATAATGGGTTGAAATGGGTAACATCATAATATTCAATGGGTTGAGATGGGTAGCACTTAAACACAATGCGGGTCAAGACGGGTAACCAAAAAAGTATGTAAATGCAATGGATTCAAACATTTAAGAATGATTAATAACATATTTGATAAGAAAATCACTAAAAATTATCCAAATGGACTATTTGTTTACTTATAACGCATCATAAGTTAAGTTAAATTAATGTTTTTTAAGAACAATCCATTTAGACCCGAACTCATTTTGCTTAAAACCCGTTCTGACCCGCACCCATCCTGACCCGAACCCGTTTTGACCCGTTACCCAACCCGACCCAACCCGCCCATTTTGCCAGGCGTAGTCCACACCAACGGTCGAAAAGGTTCAAAGTAAAAACAAATCCAGATATAAAAGGATATCAAACAGGTATTTGAAGCTGAACCTGGTTTGTTTCTATTAATAAAATTCGTTTTAATCTTGTTTTACAGGCAAAAGTATTTAATAAAATTAAAAACTGTATATTAATAGCGTAATGTAATCATTTAGACGAAGTGGTCGAATTGCACAACATGTTTTGACAAAGTTCAGCAACACAATAGATGAGCCAATCCTAATAGAAAATGAACAAAGTGCTAAGAGGGACATGTGGTATCTACACGAACCAATCGTTAGGAGGAGGAAGCTAAAAAATGGTAAGATGTTACATTAATCCATGAGTTTTTAACGATTATTCATTAAGACCCTATTTATGTAACAGTTTTGTTTGTATTATTAAACTCAAAACTCTATAGTAAAGAAAGGTACAAAAAGAAGCCTTCTAAGCTAAAAAATATGGTTCTGGTCGATGAGGAAAACAAAATTGATGTTGATTTAAAGTTTTTATATGAAAACAAAATTGATGTTGATTTAAAGTTTTTATATGAAAATGATAAACAGATAAAAAGGTAAAAGAATGGAGTGAACAATATGAAGGCTGTTTTGTAGGGGCTTCAAGTTTGGTGGATAACATTCAGCATTTTGAAGATGAAGACGACTTCAACTTCTGGTTGAATTTTGTAATGTTGTTTGTGATTGTCCTGGTAGAATGTACCAATAATGGAAGGATGAATTAAAGAAGCCATCCTAAAGTAATTTTATCATGGGACGGTTTTTAGCTAGTTTGACTGGTGTGACTTCATAATAGAGAAAACAAAAGGTTGCAAGTCGGGTTGGATGCGTTTGTGACAATAGGTGTCCTTTCAACTGTCCTCTAACCATATTGAAGGTATGTTTTACTTTTTAGATACCAGTAACAAATTTGGTCTATGTATATTAGATGTAACAACAGGTGTATCTTATTGCAAAGTGTTGCATGTAATCATTCTATAGCTCCTGAATATGCATAGCTTTGAATGTAAGGGACTAATGGTTGATCCAAACAAACAACCTAACTTGTTCTAGACAATAGCATTCATTGTTAAGTAGAAGAGATTTGAGCCGGGGACTCTTTCGGAGCAGCCTCTCTATCCCAATTGGGATAGGGGTAAGGCTTGTATCTATCCTTCCCCCCAGACCCTACTGAAAAGTGGGAATATACTAGGTAAGGTTGTTGTTGTTGTTGTTAAGTAGAAGAGAAAAATCAGAGATCAGGGATTGGGGGTTTGGAAGAAGGAAAAAGAAGGAGGTGATGAATGTTATAGAAAGAGATTCTGAAGATTGTGACAAGGTAATGTTATATAAAGTTTGATATGAAGTTTTTTAAATTCTTTTAAAACTGATGTTCAAAAAATTGGCAATTTGAACGAGTTGTTGAATGTGGAGACAATGCTGGAGAATTTAGAGATGTTAAGAGACCATATAGTTAGTTCGTTGTAAAAAATGTATCAAAGTAAGAAGAATTCGGAAAAGGTAAATGAGGCAACAGAGAAAATAAATGAGGTCTTAGAAAAGCTAAATGAGGTTGAAAACAACATTTAATCTGGACATCTAGGAAAGTTGTTTGAAGGTATAATGTTATGTTGATGTTAATAGTTCTATCTAGTTTAGATAATTTTATATTACATACATCCTCTAATAAACCTTATAATTTGAAGTTTGTCCAAAAAATTTGTGAAATAAGTAAATTTACATTTATATTACATCAATTTTAGTTGCTTGGGGTTAACTTCATGATTATATAAAGTAACATACTGCTAATGATACAAGTGTAACATCCTTAAAAAGTTTAATGAAATGTTACATTTTTTTTTGAACGGCATTTGATCTCAACGTGTGAATCACTGATTTTCAGGCCACGTAACCAAGGTCTAGTTACCATGACCTCCGTTGAGACCCCATCACCACCCCAGGAGGAAACCGCACCGGAAAACCCCCGACCTCCCAAGGACCCATATTTCTCTTTGGGAGGGATTTGAACCCGTGACCTCCCACAGGGAAGCCAAAGGGGTAACCATTAGGCTAGAAGCCCTTGGTTTAATGAAATGTTACATATGTATGGGCAAATAACTAACTGGTTTTGGAAAATTGTATAGGAGAAGGAAAAAACAGAACGGATATGAAGGAAGGTAATGTTAAATCATCCAATAGATAAATATTTTATTAATTTAATTTCGGCAGGTAAATTTTATAAACATATGGTTACTTTCGACAAATAGGTACCGAAAAAATGAAGATGAACATCAAGAAGGTAATTTCTGTGATTAGGCTACATTATTTCAATGTATGTAACACATGTAAACCATGTGTTCCCTATACAACGTATAACACATATTCTCATTCAAATTTTACATAAATTAATGAACTAAATCTAGTTGATGTGGTGACGGATTTGTATTGTGTATTCTTTGACGGATTTGTATTGTGTATTCTTTGTTAATTCAACGTAACAAATTCGTTACGATACGTTATTGGTGTGAATGTTAACTAAACAGGAGTTAATGATGATAAAAGTAAGGGCAAGGCCATAGAAGGTAAGGTTTTATATTCATTCTTTCTTTCTTGAAACATTTTTATTCGTTCTAATTTTGGTGTCTTTGTGTTTGAAAACTATTAGATAACGCGTTGGATGAACCAAGCTTTAGCTTAGGAATGACACAAATTGTTGTTGAGGATGTTTCCAACCAAGGTACAAATATGAAACATTCTTGTTACATTAAAACTATTATTGTGTGAATTTGGACAAAACAAGAAAACGAATAGAGCTTAGGTGGAAGCATGTACGTTTTGTATAGTCTGAGTTGCTTTTATGTGACATTAATTCATATATGTTATTTTGTGCATGTTAACTAAACATGATTTGAAGATGATAAAAGTTTGGGGAAGGGCCAAGAGCGTAACGTTTTCTGTCTTATTGATAATTTATATATAAATTTTTAATCGTTCTTGTTCGGGTTACTTTTGTTACTTTAAGCTAATAATATGACATGGTTGTTTTTCCTTCAACGCTTGAGGCTCCATCTGTATATAACAACCACTCACCTGGTTGTTTTTCCTCTATGATTACTTCTTGGACCTCCACATTTTGGTGTTCCACTTTGTTCGATATTTCAACCAAAAAATCAGCCAACTCCTGCTTTTTTATGGACATCCTCGGGGCATATGTGATTGCATGCTCGTCTAATTCCATGGCCATTTGGCCAATCAACCAAAATTCTCTGGCTTTTGTGACGCATCCTTTAGTGGAAAGTTAGTAAGGACTTTTATGGGGTGTTCCTGAAAGTACCTTCGTAATCGCCTGGCCGTGTGAGTAACCGCAAGTGCAAGTTTTTCCATCTCTGAGTATTTGACCTCACAACTTCCTTTAGTACTTGGTTAATGAAGTACACCTGGTACTCTACATTTCCTTGTTCGATCAGTAATACTGCGCTTACCGCTTCCTCCCGCGCAGAGATATACATTGTTAGTACTTCACCTACCTTAGGGGTGACTAGTGTTGGCAATATATTCCTTCATTTCATTGAAGGCCACTTTAGCTTCACTCGGCCATTGAAAATGGTTCTTTTCATTACATGCTTTCAATACTCTGAAGAAGGGTAATTATTTTTCTGCTGATTTTGATAAGACACTGTGCAAGGAAGCTATCTTGCCATTCAAACTTTGGACTTCCTTTATCGTTCGTGGGGATGTCATCTCCCGAATTGCCTTCACTTTGTCTACATTAGTCTTGATGTCTTTTGTGCACATTAAGTGACCTAAGAATTTTCCTTCTTCCAACCCAAAAGAACACTTGGCTGGGTTTAACTTCATGCTGATTTATTTCAAAGTCGAGAAGGTTTCTTGAATATCTTCCAACATAGCTTTCTCGTCATTGCTTTTTATGACTAGGTCATCTACATATACCTCGATGTTGTGACCTACCTGGTTTTTGAACGACTTATCCATCAACCTCTAATAAGTAGCCCCGAAATTCTTTAGACAAAATGGCATTTTTTTTGTAACAAAACAACCCCTGACTTGTATGGAAAGCTGTTTTCTCTTCGTCTTTTCATGTCTTTTGAATCTGATAATAGCCTTTATAAGCGTCCAAAAAACATTTGAACCTGAACCCTACTAGAGAGTCCACTTTTGCATCCACCTCAGTAAAATGATAACAATCCTTAGGGCATGCCTTATTGAGATCCTTGAAATCTATGTACATTCTCCATGATCGGTCTCCTTTTCTGACCATGACAGGGTTGGCGATCCATGTAGGGTACTGGACCTCCCTAAGTATTCCTGCCTTTACTAGTTTAGATACTTATGTTTTCACCGCATTGTCTCTATCCAGGCCAAACTTCTTCTCTTCTGAATGACATATTTTGCATAAGGAAGGACATTCAGAGCGTGTTCTGCAATGTACCTTGGAACTCCGGTCATATCCCCAGTAGACCAGGCGAATACATCTTTGTTTTTTCTTAACAACTTGACTAATGATCTTTGCCCGCCGACTGTGAAGTTCGTTCCTACATGGACAGGTTGTTCTGGGAATGACTCATTTATGATGACCGGCATCGTTTCCCCATTCATTTTTCCTTCTTCCGCCATACAAATCTTTTTGTCTGTAGTACACTAGTACTTGACTGGATAGTGGCGATTCCTGCTTCTGTTGGGAACTTCATCGTGCCATATGCAGTGGATAGTACAACCTCAAAAGCTTTTAGACCGGGCATCCCTATGATGATGTTATACTTTGATGGTGAAGAAACGACCATGAACGTTAGTGTTCGTGTTTTTGATCTTCCATCCTCCCCAAACGTGATTTCCAGTTCGATTTTGCCAACTAGTTGTACTTTTTCTCCCAAGAAAGCCATAAGTGGGATTCTGGAGGGTATCAGTCGTTATCGGATTGTGTCTTTCATTTGAAGAAAATAGTGTTCATACAATATTTCAACTACACTTCCTCCATCCAGATATATCCTGTGCATCCATTCACCCTCCACTAGTGCCTTCACTATCATGGGCTTGTCAGTTGTTGTATTGGCAAGCAAAGGAGAGAAAATAATGTGGAATTGCGCCATGTTAACTACGTGATCTTCCTCGTCTCGTCTGACTCTTTTGTAAGGATAAACCATCAGGATCTCTTTATGCTTCTTCTTTTCTTTGTCTTTGTCTTTACGCCCCTATCAGGTTTTTGGCGGATGTCTTTTACTAAGTGCACCAGTTCTCCACTTTATATGGCGGCTTCAATCCACTTCTTTAAATGAAAACAAACATTAGTATAATGAACACTATCATCATGAAACTCATAGTATTTATATGGATTTTTGTCATTGTGAAGACCCATCGTGGCACACGACGATGATGATGCGATTGTTAATGCAGTGAACTAGACATGTATCTTTGTCTTCTCGTGGCACACGACGATGATGATGCGATTGTTCATAAGGCCTTCAAGGTTCGGAAGAATGACTCGATGATCGTCTTTCCACAAATGACTGAAACCGTGGTTTTGGCTTTAATTCTTCTGTTTTCCAGTTGCTATTCTGGAGCTTTCACTGCTTTTCAAGGCTTTGCGTAGCTTCTTTTCCTCGTATGAAGGCCTCTGCTCTTTCTAGTGTTTCTTCCATGGTTCTTGGTACGATTTTGTTTAGATTTTCCAACAGCTGCTTGGCCTAATGCTATGCATAAAACTAGAGATGTGCATTTGTTCCGTGGCTCCCCAGATGCTGAGCCCTTCTACTTTGTACCTCTCCAATATTCCATAAAGGCTCAGAGGTTTTCGTCTTCCCTTTGTTTTATGTTGTGTATGGCCAGAGGATTTTTTGGTATACTTTCATTGTTGCATGAAGTTGGCGAGAAAATCTTGACTCAACTCTTCAAAACCGTCCACACTTTCGTTTGGAAAACTGTTAAACCAAAGACGAACGGGGACTGTGACGGTCTGGGAAAACATATGGGACCATACATGCATTGACCATCTCTCCACCATGCTTCTCCTGCGAAGTAGGGGTGTTCACGGTCCGGTTTTAAGGTTAAACCATAAACCGAACCGTTAATAACGGTTTTTGAATATTGAAAACCAAAACCGAACCGTTGAAAATAAAAACTAAACCAAACCAAACCGTTACCAACGCTTTGGTTCCGGTTTGGTTTGCGGTTCGGGCCTTTTAAAAAATAAAAAGAAAACCTACTTCTGAAAAAAAAACCTTGCATCACCAACTTGTCCAAAACTACAACATGTGAAACAAACATTACAAAACCTGTATAAAATAAAAGTAACAAAAAATAACTGCTATCAAAAAAACATTACAAAACCATCAAATATACAACCTACTATTCAAAAACACCATAAATATGACCTCTTGTGAAAAAACATTACGAAAACTGTTGTCCAAATGAGAGTACATAATGCCAAAAAAATATGTGTCCAAAAAACATGCAGTCCGAAAACAAACAACTTAATTTCCATGGTTATAAAATTTTAAGTACTAACAAACAACTAACAACTTATTTAAATAGTACATATAATTGCACATCTAAATACATATGAAAATCAAAATAAAAAAAAACATTATATACATATATATACACGGTCCGGTCCCGTTTTTTGTAAAAACCATAAACCAAACCGTTCATTATGGTTTTGAACTTTTGAAACCGACCGACCAAATGTTAGAATAAAAAACCGACCGTGAAACCGAATCGATGACCGGTTTGGACGGTTTCGCGGTTTGGAACCGAACCGTGAACACCCCTACAATGCGAAGAGGTCCACATGGTCGTTGGGATCACCAAGGCCATCATTTAACGTAACATTTGAAGGCATTTTTATTCTTTCAGGGAATTTGAAGTTGGATATCCGCAGAGTGAATTTTGAGGAGATTTTTAGAACATATGGTTGTCACAAATCATTGAAGGGGTCTACATGCGGTGGACGCCCTTGGCATACTTGTGTAGAAAGGAGGTTGTGGGATGCTCACCAAGAATGGTGGAAAGCTAGGTAAAGGATTCGGTAAGGACGGAAATGTCTGGTCCATGGTAAAAGGGTAACTTGTGGAAAATGGATATACAGCGTGTCCCATTGGTACTAAGGTTGTGCTTTGTGGTGGCAAAGAGGACAATGGTGTCACGTTTGCCTTTCTTCCCGAACATACTCTCTCATGTGTTCTTGAAGCTTGGAGAAATTTTCACGAATCCCTTCCGGGGTTAGATCTACTGTACAGTGATTTCTGGTGGTGGTTCGACGACCACAAAGGGAGATGAAGATCGAGGAATATATTCATCTCGACAGACGCACGCTCCGCCATAGGTGACTTATCGGGATTTCAAGACCAAAAAGTAAGACCCGTAGCAAAATACAGTCATCCCACGGATGGCGCCACTTTTTGAAACAATGTATCAGGATGGTCTTCCACGAGTATCCCTTCCACAGCTTATAGGTACCTGCAAAAACAAACCGTTAGTCTCATCGTAGGGAGGTGTCACTGCAATCAGCCTCCGGCGTGAGAATAAGCATGTGTTTCGTATTAGAGAAAGTAGTAAATGAGAGGGTGAGTTAATGTATCCAAATACCTGATTTGGGGTTTGTTTTTATAGCTTTGAGAGATATAGGAGCTCATGGCTTTCACCAGCGTGTATTTCCTTTTATGGAAAGTGTTCCTTCCTTTGTCCTCCATGTTCTTCTCTATTCTATTATTGTTCTATGGAGATGACTGTTATCACCTTTTTCCCTTCTGCTAGATATGACTTATATCACCTTTTTATGAATTGACATGTATACATTATCTTTTTTCTATCAAATCCAAGCTCGGTGCTCAATATTTTCCTTGGAGAAGAAGTTGTAGAAGCTTAATGGACCTGCCAAGTCATCCTGTCCATGACGTCCTTCTTGGTTTTGTGTGGGCAGGATACATTATCCTATCCATAATGATCCTACCCCCGTCATCATATATATATATATGATTGTGAACATCAGGAGTGAGCTTATCGGTTACCCGAACCGATATGCAAGAAGGGTGTGTTTATCTAACGGCGCGTTGCATTTATTTATGGGACGTCCTTTCACTCACGCAGGCTATTCTCAATTTTCATGTGGGACATTTTTGTCATACCCCAATCTCTCGTCACCTGATGATGTCACTGTTCACTTTTTGAAGGTTGCGTAAGCATAGTGGTGATGTCTCAGAGAGGGGTGTAACTTTACTTGTACCGGTATCACAACACACATAGTTAACTTAAAGAAAATTTATTGCAAGGATAATATCATTATTACAAACCATAAGTCACTGTTCATAGCTTAAAACACACTAAACATCTTAAGTTGCTTATTTACAAGATGCCTGAACGTGCAAATTCTCACCTTTCGTCACTATCTACTTGTAAAAGATTTAAAGTTTAAAAGGTCAGTATAAAACTGGTGAGTTCATACACAAGACTTGATACAATATGATATGTTAAGTAGAGTCAATGGTACGCATTGACACGATTGGAATAATTAGGTGACTCATATATAGTTCCTTTCCAACTGATATTGATATTACCCGAAGGTAAACATCGATGTCTCGCCTTAACATATTACTACATTAAGTTTGATATTGGATACGGTAAAAAACATTCGCACCGGGGGAGATGCAATCCTCCCAGCAAATGGGGTTTTCAGCCCGATAGTACTACCATTGTTAACTCGTTCGCCCCCCATGGGTTCACTAGATACAGTTCGATGGTTGAGGACTTTTGATATAACACATTGATACCCACGGTCCTCTCATGATATCCCAAGCTGGCACACAGTTATATAAGCATATCATATGTTAGAAAAAAATGCATATGATACCCCGATTTTTGTGAAACATTAAAAAAATGGGTTGTATGAAACTCACCTGAAGTTAAAGTTTTATAAGTTATTTGTGTCAAGGACATCGCAACTCGAGTAATCAAGCTGATCTTAAATCCTTAATCAGCTTCCTTAACTTAATATCACACAGAGTATGATAAACTAGGAACCTATAATGATTTAGGCTCATATTAAGAAGTCTATGACTCGTTGGATTAATCTAAATATTCCCGGATTAACCAAATATATATTGTTGTTGATTATATCATCGGAACAGTTTTCCAATTGATTACTGATCTAAGTATAGTTAATCCTTGTCATGGATCACTTAGGTATTATAAAATATAGGAATATTATATTGAAATGGATTTGATATCCATATTCAATATACTAATCTAACTGTAATATAGAAATCAGATTTTTATTCCAATGATTACCCTAACACTTGGTTGTTAGCTTGAAAATGCTTAGATTTGATCGAGCATTCCAGGGAATGATCATGTCATCCATAACCGTTTCCAAGATCAAATAAGCTAAAACTATTATGATTCAGAGAATGGTTTCATGATAATCGGGCAGCATAACGGATCAAAACGAAAATTTCACCGTTAACATCCAGATTTCTTTATTTCTACCTATTCCTAGCCATCATCTAGGCAATAATCAACAACAATAACTTTTGCATTGTGATCAAATACTAGATTTAACCCATACATTATCAAAATAGTATGAGAGATCGAATCATTACCCATTCGGACGGATTTTCGGTTGCAAATGATGACCCTACACTGTAGAGATGATTCCCAGCTCGATCTTGGAGTTTCTTTGCTTTAACAGCAAGGATTTGGAGCTTCAATTTAGTACAGATCGTATTTTTTAGTGTAAGTTCGATATGAAGAAGAAAAACAATTGTTGCGTGAAGAATTATGATTGTTCTAGCAACTTATAATCACCGACCTTTTGTTGCATACTGCCAAGAAAGCCTGCGATGCCTTGGCATACCGCAAAGAAAACCGGTGATTTCATATATTTTAGGCTTGTCGTGCACCGCCCAGATTGCCTTGGCATACCGCAAAGAAAACCGGTGATTTCATATACCCGGGAGAACGTGAACTCCGTTTTTCGCACCGTTTTCAAGCACCTTTGCGATTTCTCGAATATTTTCTAACTGATGAGAGTACGATCTTATTACTATTATTGATATAAAAATCCATTATAAATTGAAATATAATCTTGGATGGGAATAGCAACCCGACATGACGTAATTGGCACAATTTTCAATAATAAAAATTTGGTTCGGCCCTATTTAACGATACCCGAACCGATACACAAAATATGTAAACCTCTAGGACTAAAGACCAAATCTAAATCGGCTATTTTGTTTGGTTATCGGCTTCTAAAGGTCCAGTTAATCGGGTTATACTGGTTACGCAGTTATTTGCTCACCCCTAGAGAACATATAATAACCCGCTGTCAAAGCATTAACCCAAATAACTTTGCAAAGATGAAGCCAACTCGTGGAGGCTTTTAGAAAACACATCTACAACATTTTCTTATTTTATGAGTTTGCGAAAATTTATTATCATTTAAGGCGTAACATCGTTGCAAGTTTTGAGTCTAAATCAATTAGAGTGTTGTAAGTTTAAAACTTACAATATTATTACGTCTTAAACGATTATGAATTTTCGTAAACTTATAAAAGAAAACGTGTTTTAAATGTGATAAAATGATGTTAAAAAAAATCCAAGATTTGTCTTCATCTTGGCAAAATCATCAGCGTTAAACTTTAAGAGTGAGTTATTATTTGAACACTACAATATATATATATATATATATATATATATAGACAATAGTGATTGAAACTGCATTTAAGCCATGTAAATTCACTAAGATTTCATCTTGTCCGTTTAAATTCACCGACATTTTTAGACACGATTAATTGAAATAAATTTGATTTTTAGAGACAGTTTATATGATTTTTTTTAAATTTTTAGAAGAGGTTTTGATTTTTGGTTCTTAGATGTGCTTTATATTTTTGGTTTTTAGATGTGGTTGTTTATTTTTTGATTCCAGGTTAGCAATCACCTAATGATTTAATATTATTTAAATGTTTATTCTTATGTGGCACTTTATTTAGAGTATTTTAGTGTGACATGTGACACATTAATCCAAACACGAACAACTCGCACAGTAATTCGAGTATCTACCGGGATAACACACACGTGTCTTGAAATCACGAACGTTGGTGAACTAACATACTAAGGAAATCGAACGTACAATCCTAATTGGAAGGTAAACGCACAACAAAAACAAGCTATAACGTTTAAGTATATAATAGTGAATCAAAAACTAAACCGAGTTCGAAATCGAATAAAATGGAATCAAGTAACTTGATCCCAAACTCGTTGTAGTACACAATGGAGAATTTTAACAATTGCGTTAACAAGTCAACGCTGTACGTGAAGAGGATTTGTATTACCTTGGCGGTGCGCAGCGTATCCTGGAACCAAGACTCGACTATTTTTTCCTTGGCGGTACGCGAGGGCCCCTTGAATTTGAAAACTCTATAAATACCAACCCATTCCATTAGATTCTTTTCTTTACCTCAACACTCGACTCCTCATGACCTGTCCGACCAAAAACACTCTACCAGCCTTATACAACCTCTGCAAGATCCAATCCAAGCTAGTTTTTGAGCTACATTGGTGATTTGGAGGCTTGGAAGATAGAAGGAAGCACTTGGAAGGATTCCCAACCACCATCACTTCCTTGTACAGCTGTGAAGCCATCACCAGCCACCTCCAGAGCTTTCTAGCCCCATTTTAGCCTTCAAGAGCTTTATGAGGTATTCTCGCTAGTTATTGACACCTAAAAACTCACATGCAAGCTTACACACACATGCAACTCCAAGAACACCAAATACACGAATTTAGACACTTGTAAACTTGTATTTGAAGTCTTGATGATTGATTTATGATGATATGATGTGTTGAAAATGATTTTGGTGATATTCTATGATATACATGCATATTGCTATCAATAGAAACTTTTATGGGGAAAGGTGTTGAAAAATGTGGTTATAGACATGTTATGTAGCTTCAAATGATGATTTATGCATATTAAAGATGTTATTAACATATTAGATAAGTTGGATTTGGTGAAATGGAAAGTATGGTCATACATTTCTAAATATAGAAACTTTATTCTTAAAAGACATGCAATGCATGTAGATTTCAATCATATCTAAGTGTTATGATGATGTTAATGGTCATAATAACATACTAGGATGGTTTGATTATTGATAAAATGAATCATATGCTTGACTTTCCATTTATGGAAAATTTATTTGGGCAATTTGTGAAATAAATATGTATAAGCATGTTGAAGGATGATAAATGATAAAACATGTTATATTAAGATAATATGAAAGTACTTGTGCGATTATTTGTATGAAAGCATGATAATTTAGCATACGTACTAAATAGTAAATATAGTAACTTTAGTTATCTAAAAATGGAATGTGTGCATGTTTGAAGATGTATGATGATGTACTACGTGTCGACATGAGCATATAAGGTCACCAGCATGCATAGATTGATAAAAGATAATTTTTGATTCAAACTTATCAAAAATAAAACTTACCATATATAAAAACTTGCTAAATATGGAAACTTGTTAAAAATGGAAACTTACTATAAATAGTAAGTTGCTTGATAAACGTGTTTGGTATGTATATGTGCACTACTTGCTAATTAAGGGAACTTACATATACTAAACGAATGCTAACTAACCAAGAATGTCACCAACGGGTCATCGAGTCAAGCACTGTCAAACACAGTCAAATATGAACTGTTGGACAAACACTACAACTTGGGGTTGTAAGAACGAACACATTGGGTCAAATGGACCAGCGCAAACATAAATTCACACGCTTATGTGATATACATAACAGTTAAGGGACAAAGAAATCGCAATGCATCCAACTCAATCACAGGTGAGTTTACGGCCCATTTTTATCTTACACCGAGTTACCTCAAATTGAGGGAGAACGCATGGAAACTTACCTTGTCAAACATACTTTTGATATATTACTGGTATGTTGTGCAAACATTTTGAGTGTTGTGAGGCCCTGAAACCGGGCGACCCCACAGAGGTTGGATTTCATCATAACACATAGCTCTTAAACTAAAAACTTTCATAATCATGCAGCGGAAATGCAAACATAGTTTGATAAACAAAATTCAATAAAGTGTCTGTATTAAAATCATATCGAATTGCCAAAACCGACGAATCGTCTGAATTGATGCCCGAGCTCCATGCCTTCTCTTATCAGAGCTTTAACCTGACATACATACTAAATCAAGTCAGCTTACGCTGGTGAGTTCTAGTTTTCATAAAACCTCATAATCGTTTAGTGAGTTAAACATTTTAACATAAAAGCGTCATATCATACACATAAACCATAACACATAACCATGTCATCATCGTAGCCATATAACCATCGTCATCATCAGACCACTGTCATCAACAAGAGTAGTGGGCTTATGCCGGCACAAGGCTCCATGTTTATAGTCCGATCGACTCTTACCATGTTTATAGCCCGATCGGCTCTTACCATGTTTATAGCCCGATCGGCTTCGTGTTTATAGCCCGGTCGGCTCCTTGTTTATAGCCCGATCGGCTCTTATCATGTTTATAGTCCGATCGACTCTCATGTTTATAGTCCGGTCGACTCTGTGTTTATAGCCCGATCGGCTGTTCATATCCTGATATGTTCAGGTCATCGTCCATACTTACTAGTACTGGTACTAGTACATCATGCATACATATCCTATAACATGTATAGGATTTCATCATAACATTCTATCATCACATACATAGCATGCAAGCATCATATCATATTATCATACATCATGGCATCATGTAATGCTAGCATCATTTCCTCATTCATGCATCATGGCATCATATTTTCGTATCATGCTAGCATATAATCATCATTCAACATTCATGCATCCTAGTATTCTAGGACCTCGTCATAACATCTATTAACTATTGTCTTAGTTAACATCATAATGCATGCTCTCATTAACATGTTATGTCATCATAACTCACTTACCATGCACGCATCATACCTTTGCACTTTCCCAGACACATTTCATCATGTGAAATACATATTCATACATACATCATCATGGCATAACATCATTCATTAATCATTATAACATAATCATATAACATAACAATAAGCATGTATGCCAGCCCAAAACAGTAAGTGTAAATAGGGCGTCTAGAACTCACCTGATAGTAGACTCCTGTTTTCCTTAGCCGAACTCCTTAGCTAGGTCTTAAGAACCTACATCAGTTACATCGTCTCATTACTTCACGTTCTTAGACTTAGAAATTATTCTAAGTCCTCATACCCTACTAGTCCCCCTCACTGAATCCAAGTTCTCGAAACTTAGCTAAGTATTCGAAACCCTTGAATTCCATTAAGTTTCCACGTACACGAAATTCCATAGTCAACGAAATGGCTAGTACTTTCGAAACCATCATATTTATTCGAAATGACCAGTGTACTCGAAATGACCAGTGTATTCGAAGTAACCTGTGTATTCGAAATACCCCTTCGTATTCGAAATAGCCCTTGTACTCGAAATAGGGGTTTACTTCAAATTATGAATTTCGAGTACCCCTCTGTGCATGATTTCGTGTACTCATCAGTTCGTCATTAAACATTTCAGAAATTCTTCTAAGACCGTGGGGATCTAGTTCTAGGTTCCTTATGTTGTTACCAACATGCTAGAACCTCAAAGTTCTGAACTTTATGCATAAAGGTGCAAGCTTTATGCACAAGTTCACTTTTTCATAAAAATCCTAACTTTTTAATTTAGACCACTTACTTGGAGTTAGGTGATCACTCTTGTAGATTCCCGTGCGTTTTCTCCTTCGTTTGGTCGATCAAAGTCCGTTCCTTGGAGCTCTCGAAATCTGCTTCGTGTACTCGAGGGAGAGAATGAGCTTCCAGCCAAAGGTTGGCACATTTCCCAAGGCACTCTTATTTATAGGCAGTGTCATTGTACTCGAAAACTGGGATTTCGGCTACAGCAAATTTCGAGAACTCGTGTACTCGAAATTGGGTTCGAGTACACGATTCCAACCCCTTTTTAAATTTGTTTTATGCTTCGTATTTTTCCACAACAAGTTTATTATCCGTTACGTATGTGTAAATTCAAATAACTCGTATTTTAGGAAATTTGGGATGTTACAAGTCTCCCCTCCTTATAATAGGTTTCGTGTGATAACTCAAAATTCTCAGGTTAGAATCATAACTCGAAAGTGAAGAGAATAAGTGTAAGCGAAATCGCGAAACGAGGCTCCGATTTCAAAATACACCGAATCGAATATAGCAATAGATAAGAGGTCAAATATTTTGAGCTCTTTATGTCTTGAGACTATAACCATTGGAAAGAGCTCGAAAAATCATGAACGTAGGCGAAAACCGTGCGCAAAACGGAGTTCGTATGCTCCCGGAATCGCGAAACGAAGATAAGATTAAGATTTGGCCGCCATGGATCCGCGCGGTACGCCCGGAAAAGCCTTCGAGTTGGGGCGATGCGCCTGAGGCCAAAAAGTCGGAAAAATGGCTTCAAAAGTCAAGATTTCATCCAAAAACTCATTTTTATCCATTATTTCGACGATTTCAGCTCCCAAACGCACAAAATCTCATTTTTCATCATCCAAACTCCATTTTGAAGGGTTTTAAACGTTTGGATCGCACCAAGGAACGTTTCTGCAAGTCCAGATCATCATTTTACCCGCGGAACTCCGTCTGAATAGGTAACGGTTCGTTTTAACCTCCTAGTTTGATTATGAATGATTAAATCTTGTTTTTGAACGTAATGATATAGTTAGGGTTGTTGATTATTGCCTAGATGATGGCTAGGATTGATTTTGAATGATAAACTCGAACTGTTAACGGGTAAATCCTTGTTTTGAGCCGTTGTAATGCCCGGTTTGCATGGAATCATAGCAATGGTTGTAATGGTTTAAACCATTTGGTTGTGACTATGTATGTGATTAGTTTGATTAATCTTTAACATGCAACGTGAAAGTTGAGTGTTTTAAACTAATCACAATTATTAACATACTCATTAGAACGATTATCTAATGTTTCTGATAACAGTCAGATTAGTATGTTAAACATGGTTATTAAACTTATTTTAATACTACATCATGATATTCCATGATATTTGGGTAAGCAATAACAAGGATTAATCATTCTTAAGCCATTAAACTTTCAAAAGACTACTTTAACTATAATCAACAACATTAACTATTTGGTTAATCTGAGATTATATTGATTAATCAAGTGGGTCATCAAATTAGTATTAGGAACCTGAATCAGTATAGGTTCCTACATTATCATACATTGTATGATATTACATTAAGATATGTAATTAAATACTAAACATCAAGTTGATGACTGTTAAGGCCATGTCCTTGACATTGGACGTTCAAAAGGATTTAATCTGCAAGTTAAAACATAATAACTCATCAAACATAAACTAAATGCAGAATCATCATATTATCATCGATTTGTGTGATATTCTGCTACCACTGAATTATCAGGTGAGTTTCGTACAACCCCTTTTCTTTTTACTCTTTTATAAACATCGGGGTAGAACTGCTAAACTTTTGAGAACTATATGGTATGCATCAATGATATCTGTGTGATTTCATGTGATTTTGTGGGATTTCATGGGATTTTGCCTGTAGACTGAACTCTATCATGGAACTGAAAGTCCTCATTCTTGAACTGTATCTAGTGAACCCATGTGTGGCCGAACAGAAAACATTGATAGTACTATTGGTTGACACCCCATTCGCTGGAAGGATTGCATCTCCCCTTGTGTGAATGTTTGTTATCTGTTTCCTGAACTTCTTAATGGTATGATAGACATTAAGATAATGAGGCACTAAGATATGTACCGACGGGTAATATCTTGAGAACTGAACTAGACGTCCGAAAGGAACTAGATACAGGTCCCATGGTTATCCGGAACTGAACTTTTGAGAACATGCTTATCATATCATATTGTTTTAAATTGAACTGTCGAACTCACCAGCTTTGTGCTGACGTTTTAAACTCAAAACTTTTGCAGGAAGACAGTGACCACCGAGTGAGGATGCACTTCATACACTGTAATTAAGTAAGATAGTTGTGTAATAAACTTAGTTTGAACAATGTAATGTTGAAAGAAATTACGAAACCCTTTGTAATGTATTTATTCTAAGTTAATCTGTGTGCTGTGATATCGGTTCAAGTAAGTCACACCTCATCTCTGAGACATCACCACTATGCTTCCGCAACCTTCACACGGTAACGTATGACATCATCTCAGGTGACGAGGGGTGGGGGTGTGACAGGGTGGTATCAGAGCCACAGGTTATAGAGAATTAGGTTGACTTAGAGACCTAGACTATAACCATAGGCTCGAATAGTGACACAGAGAGCACCGAACATAACAAACGAACAAAACTTGTTTTGAATTAAGCCAGAATAATCAAGTAGTACAAATTACAGTTTTGACTGGCCAGCACAACTGGAATTTACATCACTTGTACGTTCTAGTAAATTTCAATACAAGCAGAACATTAATAACAGTAAAGACGAATAGTTGTGTTGAGATTGGAAGATATGTCATATCATGATTATGTTGAATACTATTATTCAATATTCACTTCATGACATTGATCTGTAAATTTTGTCTATATATCAATGAAAAACCACACGCACGCTACATATATAGACAGATTCCATATGTGACTCTGGATGATACGCCGAGTCTCAGCTCAAGTTCTGACTCAGATCCGTCAGAAGCATCTTCTGTAGCATCCTTGGTGGTACCTCAGATTTTACACATGCCACCACATCCACAGATATCTGATAAAGATACCTATGCGGAAAACTGGCTAGAAGCCCATCACCTCAGAGAGTCCAGATTTACACAAGAATTATAGAGGATAGGATGAGGCAGATTATGGAGTATATAGTGATCTCAATGCTTATTCCTGAATACCTATTGAGGTATATCTCTGAATAACTTATGAGTGAACTATACCCAGAACTATAAGAACATTTCTGGGAGAACTTATCTGATAACTGTATGTCATCGTAAAATACCTGGTGAGGTATTCTGTCATTGTGAAATACCTAGTTAGGTATTCTGTCCTCGTGAAATACCTAGTGAGGTATTCTGTCATCATAAAATACCTGGTGAGGTATTCTGTCATCGTCGAATAGTTTGGTGCTATCTCGTAAAATACCTTGTGTGGTATACTAGCGTAAAATACCTTGTGTGGTATGCTCATGTAAAATACCATGTGTGGTATCATTTCAATTGTCTGTGTGACAACATTTTAAAGTTCTGTGTGGCTACGTATCATAGAACTGAAGAGAACAATTCTGTGTGAGAACATATCTATTGCCTGTGTGGCAACGTATCATAGAACTGAAGAGAACAATTCTGTGTGAGAACATATCTATCGCCTGTGTGACAACCTATCATAGAACTATGAGAACAACTCTGTGTGAGAACATATCTATTGCCTGTGTGGCAACGTATCATAGAACTGTGTGAACGTTTCTGTGTGAGAACAATTCTGTGTGAGAACATATCTATTGCCTGTGTGAACGTTTCTGTGTGAGAACAATTCTGTGTGAGAACATATCTATTGCCTGTGTGGCAACGTATCATAGAACTGTGTGAACGTTTCTGTGTGAGAACAATTCTGTGTGAGAACATATCTATTGCCTGTGTGAACGTTTCTGTGTGAGAACAATTCTGTGTGAGAACATATCTATTGCCTGTGTGGCAACGTATCATAGAACTGTGTGAACGTTTTTGTGTGAGAACAATTCTGTGTGAGAACATATCTATTGCCTGTGTGGCAACGTATCATAGAACTGTGTGAGCGTTTCTGTGTGAGAACAATTCTGTGTGAGAACATATCTATTGCATGTGTGGCAACGTATCATAGAACGGTGTGGATATTTCTGTGTGAGAACAATTATGTGTGAGAACATATCTGTAACTAAAATACAGTACGGGAGCCATACTGTATTGGAGCATATCTGTAACTAAAATACAGTACGGGAGCCATACTGTATTCGAACATATCTGTAACTAAAATACAGTACGGGAGCCATACTGTATTGGAACATATGTGTAACTAAAATACAGTACGGGAGCCATACTGTATTGGAACATATGTGTAACTAAAATACAGTACGGGAGCCATACTGTATTGGAACATATGTGTAACTAAAATACAGTACGGGAGCCATACTGTATTCGAACATATCTGTAACTAAAATACAGTACGGGAGCCATACTGTATTGGAACATATGTGTAACTAAAATACAGTACGGGAGCCATACTGTATTGGAACATATGTGTAACTAAAATACAGTACGGGAGCCATACTGTATTGGAACATATGTGTAACTAAAATACAGTACGGGAGCCATACTGTATTGGAACATATCTGTAACTAAAATACAGTACGGGAGCCATACTGTATAAGAACATATCTGTTGCTACAATACAGTACGGGAGCAATACTGTATGCGAACAGATCTAAATAAGAACATATCTATCGCTGAAAATACAGTACGGGACCAATACTGTATGCGAACATATCCGAACGAGAACATATTTATCGCTAAAATACAGTACGGGAGCAATACTGTATTCGAACATATCTAAATAAGAACATATCTATCGCTGAAAATACAGTACGGGAGCAATACTGTATGCGAACAGATCCGAACGAGAACATATTTATCGTTAAAATACAGTACGGGAGCAATACTGTATGCGAGCATATCTAAATAAGAACATATCTATCGCTAAAAGTACAGTACGGGAGCCATACTGTACGAGAACATATTTAAATGAAAACATATTTATTGCCTATACGGCAATGTATCGAAGTACAGTACGAGAACCATACTGTACGAGAATATATTCAAATGAAAACATATCTATTGCCTATACGGCAATGTATCAAAGTACAGTACGGGAGCCATACTGTACGAGAACATATTTAAATGAAAACATATCTATTGCCTATACGGCAATGTATCGAAGTACAGTACGAGAACCATACTGTACGAGAACATATTCAAATGAAAACATATCTATTGCCTATACGGCAATGTATCGAAGTACAGTACGAGAGCCATACTGTACGAGAACATATCTATTGTTTGGGTAAGAACAAATCTAGTGCATGAACTGAGAACATATCAGAGAACATGTGCGAGAACATATCCTAGTCCTGTATGAAATATCTCTAAAAACATGTGTTACAATGCGATGCGCTGTGTAATACTCTAACATGTTTTTGAAATAACAGGACTGTGTATAACCACGAACATTTGTGTGATTTCTGTGTACTGAGAACATGTCTGAACTGTATCAATGTAGTTGTACTATATTTTCTTATAATCACATTTCAACATAAAACTCAGTGTAACTGAATATGATTGAATTTATGTGATCGAACGGGTTATATATTTAATGTTCTTGAACTGACCTGAGTTTGTCTGCATGTGAGCAGGACAATGGCTCCTAAACAAGGTCGATCAGCTAAGAAAGCTGCCAAGAACGTTACTAACCCTGAGCCGAACCAAGTTCCACCAGTAAATGCTGAATCAAATCCAGATCCACAGGTTAATCTGGAAACCAGTACTGTTCCACCCTTGAACCCTGGAGTGAACACGGTTCCACCTGCTGGTGCAAGTGGATCTGAATCGAACGAAGCAATGATAGCAAGAATTGTGCGAGAACAGCTATCTGCTTGTGGTGTCTTGATACAACACCAACCTCATATCACTGTGGGTTCTGGTGGGGACCACAACCCTACGGAACATAATGCTACTGGTGGTAACGTAGGAACTCATAGTATCACTGGAACAACAACAACAAAAACAACTGCTCCTGATCCACCTCAGCAAGGATGTACATACAAGTACTTTGCTTCTTGCAATCCTCCTACCTTCACGGGCAAGGAAGGAGTAGCGGGTCTGTTAAGGTGGATTGAGGAGATGGAAACGAAACTCAAGATCAGCCAGTGTTTGGCGGAGCATAAGGTGTCTTATGCTGCTTGTTCTTTGAAAGAGTCAGCTCTAACCTGGTGGAATACCCAGGCAAAAACGTTGGGCTCAGCTACAGTTGACTCGATGGGCTGGAACGATTTTAAAACTCTGATTATGTCAGAGTACTGCCCAATCACGGAAATACAAAAGCTCCAGGAGGAATTCTGGAATCATTCTATGATCGGAGCTGATTGTTTAGCTTATACCAATCGATTTCACGAGCTTACTTGTTTACTTCCCAATATGTTTCCGACGGAAGCAGCGTTGATTGAGAAGTATATCAAAGGACTGGTTCCTCATATTAGAGGAATGGTAACTGCAGCTGAACCCACTACTCTTAAACGTACAATTTTGTTGACCACTAAGCTTACCAATGAGGCGGTAAGAAGTGGTATATTGTCCACAAAAACTCAGACGGCTGCGGGCCGTAGTGATGATGATACTTCTAGTGCTGTGAGAGGCACTAAACGAAGGTGGTTTGGCAAGAACAAAACAACGGCTTCGGCTGAGACTAGTCAGAGCAATCCGGTAGTGAAGAACTATGGTGCAACTGTTTCTGATAGGAAAGTTTACAGTGGACAGGCGCCCAAATGCAATAGGTGTCCATACCATCACACAGGACCGTGTCCTGTTTGTCGAAACTGTAATCAAGTAGGACACTATGCTAAATACTGTAACTTTCCAGCTCAACCATCAAATCAAGCACCTCGACAAACCACTCAAACAAACCGGTCATGTTATAAGTGTGGAAGTCCTGACCATTTGATGAGAAACTGTCCGAACAATGACAACACCAATCCGGGAAATGAAGCTAGGGGGAGAGCTTTTCAGATTGGTGCAACCGAGGCGAGGCATGATGCGAACATTGTCACTGGTATGTTTCTTCTCAATAAATTTTATGCATCAGCTCTATTTGATACAGGGGCAGATAGGAGTTTTATCTCTCCTGAATTTGCATCATTACTTTCATTGCATTTGGTAGAACTAGAAACTCCCTATGTCATTGAACTTGCTAATGGCAAGTTAATCAAAACTAACAGTGTCATTCAAGGGTGTTCCTTGAATTTGAATGATCACCTTTTCCATATCAATTTACTTCCTATTAAGCTTGGGAGCTTTGATGTCGTGGTCAGTATGGACTGGCTTTCTGATAACCAAGCGGAAGTAATATTTCAAAACAAGGTGATCTGTATTCTATTACCTGATGGTAATACACTGATAGTTCTGGGAGAACGAGCCGGTAGAAAACTTGGTGTCATTTTTTGTATGCGAACTCAGAAATGATTACAGAAAGGGTGTCCGGCCTTTCTAGCACATGTGATCGAGAACAGTTCTTTATAAAAATGTATCGAAGATATTCCAGTAGTCAAGGATTTTCCTGGAGTTTTTCCTGACGACATATCAGGATTACCCCAGTGAGAAAAGTTGAATTTTGTATTGACTTGATTCCAGGTGCAGCACCTGTAGCTAAAGCTCCTTATCGATTAGCATTCTCAGAGATGCAAGAGCTGTCAGGTCAATTGCAGGAACTGTTAGACAAGGGTTTTATTAGACCTAGTTTCTCACCCTGGGGAGCACCAGTGGTTGGTTCATTCAGGATGCGTATTGACTACAGGAAGCTCAATAAACTGACAATCAAAAACCGTTATCCATTATCACGTATAAACGATTTGTTTGATCAACTTTAAGGAGCTACCTAATTTTCAAAAATTAATTTAAGATCCGAATATCATCAGTTACGAGTGCATGATGATGATGTTCCTGAAACTGTAATTAGAACTCGATACAGACAATACGAATTTTTGGTAATGTTGTTTGGCTTAACGAACGCACTTGCAGTTTTCATGGATCTTATAAATTGATTATGTAGGCCTTATTTGGATAAGGTTGTGATTGTGTTTATTGATGATATTCTTATTTATTCTCGAAACCAACAAGAACATGCTCAACACTTGAAACTGATCTTAGAACTTTTGGCACGTGAAAAATTATATGCCAAGTTCTCCAAGTGTGAGTTTTGGTTACGGGAAGTTAAATTTCTTGGGCACGTAGTAAACGAGAACGGTATTCAAGTGGATCCCGGTAAGATCAAGGCTGTAGAATAATGGGAAACACCACGAACCCCAACTGAAAGACGTCAATTATTAGGGCTGGCAGGTTATTATCGTCGATTCATCAAGAACTTTTCAAAGATAGCCTGGTCACTAACCACTTTGACGCAGAAAAATCAACCGTTTATATGGGGTTCTCAACAGGAGGAGGCGTTTCAAATGTGGAAACACAAACCCTGCAATGCACATACTTTGACCTTACCGGAAGGTACAGATAATTTCACAGTGTACTGTGATGCTTCTCGACAAGGTCTTGGGTGTGTTTGAATGCAAAACGATAAAGTGATTGTGTATGCTTCTCGACAACTGAAGGTACATGAGAAAAACTATACCACTCATGATCTAGAACTTGGTGCAGTGATGTTTGCACTCAAGATTTAGAGACACTATTTGTATGGAACCAAATGTATTATATACATTGATCACAAAAGTCTTCAGTATATTCTAGATCAGAAAATGTTGAACATGCGACAAAGGCGTTGAGTAGAACTTTTGAACGACTATGACTGTGAAATTCGTTATCATCCGGGAAAAGCGAATGTCGTAGCCGATGCCTTGAGTCGCAAGGAACGAGTCAAACCTTTACGAGTGAAAGCGTTAGGCATAACTATTCAAACCAGTCTAATTCCTCAAATCAAAGAAGCTCAGCAACAAGCTCTACAAACAACGAACTATCCTGCTGAGGAATTAAGAGGGTTAGACCAGCAACTTGAAACCAAAGCTGATGGTTTGGGAGAAGTGAAAGTACTGAAACGCATTCGCATACTTATTGGCAAAATTCGATGGAATTTACAGCGTGGACCCGAATATACGGGGGAATGTGAAGATCAAATGAAACAGAATTACCCGCACCTATTCTCATGATCAATTGCTATAAAGTAAGTCTTCACTAAATTTCGGGACGGAATTTTTCTAACAGGAGGAGACTGTGATAACTCAAAATTCTCAGGTTAGAATCATAACTCGAAAGTGAAGAGAATAAGTGTAAGCGAAATCGCGAAACGAGGCTCCGATTTCAAAATACACCGAATCGAATATAGCAATAGATAAGAGGTCAAATATTTTGAGCTCTTTATGTCTTGAGACTATAACCATTGGAAAGAGCTCGAAAAATCGTGAACGTAGGCGAAAACCGTGCGCAAAACGGAGTTCGTATGCTCCCGGAATCGCGAAACGAAGATAAGATTAAGATTTGGCCGCCATGGATCCGCGCGGTACGCCCGGAAAAGCCTTCGAGTTGGGGCGATGCGCCTGAGGCCAAAAAGTCGGAAAAATGGCTTCAAAAGTCAAGATTTCATCCAAAAACTCATTTTTATCCATTATTTCGACGATTTCAGCTCCCAAACGCACAAAATCTCATTTTTCATCATCCAAACTCCATTTTGAAGGGTTTTAAACGTTTGGATCGCACCAAGGAACGTTTCTGCAAGTCCAGATCATCATTTTACCCGCGGAACTCCGTCTGAATAGGTAACGGTTCGTTTTAACCTCCTAGTTTGATTATGAATGATTAAATCTTGTTTTTGAACGTAATGATATAGTTAGGGTTGTTGATTATTGCCTAGATGATGGCTAGGATTGATTTTGAATGATAAACTCGAACTGTTAACGGGTAAATCCTTGTTTTGAGCCGTTGTAATGCCCGGTTTGCATGGAATCATAGCAATGGTTGTAATGGTTTAAACCATTTGGTTGTGACTATGTATGTGATTAGTTTGATTAATCTTTAACATGCAACGTGAAAGTTGAGTGTTTTAAACTAATCACAATTATTAACATACTCATTAGAACGATTATCTAATGTTTCTGATAACAGTCAGATTAGTATGTTAAACATGGTTATTAAACTTATTTTAATACTACATCATGATATTCCATGATATTTGGGTAAGCAATAACAAGGATTAATCATTCTTAAGCCATTAAACTTTCAAAAGACTACTTTAACTATAATCAACAACATTAACTATTTGGTTAATCTGAGATTATATTGATTAATCAAGTGGGTCATCAAATTAGTATTAGGAACCTGAATCAGTATAGGTTCCTACATTATCATACATTGTATGATATTACATTAAGATATGTAATTAAATACTAAACATCAAGTTGATGACTGTTAAGGCAATGTCCTTGACATTGGACGTTCAAAAGGATTTAATCTGCAAGTTAAAACATAATAACTCATCAAACATAAACTAAATGCAGAATCATCATATTATCATCGATTTGTGTGATATTCTGCTACCACTGAATTATCAGGTGAGTTTCGTACAACCCCTTTTCTTTTTACTCTTTTATAAACATCGGGGTAGAACTGCTAAACTTTTGAGAACTATATGGTATGCATCAATGATATCTGTGTGATTTCATGTGATTTTGTGGGATTTCATGGGATTTTGCCTGTAGACTGAACTCTATCATGGAACTGAAAGTCCTCATTCTTGAACTGTATCTAGTGAACCCATGTGTGGCCGAACAGAAAACATTGATAGTACTATTGGTTGACACCCCATTCGCTGGAAGGATTGCATCTCCCCTTGTGTGAATGTTTGTTATCTGTTTCCTGAACTTCTTAATGGTATGATAGACATTAAGATAATGAGGCACTAAGATATGTACCGACGGGTAATATCTTGAGAACTGAACTAGACGTCCGAAAGGAACTAGATACAGGTCCCATGGTTATCCGGAACTGAACTTTTGAGAACATGCTTATCATATCATATTGTTTTAAATTGAACTGTCGAACTCACCAGCTTTGTGCTGACGTTTTAAACTCAAAACTTTTGCAGGAAGACAGTGACCACCGAGTGAGGATGCACTTCATACACTGTAATTAAGTAAGATAGTTGTGTAATAAACTTAGTTTGAACAATGTAATGTTGAAAGAAATTACGAAACCCTTTGTAATGTATTTATTCTAAGTTAATCTGTGTGCTGTGATATCGGTTCAAGTAAGTCACACCTCATCTCTGAGACATCACCACTATGCTTCCGCAACCTTCACACGGTAACGTATGACATCATCTCAGGTGACGAGGGGTGGGGGTGTGACAGGGTGGTATCAGAGCCACAGGTTATAGAGAATTAGGTTGACTTAGAGACCTAGACTATAACCATAGGCTCGAATAGTGACACAGAGAGCACCGAACATAACAAACGAACAAAACTTGTTTTGAATTAAGCCAGAATAATCAAGTAGTACAAATTACAGTTTTGACTGGCCAGCACAACTGGAATTTACATCACTTGTACGTTCTAGTAAATTTCAATACAAGCAGAACATTAATAACAGTAAAGACGAATAGTTGTGTTGAGATTGGAAGATATGTCATATCATGATTATGTTGAATACTATTATTCAATATTCACTTCATGACATTGATCTGTAAATTTTGTCTATATATCAATGAAAAACCACACGCACGCTACATATATAGACAGATTCCATATGTGACTCTGGATGATACGCCGAGTCTCAGCTCAAGTTCTGACTCAGATCCGTCAGAAGCATCTTCTGTAGCATCCTTGGTGGTACCTCAGATTTTACACATGCCACCACATCCACAGATATCTGATAAAGATACCTATGCGGAAAACTGGCTAGAAGCCCATCACCTCAGAGAGTCCAGATTTACACAAGAATTATAGAGGATAGGATGAGGCAGATTATGGAGTATATAGTGATCTCAATGCTTATTCCTGAATACCTATTGAGGTATATCTCTGAATAACTTATGAGTGAACTATACCCAGAACTATAAGAACATTTCTGGGAGAACTTATCTGATAACTGTATGTCATCGTAAAATACCTGGTGAGGTATTCTGTCATTGTGAAATACCTAGTTAGGTATTCTGTCCTCGTGAAATACCTAGTGAGGTATTCTGTCATCATAAAATACCTGGTGAGGTATTCTGTCATCGTCGAATAGTTTGGTGCTATCTCGTAAAATACCTTGTGTGGTATACTAGCGTAAAATACCTTGTGTGGTATGCTCATGTAAAATACCATGTGTGGTATCATTTCAATTGTCTGTGTGACAACATTTTAAAGTTCTGTGTGGCTACGTATCATAGAACTGAAGAGAACAATTCTGTGTGAGAACATATCTATTGCCTGTGTGGCAACGTATCATAGAACTGAAGAGAACAATTCTGTGTGAGAACATATCTATCGCCTGTGTGACAACCTATCATAGAACTATGAGAACAACTCTGTGTGAGAACATATCTATTGCCTGTGTGGCAACGTATCATAGAACTGTGTGAACGTTTCTGTGTGAGAACAATTCTGTGTGAGAACATATCTATTGCCTGTGTGAACGTTTCTGTGTGAGAACAATTCTGTGTGAGAACATATCTATTGCCTGTGTGGCAACGTATCATAGAACTGTGTGAACGTTTCTGTGTGAGAACAATTCTGTGTGAGAACATATCTATTGCCTGTGTGAACGTTTCTGTGTGAGAACAATTCTGTGTGAGAACATATCTATTGCCTGTGTGGCAACGTATCATAGAACTGTGTGAACGTTTTTGTGTGAGAACAATTCTGTGTGAGAACATATCTATTGCCTGTGTGGCAACGTATCATAGAACTGTGTGAGCGTTTCTGTGTGAGAACAATTCTGTGTGAGAACATATCTATTGCATGTGTGGCAACGTATCATAGAACGGTGTGGATATTTCTGTGTGAGAACAATTATGTGTGAGAACATATCTGTAACTAAAATACAGTACGGGAGCCATACTGTATTGGAGCATATCTGTAACTAAAATACAGTACGGGAGCCATACTGTATTCGAACATATCTGTAACTAAAATACAGTACGGGAGCCATACTGTATTGGAACATATGTGTAACTAAAATACAGTACGGGAGCCATACTGTATTGGAACATATGTGTAACTAAAATACAGTACGGGAGCCATACTGTATTGGAACATATGTGTAACTAAAATACAGTACGGGAGCCATACTGTATTCGAACATATCTGTAACTAAAATACAGTACGGGAGCCATACTGTATTGGAACATATGTGTAACTAAAATACAGTACGGGAGCCATACTGTATTGGAACATATGTGTAACTAAAATACAGTACGGGAGCCATACTGTATTGGAACATATGTGTAACTAAAATACAGTACGGGAGCCATACTGTATTGGAACATATCTGTAACTAAAATACAGTACGGGAGCCATACTGTATAAGAACATATCTGTTGCTACAATACAGTACGGGAGCAATACTGTATGCGAACAGATCTAAATAAGAACATATCTATCGCTGAAAATACAGTACGGGACCAATACTGTATGCGAACATATCCGAACGAGAACATATTTATCGCTAAAATACAGTACGGGAGCAATACTGTATTCGAACATATCTAAATAAGAACATATCTATCGCTGAAAATACAGTACGGGAGCAATACTGTATGCGAACAGATCCGAACGAGAACATATTTATCGTTAAAATACAGTACGGGAGCAATACTGTATGCGAGCATATCTAAATAAGAACATATCTATCGCTAAAAGTACAGTACGGGAGCCATACTGTACGAGAACATATTTAAATGAAAACATATTTATTGCCTATACGGCAATGTATCGAAGTACAGTACGAGAACCATACTGTACGAGAATATATTCAAATGAAAACATATCTATTGCCTATACGGCAATGTATCAAAGTACAGTACGGGAGCCATACTGTACGAGAACATATTTAAATGAAAACATATCTATTGCCTATACGGCAATGTATCGAAGTACAGTACGAGAACCATACTGTACGAGAACATATTCAAATGAAAACATATCTATTGCCTATACGGCAATGTATCGAAGTACAGTACGAGAGCCATACTGTACGAGAAGATATCTATTGTTTGGGTAAGAACAAATCTAGTGCATGAACTGAGAACATATCAGAGAACATGTGCGAGAACATATCCTAGTCCTGTATGAAATATCTCTAAAAACATGTGTTACAATGCGATGCGCTGTGTAATACTCTAACATGTTTTTGAAATAACAGGACTGTGTATAACCACGAACATTTGTGTGATTTCTGTGTACTGAGAACATGTCTGAACTGTATCAATGTAGTTGTACTATATTTTCTTATAATCACATTTCAACATAAAACTCAGTGTAACTGAATATGATTGAATTTATGTGATCGAACGGGTTATATATTTAATGTTCTTGAACTGACCTGAGTTTGTCTGCATGTGAGCAGGACAATGGCTCCTAAACAAGGTCGATCAGCTAAGAAAGCTGCCAAGAACGTTACTAACCCTGAGCCGAACCAAGTTCCACCAGTAAATGCTGAATCAAATCCAGATCCACAGGTTAATCTGGAAACCAGTACTGTTCCACCCTTGAACCCTGGAGTGAACACGGTTCCACCTGCTGGTGCAAGTGGATCTGAATCGAACGAAGCAATGATAGCAAGAATTGTGCGAGAACAGCTATCTGCTTGTGGTGTCTTGATACAACACCAACCTCATATCACTGTGGGTTCTGGTGGGGACCACAACCCTACGGAACATAATGCTACTGGTGGTAACGTAGGAACTCATAGTATCACTGGAACAACAACAACAAAAACAACTGCTCCTGATCCACCTCAGCAAGGATGTACATACAAGTACTTTGCTTCTTGCAATCCTCCTACCTTCACGGGCAAGGAAGGAGTAGCGGGTCTGTTAAGGTGGATTGAGGAGATGGAAACGAAACTCAAGATCAGCCAGTGTTTGGCGGAGCATAAGGTGTCTTATGCTGCTTGTTCTTTGAAAGAGTCAGCTCTAACCTGGTGGAATACCCAGGCAAAAACGTTGGGCTCAGCTACAGTTGACTCGATGGGCTGGAACGATTTTAAAACTCTGATTATGTCAGAGTACTGCCCAATCACGGAAATACAAAAGCTCCAGGAGGAATTCTGGAATCATTCTATGATCGGAGCTGATTGTTTAGCTTATACCAATCGATTTCACGAGCTTACTTGTTTACTTCCCAATATGTTTCCGACGGAAGCAGCGTTGATTGAGAAGTATATCAAAGGACTGGTTCCTCATATTAGAGGAATGGTAACTGCAGCTGAACCCACTACTCTTAAACGTACAATTTTGTTGACCACTAAGCTTACCAATGAGGCGGTAAGAAGTGGTATATTGTCCACAAAAACTCAGAAGGCTGCGGGCCGTAGTGATGATGATACTTCTAGTGCTGTGAGAGGCACTAAACGAAGGTGGTTTGGCAAGAACAAAACAACGGCTTCGGCTGAGACTAGTCAGAGCAATCCGGTAGTGAAGAACTATGGTGCAACTGTTTCTGATAGGAAAGTTTACAGTGGACAGGCGCCCAAATGCAATAGGTGTCCATACCATCACACAGGACCGTGTCCTGTTTGTCGAAACTGTAATCAAGTAGGACACTATGCTAAATACTGTAACTTTCCAGCTCAACCATCAAATCAAGCACCTCGACAAACCACTCAAACAAACCGGTCATGTTATAAGTGTGGAAGTCCTAACCATTTGATGAGAAACTGTCCGAACAATGACAACACCAATCCGGGAAATGAAGCTAGGGGGAGAGCTTTTCAGATTGGTGCAACCGAGGCGAGGCATGATGCGAACATTGTCACTGGTATGTTTCTTCTCAATAAATTTTATGCATCAGCTCTATTTGATACAGGGGCAGATAGGAGTTTTATCTCTCCTGAATTTGCATCATTACTTTCATTGCATTTGGTAGAACTAGAAACTCCCTATGTCATTGAACTTGCTAATGGCAAGTTAATCAAAACTAACAGTGTCATTCAAGGGTGTTCCTTGAATTTGAATGATCACCTTTTCCATATCAATTTACTTCCTATTAAGCTTGGGAGCTTTGATGTCGTGGTCAGTATGGACTGGCTTTCTGATAACCAAGCGGAAGTAATATTTCAAAACAAGGTGATCTGTATTCTATTACCTGATGGTAATACACTGATAGTTCTGGGAGAACGAGCCGGTAGAAAACTTGGTGTCATTTTTTGTATGCGAACTCAGAAATGATTACAGAAAGGGTGTCCGGCCTTTCTAGCACATGTGATCGAGAACAGTTCTTTATAAAAATGTATCGAAGATATTCCAGTAGTCAAGGATTTTCCTGGAGTTTTTCCTGACGACATATCAGGATTACCCCAGTGAGAAAAGTTGAATTTTGTATTGACTTGATTCCAGGTGCAGCACCTGTAGCTAAAGCTCCTTATCGATTAGCATTCTCAGAGATGCAAGAGCTGTCAGGTCAATTGCAGGAACTGTTAGACAAGGGTTTTATTAGACCTAGTTTCTCACCCTGGGGAGCACCAGTGGTTGGTTCATTCAGGATGCGTATTGACTACAGGAAGCTCAATAAACTGACAATCAAAAACCGTTATCCATTATCACGTATAAACGATTTGTTTGATCAACTTTAAGGAGCTACCTAATTTTCAAAAATTAATTTAAGATCCGAATATCATCAGTTACGAGTGCATGATGATGATGTTCCTGAAACTGTAATTAGAACTCGATACAGACAATACGAATTTTTGGTAATGTTGTTTGGCTTAACGAACGCACTTGCAGTTTTCATGGATCTTATAAATTGATTATGTAGGCCTTATTTGGATAAGGTTGTGATTGTGTTTATTGATGATATTCTTATTTATTCTCGAAACCAACAAGAACATGCTCAACACTTGAAACTGATCTTAGAACTTTTGGCACGTGAAAAATTATATGCCAAGTTCTCCAAGTGTGAGTTTTGGTTACGGGAAGTTAAATTTCTTGGGCACGTAGTAAACGAGAACGGTATTCAAGTGGATCCCGGTAAGATCAAGGCTGTAGAATAATGGGAAACACCACGAACCCCAACTGAAAGACGTCAATTATTAGGGCTGGCAGGTTATTATCGTCGATTCATCAAGAACTTTTCAAAGATAGCCTGGCCACTAACCACTTTGACGCAGAAAAATCAACCGTTTATATGGGGTTCTCAACAGGAGGAGGCGTTTCAAATGTGGAAACACAAACCCTGCAATGCACATACTTTGACCTTACCGGAAGGTACAGATAATTTCACAGTGTACTGTGATGCTTCTCGACAAGGTCTTGGGTGTGTTTGAATGCAAAACGATAAAGTGATTGTGTATGCTTCTCGACAACTGAAGGTACATGAGAAAAACTATACCACTCATGATCTAGAACTTGGTGCAGTGATGTTTGCACTCAAGATTTAGAGACACTATTTGTATGGAACCAAATGTATTATATACATTGATCACAAAAGTCTTCAGTATATTCTAGATCAGAAAATGTTGAACATGCGACAAAGGCGTTGAGTAGAACTTTTGAACGACTATGACTGTGAAATTCGTTATCATCCGGGAAAAGCGAATGTCGTAGCCGATGCCTTGAGTCGCAAGGAACGAGTCAAACCTTTACGAGTGAAAGCGTTAGGCATAACTATTCAAACCAGTCTAATTCCTCAAATCAAAGAAGCTCAGCAACAAGCTCTACAAACAACGAACTATCCTGCTGAGGAATTAAGAGGGTTAGACCAGCAACTTGAAACCAAAGCTGATGGTTTGGGAGAAGTGAAAGTACTGAAACGCATTCGCATACTTATTGGCAAAATTCGATGGAATTTACAGCGTGGACCCGAATATACGGGGGAATGTGAAGATCAAATGAAACAGAATTACCCGCACCTATTCTCATGATCAATTGCTATAAAGTAAGTCTTCACTAAATTTCGGGACGAAATTTTTCTAACAGGAGGAGACTGTGATAACTCAAAATTCTCAGGTTAGAATCATAACTCGAAAGTGAAGAGAATAAGTGTAAGCGAAATCGCGAAACGAGGCTCCGATTTCAAAATACACCGAATCGAATATAGCAATAGATAAGAGGTCAAATATTTTGAGCTCTTTATGTCTTGAGACTATAACCATTGGAAAGAGCTCGAAAAATCGTGAACGTAGGCGAAAACCGTGCGCAAAACGGAGTTCGTATGCTCCCGGAATCGCGAAACGAAGATAAGATTAAGATTTGGCCGCCATGGATCCGCGCGGTACGCCCGGAAAAGCCTTCGAGTTGGGGCGATGCGCCTGAGGCCAAAAAGTCGGAAAAATGGCTTCAAAAGTCAAGATTTCATCCAAAAACTCATTTTTATCCATTATTTCGACGATTTCAGCTCCCAAACGCACAAAATCTCATTTTTCATCATCCAAACTCCATTTTGAAGGGTTTTAAACGTTTGGATCGCACCAAGGAACGTTTCTGCAAGTCCAGATCATCATTTTACCCGCGGAACTCCGTCTGAATAGGTAACGGTTCGTTTTAACCTCCTAGTTTGATTATGAATGATTAAATCTTGTTTTTGAACGTAATGATATAGTTAGGGTTGTTGATTATTGCCTAGATGATGGCTAGGATTGATTTTGAATGATAAACTCGAACTGTTAACGGGTAAATCCTTGTTTTGAGCCGTTGTAATGCCCGGTTTGCATGGAATCATAGCAATGGTTGTAATGGTTTAAACCATTTGGTTGTGACTATGTATGTGATTAGTTTGATTAATCTTTAACATGCAACGTGAAAGTTGAGTGTTTTAAACTAATCACAATTATTAACATACTCATTAGAACGATTATCTAATGTTTCTGATAACAGTCAGATTAGTATGTTAAACATGGTTATTAAACTTATTTTAATACTACATCATGATATTCCATGATATTTGGGTAAGCAATAACAAGGATTAATCATTCTTAAGCCATTAAACTTTCAAAAGACTACTTTAACTATAATCAACAACATTAACTATTTGGTTAATCTGAGATTATATTGATTAATCAAGTGGGTCATCAAATTAGTATTAGGAACCTGAATCAGTATAGGTTCCTACATTATCATACATTGTATGATATTACATTAAGATATGTAATTAAATACTAAACATCAAGTTGATGACTGTTAAGGCAATGTCCTTGACATTGGACGTTCAAAAGGATTTAATCTGCAAGTTAAAACATAATAACTCATCAAACATAAACTAAATGCAGAATCATCATATTATCATCGATTTGTGTGATATTCTGCTACCACTGAATTATCAGGTGAGTTTCGTACAACCCCTTTTCTTTTTACTCTTTTATAAACATCGGGGTAGAACTGCTAAACTTTTGAGAACTATATGGTATGCATCAATGATATCTGTGTGATTTCATGTGATTTTGTGGGATTTCATGGGATTTTGCCTGTAGACTGAACTCTATCATGGAACTGAAAGTCCTCATTCTTGAACTGTATCTAGTGAACCCATGTGTGGCCGAACAGAAAACATTGATAGTACTATTGGTTGACACCCCATTCGCTGGAAGGATTGCATCTCCCCTTGTGTGAATGTTTGTTATCTGTTTCCTGAACTTCTTAATGGTATGATAGACATTAAGATAATGAGGCACTAAGATATGTACCGACGGGTAATATCTTGAGAACTGAACTAGACGTCCGAAAGGAACTAGATACAGGTCCCATGGTTATCCGGAACTGAACTTTTGAGAACATGCTTATCATATCATATTGTTTTAAATTGAACTGTCGAACTCACCAGCTTTGTGCTGACGTTTTAAACTCAAAACTTTTGCAGGAAGACAGTGACCACCGAGTGAGGATGCACTTCATACACTGTAATTAAGTAAGATAGTTGTGTAATAAACTTAGTTTGAACAATGTAATGTTGAAAGAAATTACGAAACCCTTTGTAATGTATTTATTCTAAGTTAATCTGTGTGCTGTGATATCGGTTCAAGTAAGTCACACCTCATCTCTGAGACATCACCACTATGCTTCCGCAACCTTCACACGGTAACGTATGACATCATCTCAGGTGACGAGGGGTGGGGGTGTGACAGGGTGGTATCAGAGCCACAGGTTATAGAGAATTAGGTTGACTTAGAGACCTAGACTATAACCATAGGCTCGAATAGTGACACAGAGAGCACCGAACATAACAAACGAACAAAACTTGTTTTGAACAAAACTTTTCTGCCATATCAATCACGCTAGCCTTGTTTCCCATTTCCTTCTGTCCAACTTCACCCCAGCATACCGGGGTTCTACATCGTCTTCCGTACAATGCCTCATATGGGGGCATTCCGATACTGGAGTGGTAACTGTTATTGTAAGAAAACTCCACCAATGGCAAGTGATCATCCCAGCTTACTCCAAAATCGATAATGCACGCCCTAAGCATATCCTCCAATGTTTGAATAGTCCTTTCCGACTGTCCGTCGGTTTGGGGGTGATAGGCGGTACTGATGTTCAGTCTCGTTCCCATAGCATCGTGAAACTGTTTCCAGAATCTGGAAGTAAACCTCGTATCCCGATCTGACACAATGGAGACAGGAACTCCATGTCGAGTCACAATCTCTTTTACGAACAACTCAGACAACCTTTCGGACGTATACGTTTCCTTGATAGGAAGAAAATGTGCACTCTTCGTCAGTCGGTCCACAATCACCCATATGGTATCATGTCGTTTAGCTGTTCTCGGTAGCTTGGTGATGAAATCCATAGTGATGTGTTCCCATTTCCATTCCGGTACCTCAAGAGGTTGCACATATCCATAGGGCTTCTGATGTTCAGCCTTCACTTGCGCACAAGTAAGGCACCTGTTCACATACTGCATCACATTAAACTTCATGCCCGGCCACCAATAATCTTGTCGAAGATCTTGGTACCTCTTTGTCGCACCGGGATGTACCGAATAACGAGATTTGTGGGCTTCATCTAAAATTCTCGATCGAATGTCCCTATTTCTGGGCACCCACATACGACCGAATCGTATCTTTACACCGTAATCATTGTCTTCCAAGTTCTTGACTTGCCCGAAGACACGTTCAAACCCACGTTCTCTTCTTTCAACCTTTCCTGTTGCGCCTATTTGAGCTCGTTCAGAAAGTCTAGTGTTATCACCAAACTATACGATTTTACTCGAATGGCAGGATGCTCGGTCTTGCGACTTAGGGCATCTGCCACCACATTGGCCATTCCCGGGTGATATAAAATATCACAATCGTAATCCTTTAACAGCTCAAGCCATCGTCTCTGCCTCATGTTCAAATCCTTTTGCTCGAAGAAATACTTCAAGCTCTTGTGGTCGGTATAGATGGTACTCCTTACTCCGTACAGATAGTGTCTCCATATTTTCAATGCAAACACTACTGCAGCGAGTTCAAGATCGTGGGTCGGGTAGTTAGCCTCATGAATCTTTAGCTGGCGCAAAGCATAAGCTATCACCCTTCCCCTTTGCATCAGTACGCATCCTAACCCTTGTCGTGACGCATCGGCATACACAACAAGATCATCATTTCCATCCGGCAGTGCTAGAACAGGAGCTTGGGTAAGTTTCTCCTTTAGCACTGAGAACGCTTGTTCTTGGTTTGGACCCCATTCGTACTTTACGTCTTTCTTCGTGAGCTTCGTCAGTGGCATCGCTATCTTGGAGAAATCCTGAATAAATCTCCGATAATAGCCAGCTAAACCAAGAAAACTGCGTACTTCTGTCAGTGACTTTGGAGGGCTCCATTTCATAATCGTTTCAACTTTAGCTGGATCTACCATAATGCCTTCTGGGTTCACCACGTGACCCAGAAACTGTACCTCTCGTAAGCAGAAAGCGCATTTGGAGAATTTAGCATAAAGTTTCTCTTTCCTCAGGATCTCCAATACCTCACGTATGTGGCAAGCATGGTCTCCCTTGTTCTTTGAATAAATCAAAATATCATCAATAAACACTATCACCGATCGGTCCAGCATCGGTCGACATACTCTGTTCATCAAATCCATAAATGCTACGGGAGCATTCGTCGATCCAAACGACATAACGAGAAACTCGTAATGTCCATAACGTGTACGGAAAGCAGTCTTTGGAATATCCTGCTCTCGAACTTTCAACTGATGGTAATCGGATCGGAGATCTATCTTTGAGAACCAGCTTGCCCCTTGCAATTGATCGAACAAGTCATCAATTCTAGGTAGAGGATACCTGTTCTTTACGGTCAACTTATTCAGTTCCCTGTAATCAATAAACATACGCATACTTCCATCTTTCTTTTTAACGAACAGCACCGGTGCTCCCCACGGAGAGACACTCGGTCGTATAAAACATTTATCAAGGAGTTCTTGTAGCTGGGTCATCATTTCCTTCATCTCGGTTGGAGCTAAACGGTAAGGTGCTTTGGCAACGGGTTGTGCCCCCGGCACTAAGTCGATCTGGAACTCAATTTCCCGTTCAGGTGGTAATCCAGGCAATTCCTCAGGGAATACATCGGGGAAGTTACGCACCACAGGAACATCATCAATCGTTCTCGTATCATTACGTTCCTCAACCACATAGGCCAAGTAGGCACCGCACCCCCGCCTCATCATATCATCAGCCTTGATCATCGAAATGATTTTCGGCGCATACATCGTTCTATCACCATAAACCGTTACGGAACTCCCATCCATCGCACGTAAACATATCATATTTCGTCGACATACAATGTTAGCCTCATATTTGGCTAACCAATCCATACCCAAAACTACACCGAATCCTCCTAAGGTAATAAGAAACAATCGGACAGGGAACCTATAACCTTCTATCTCAACATAACAGTCATCTATAGCCTCAGTCACCCTGGTCATCTTACCAATAGCCGTCTCTACATCAAATACCCGATCTATTTTCTTAACCTTCCCAGATAACCCATCACAGAAAGTAGAAGACACAAAACTCATACTGGCACCAGAATCAAACAATACAGAAACAGGAATATTGTTGATAGAAAAGGTACCTGTGACCACATCGGGGTCCTCGATCGCATCATCCTTCGTCATCGTAAAGGCTCGTGCTTTAGCCTTCTGCTTCTCCTTTCCTTTCTCCTCTTTCTTACTCGAGCCCGAAGCATTGGCCCGTGGTTGCCGAAAATCCTTGGACATATGTCATTACAGTTATAGCATCGAATCGTACCGGGCCAGTTGGCTGAAAAGTGCCCCACCTTTCCACATCTGAAACATAAGTTTGTGCCCACACGGCACGGCCCAGAATGGCCCTTACCACACTTGCTACATAGCCCAGTATCTTCCCGTTTCACCTTCTTGCCTGAAAACTTTCGTTGGTCTGTTCGACCCCTTTTTGTCCCGGAGGACTCCTTCACCTTGACTTCCTCTTTCCCTGGCTCATCAGCCATCACATCATCCCATACAATACCACTGAGTTCAACAGTCGAATCAAAAGTCTTTGGGGCGTTCGCTTTAACATGAATCCTGACCTTTGGAGGCAAGCCCTCCATGCACAATTTCACCCTACGTTCCTCAGTGGAGACCAGATGAGGAACGAGTCTGGCCATCTCATTAAACCTCGACGTGTACTGACGATGGTTCAGACTTCCAGCTTTCAGAACCAGAAATTCCCTTTCAACCTTATCCAGCTCATTCTTGGGACAGAACTGCTTAGTGACCAGTTCCTTTAGATCATCCCAAGTCATTTTCTCCACATCGGATGCAGCTTTGGACTGCTTAACGGTGTTCCACCAGTGTAGTACCTCCTCGACAAAGGAGTGAGCTGCAAACTTGACAGCTTGATCAATTCGGCACTCACTGATGGAGATAACAGCCTCCATCGCAGATATCCAGTGGCAAGTAGCCACATCATCCTTCTTACCATCGAAGGTCGGTGGGTTACATCCCTTGAAGGACTTGTAGTCACAACCCTTCAGTTTCCCAGTCATAGAGTCGTCGCTCTTAGTCTCGATGATCACCACATCATCTTCTTTGGTGCTTTCTTTAGTTCCCTCAGACTTGTCTTTCAGAGCATCCTTCAGTGCCTTAGCAATCATTGCCGGCATCTTTTCATCCATGATCTTGCAGACCTCATCAGAAATAGCCTTTACTACAATAGGCTCTAGTGTGAATTCCTCTTCATTTTCCGATGGCTCACTGTGCTCATCTCCTCCTTCATTGACAGGTTTCTCGGCCTCGACATGTGGCTCCCCTGTTTCCTGTGGTTGTTTTCGCGGTCTACCCTTTCGTCCAACCATCTTAACTTTCTACATAATGCAACAATTGATGAGTCAGCACAGGAATCAGTTTAGCACGAAATAAGTGTTGTAAATCGTTAATGACGTTGATCAAGTGTTATTAACCATTTACCCAACTCATAGGCTCTAAACGTTTCCCATCCCATCTCTTCAATGTGCATGACACTAACTACTTACGTAACCTTACATCTAACCCTTAACTCATACATAATCATCCGGCTCGGGGCATCCTTTCATCCTTGGTTGGCAATCCGCATCAATTAATCCCATTCTCAGTTTAAGTCTTGGCATTTGGGATGCCAAGATCTCTCAAACTATGGCTCTGATACCAACTTGTGAGGCCCCGAAACCGGGCGACCCCACAGGGGTTGGTTTTCATCATAACACATAGCTCTTAAACTAAAAACTTTCATAATCATGCAGCGGAAATGCAAACATAGTTTGATAAACAAAATTCAATAAAGTGTCTGTATTAAAATCATATCGAATTGCCAAAACCGACGAATCGTCTGAATTGATGCCCGAGCTCCATGCCTTCTCTTATCAGAGCTTTAACCTGACATACATACTAAATCAAGTCAGCTTACGCTGGTGAGTTCTAGTTTTCATAAAACCTCATAATTGTTTAGTGAGTTAAACATTTTAACATAAAAGCGTCATATCATACACATAAACCATAACACATAACCATGTCATCATCGTATCCATATAACCATCGTCATCATCAGACCACTGTCATCAACAAGAGTAGTGGGCTTATGCCGGCACAAGGCTCCATGTTTATAGTCCGATCGACTCTTACCATGTTTATAGCCCGATCGACTCTTACCATGTTTATAGCCCGATCGGCTTCGTGTTTATAGCCCGGTCGGCTCCGTGTTTATAGCCCGATCGGCTCTTACCATGTTTATAGTCCGATCGACTCTCATGTTTATAGTCCGGTCGACTCTGTGTTTATATCCCGATCGGCTGTTCATATCCTGATATGTTCAGGTCATCGTCCATACTTACTAGTACTGGTACTAGTACATCATGCATACATATCCTATAACATGTATAGGATTTCATCATAACATTCTATCATCACATACATAGCATGCAAGCATCATATCATATTATCATACATCATGGCATCATGTAATGCTAGCATCATTTCCTCATTCATACATCATGGCATCATATTTTCGTATCATGCTAGCATATAATCATCATTCAACATTCATGCATCCTAGTATTCTAGGACCTCGTCATAACATCTATTAACTATTGTCTTAGTTAACATCATAATGCATGCTCTCATTAACATGTTATGTCATCATAACTCACTTACCATGCACGCATCATACCTTTGCACTTTCCCAGACACATTTCATCATGTGAAATACATATTCATACATACATCATCATGGCATAACATCATTCATTAATCATTATAACATAATCATATAACATAACAATAAGCATGTATGCCAGCCCAAAACAGTAAGTGTAAATAGGGCGTCTAGAACTCACCTGATAGTAGACTCCTGTTTTCCTTAGCCGAACTCCTTAGCTAGGTCTTAAGAACCTACATCAGTTACATCGTCTCATTACTTCACGTTCTTAGACTTAGAAATTATTATAAGTCCTCATAGCCTACTAGTCCCCCTTACTGAATCCAAGTTCTCGAAACTTAGTTAAGTATTCGAAACCCTTGAATTCCATTAAGTTTCCATGTACACGAAATTCCATAGTCCACGAAATGGCTAGTACTCGAAACCATCATCTTTATTCGAAATGACCAGTGTACTCGAAATGACCAGTGTATTCGAAGTAACCTGTGTATTCGAAATACCCCTTCGTATTCGAAATAGCCCTTGTACTCGAAATAGGGGTTTACTTCAAATTATGAATTTCGAGTACCCCTCTGTGCATGATTTCGTGTACTCATCAGTTCGTCATTAAACATTTCAGAAATTCATCTAAGACCGTGGGGATCTAGTTCTAGGTTCCTTATGTTGTTACCAACATGTTAGAACCTCAAAGTTCTGAACTTTATGCATAAAGGTGCAAGCTTTATGCACAAGTTCACTTTTTCATAAAAATCCTAACTTTTTAATTTAGACCACTTACTTGGAGTTAGGTGATCACTCTTGTAGATTCCCGTGCGTTTTCTCCTTCGTTTGGTCGATCAAAGTCCGTTCCTTGGAGCTCTCGAAATCTGCTTCGTGTACTCGAGGGAGAGAATGAGCTTCCAGCCAAAGGTTGGCACATTTTCCAAGGCACTCTTATTTATAGGCAGTGTCCTTGTACTCGAAAACTGGGATTTCGGCTACAGCAAATTTCGAGAACTCGTGTACTCGAAATTGGGTTCGAGTACACGATTCCAACCCCTTTTTAAATTTGTTTTATGCTTCGTATTTTTCCACAACAAGTTTATTATCCGTTACGTATGTGTAAATTCAAATAACTCGTATTTTAGGAAATTTGGGATGTTACAAGTGTGTTATATCGTATTAAAGTCCTCGCAATTCATACCGTTAAATAAGACAAATGAGGCGTTATTGGATAGTACTATTGGGTCTGACAAACCTGGCTTAGCGACAAATCTGACTCGCGGTCAGGACGAGCATAATATACGACCTATTTTCCATTGTTTTTACGATAGACATGGCAGATGCCTCACAGTCTAGGTCGGTAGTGACTCAACACATACACTCGAGGCTTTTAGCCTAAACAACTTTAAATTCAAGTATATGTCGTGTTGACTATTTATTGTTTACTTATTAAACATGTGAACTCACCAACTTTATATTGACACATTTTAGCATGTATTTCTCAGGTAATCCACACACTTAAGGACATTGGATGCATGGAGTCCTTTGAAGTATATGCCTCACAGTCTAGGTCGGTAGTGACTCAACACATACACTCGAGGCTTTTAGCCTAAACAACTTTAAAATTCAAGTATATGTCATGTAGACTATTTATTGTTTACTTATTAAACATGTGAACTCACCAACTTTATATTGACACATTTTAGCATGTATTTCTCAGGTAATTCATACACTTAAGGACATTGGATGTATGCATGGAGTCCTTTGAAGAGCTTCACGTATTTGGAACTTTTGATGTCATTTTATGCTACTATCGTCAATATTATGTTCAGAACAATTCACGTCCGTAGAACAACATTTATTTTTCCGTTGTCAAACTGTTTAATTTTTATGGTTGTGTTAAATAAAAATCGTGTATTTTTTTATCTTCAAAATTAATATAGTATTTCTATAGTAAAAAATTTTTTTTGGTTCATTGTGTCTTTTGTACATGTCATTGTGTCTTTTATATTTCTGCTCAATGTTATGTTTTTTAGAACATTTTAAGACACAATGATGTCGTATAATACATGATGTCAAACAAGGATGACACGAGTATGAATAATATAATGATCATTAAAAAATCACAATACCTGTCATAAAGACACAATGACGAGTATGAACAATTTTGTACAGGTTATTGTGTCTTTAGTTTAGGTCATTGTGTCTTTTGTGTATGTTATTGTGTCTTTTGTGTTTCTTCTTAATGTTATGTTTTTCTGAACAATTTAAGACACAATAATGTTGCAAAATACATGATGTTAAGCAAGGATGATACAATGACGAGTATGAATAACACAATGATATTTAAAAAAGACACAATTATCTGTAAAAAAGACAAAATGACGAGTATGAACAATTTTGTAAAGGTCATTGTGTCTTTTGTGAGGGTCATTGTGTCTTTTGTATAGGTCATTGTGTCTTTTGTACATGTCATTGTGTCTTTTGTACATGTCATTGTGTCTTTTGTGTTTATGCTCGTTGTGTTTTCATGAACAATTTAAGACACAATGATGTTGCAGAATACATAACGTTAAGGAAGAATGATATAATAATGAGTATGAATAACACAATGATATTTAAAAATGACATAATTACACGTAAAAAAGACAATTACCTATAAGAAAAACACAAAAAGATAATTATACACGTACGTTTCAGAAAGACACAATGACGATAATTAGACATCATGAGCTGAAAATTTTCATTTTTTTATATCAAAATTATACTTATTTTAAAGATAAAAATGCTCGTTTTTATAATATATATTTTTTTAAAAAATAATAACATATGTAAAAGTTATAAACGTTTAAAATATATGGAAGGAAAGTATTTATGACTAAATTACACTCTAACCACTTTTTTCTCCAAAATTTTAAATTTTTAATCTTAAATTTGATTTCATGGTCTAATGATCATTAATTATTCTTAGCTTTTTTTTTTATGATAAGGAAACTATTTAGTTGAACATAATCCTAAACATATAAACTAAAAAACTACATTATGTTGCAAAACTAAGTGTCAAGGAAACCGAATATAAACGTTAATAAAAAGAATTTAAAACTAAAAACCAAAAAGAAGAAGAAAAAAACTCAACTATTCATATATATATTTTTTTGGTTCATATAGGTTTAAAGTTTGTATATACACTAATATTGCTGTTATGGACCACAAAATCACAATTACTATTTGTGTGACAAACAATTTGTATATATTCAAGACTTAAAAATATTATTTAAAAAATTTGGAATACCCAATTATTTAAAAATATCAATTAAAAAAATATTATCTAAGAAATCTTGTTTTAGTGGTAACAGATGACCCAAGTCTCATAAGAGACGAGGGTTCGAATCTACGGGTGAAGGGTTGAATCTGAGCTTTAATTTCGGGTTAAATCCTAATAGGAGGCGATTGTTTACCTATTCCATAGGTTTCCCGCGTATTTATGGAGCTATGTTTTACCTCTGCTTAGTGAGTCCGGTTAAGATAACATACGTGATGCATAAGATCATCGTTAAAAAAATACTTGGAAGAGAATGTTTCTTTGAATTTTGAGCAGTCAACCCGTTAGAAAACAACTGTTCATAGTACAGTGGGCATCTAGCTGTTAAAAATACACCGCTCTTGTCGTTAGATTTGACGTGCGAGAAATAAGTGCCGTGAAAAGTGGCTCGTGCATTGTCACAAAAGCCTTAAACGCGTTTAGACTTTAAAAAGGTATTATTTTCATGTTTCCTATTAATAATTAATATATATATATATATATATATATATATATATATTAAAAACCAAATTAAAGAAATAGTAAAGTTTTGTTTTTTTTCTATTTTGATCACCAAAGCTTTTATATAATATAAAGTTTTGTTTTTGTGATTTTGGCCACTAAAACTTTTAATGTGTTGTTTTTTCGATTTTTACCATTAAAACTTTTATATATTATAAGGTTTTGTTTTTTCGATTTTGCCCACTAAAACTTTTTAAAGTTTTGTTTTTTCGATTTTGGCCACTAAAACTTTTATATAATATAAAGTTTTGTTTTTTCGATTTTGGTCACTAAAACTTTTATATAATATAAAGTTTTTTTTTTCGATTTTGGCCACAAAAACTTTTAAAGTTTTGTTTTTTCGATTTTTGCCACTAAAACTTTAATATAAAATAAAGTTTTGTTTTTTCGACTGTGGCCACTAAAACTTTTTAAAGTTTTGTTTTTTCTTTTTTGGCCACTAAAACTTTTATATAATATAAAGTTTTGTTTTTTCGATTTTGGCCGCTAAAACTTAATAGTAAAGTTTTGTTTTTTCGATTTTGGTCACTAAAACATTTATATAATATAAAGTTTTGTTTTTTCGATTTTGGCCACTAAAACTTTTTAAAGTTTTTTTTTTTTATTTTGGCCACTAAAACTTTTATATAATAAAAGTTTTCTTTTTTCGATTTTGTTCACTAATACTTTTATATAATATAAAGTTTTGTTTATTTAATTTTGGCCACTAAAACTTTTAAATTTTGTTTTTTCAATTTTGTATAGTTTTATGTTTATATATATATATATATAATTGTATAGAGTTTGTGATGAGAGATTTGATTTTGTTATGTAACTTATGATTTTGCAAATGATATATAATACCCGTTATCGGAAGTATATTGTGATAACCCGCCGCAACGCGCGGGTGGGATTAAACCTAGTTATAATGTTATAATTAGACCTTCAAGAGTTTACCAAGTTTCAAAAAGAGTTATTAGTTATTTGGATTGCAATCACGTCGAGGCTTGGAATTAGGGGTGTGTTTTTTACCTGACCCTGAAGAATCAACCTGAAAAAACCTACCCGAACCCGAAAAAGCCTATTATCAAAACCCGAAAACTTAAAATGTTTCGGTCTTTGGTTACCCATGGGGCCTGTTTGGGTAAACCCAACTAGGGTTTTAATTTGGGATGGTCCCATTCTTTGATTTTCAAAGTCTCTATATTCGAATCAAGGAGGCAAGACCGAACCATTCTAAGTTTTGGTTAAACATTTTTTGGTTATGTTATGGTTAAACATTTGAAATTGTTAAGAAAATGTATACTTTGGTTAAACATGTTTTTATGTTATTTGTTTGAAAAGTATAATACTAGTTTTTCAAGTATTACATAATAACCGTTTAACTCAACCCGATTAAACCCGATAACCGAAACCTAAGAACCAATTAAATCGAAGTTATATGGTTCGGTTCTCGGTTCCAATTTTATATTACAAAAACCCAAATAACCCGACCCGGGCAACTGAAACCCGAGGAACCAATCCGAACGACACCTCTACTTGGAATGATGAATTCGAATATTAACTTTTATTAACCCGTGTTAAAAACATTGATCATAATCCCGAAATGCTTGAAATCATGTAACATAAACATGACGCGGTATAATATATTATCAGAGCGAGTCAAACGAATTTTTTGTTGCCAAGTAGATTGCGATAAAGCTATAAATGCATTACAATAAACCACTTGATGAACAATATTAAAAAAAAAAAAAAAAAAAAAAAAAAAAAAAAAAAAAACTGAAACATGTTATAATGAATGATTGTAAAGGTATCACATGAATTTTACCGAGACAAGTTCACGGTTTAAGGTGTAGGGTTTGTATTGAGATGGGGTAGAACATATGTCTAAGTGCGTCAGATCTTAGGAGACGTTGAAATACCATCTTTAAGTGTTGTCATTCAAAAAATTTACATGATTCAAAATTTGTTAGAAAACTTAAACTTTTTTTAACATTTTTTCACTCCCTGCTCATTTTAAAATAATAAATAAAAATATTCTAATTATGTGTCGTTACTTTTATGTCTCTCCTATTTAATAATTATATTAAATAATAAAAAAATATTTTTTTTCTCTCCTATTAAATAATAGTAATATTAAAAATAATATGTCTAAAATTAGATAATATTTTTTATGAATATTTCACTTACATAATATTTCTTCAAGTATTTTATTTATTTATTTCTCTTTTACTAATTATTTGATATTTCATTGATCAATCTTGTGTAATACACTAGGGGTGTTCATCGAATCGAATTTCGAATAACTCGAATATTTCTAATCGAATGATTTCGAATTTTGAATTTTTTAAGAGGATTCGAATTCGAAAAAACCAATTCGAATTCGAAATTCGTTCTCAAATTTGAAATTCTTCAGAATTCGATTAGAACTCGATTTGGTTTGATTTGAATTTAATTAAAAAATTGTTTATAAATATCAAATAACAAAAATTTAAGTTGTAATATTAGATATATCATTTAAACGAATAAAATGACAAAAGTTCAATATATAATGTCAATGATAACATACAAAAAACATTAAGTGATAAGTAATCAAAATATTAGAAATTAAGAACCAAAATGATCAATTTTTCGAGCTTCACGATTGACGATTTTGTTGTGAATGTTTAGGTTTAACGTATTTAAAAATGTTAAAATTATTGGTATGTTATAATTAAATTGACAATTGTGTAATATTCTTTCAGTTTTTATAAACAAAACCATCTTACTAAAAAGTCTAATGTTTAAATATAGTAGCTACTTATGTATATCAAAATATATAAATAACTTCAATTCAAATTTCGAATCTAATCGAATTAAATATACGAAAGTCGATTCGAAATTCGATATTATACTACGAATCGAATCGAATTCGAATACGAAAATTCGAATCGAATTTCGACTTAGTGTTTTTCAAATTGAAATCGAATCGAATTTTGATTTTTTTGAGTTATATTAGAAAACTAAACACCTATCATACACGAGTTTCTAACATATTCTCTATATGTATACAAAACACACACATGACATAATCATATAAAAACAAGAATTTTTAAAAACTTTATTATACAAGATTTTCTCACTCCTTCCACTCTTACGTGTAACAACCCATTTCGGAAACACCATAAAACGAATGTAATTGGTGGAATGTTAAAAATTATGTTTTACGTGTAATTGTTTGGTGGGTGTTTTGATAATATTTGATAATGTGGGTGTTAACTTACTTAACTAGGTAGAAATAAATCAGTTAGACTGAAATAAACTAGTTAGACTTACTTAGCATTGAAGGGGAAGGGGTTGAATCTTTGGTGAATTGGTGTTGTATGCTTGATGTTTGTTAAGGATAGGCAATAGTAGATGCATTGCTTATCTATAATTAATAGTATAATTCATATTTGGAAAGAAAACCATGAAAAGATTCACATGTGTGAATTTCCAAAATTTGTTAGAAAATATGGATTTGGAATGGATGGGTGTATGTGTGCTTGATGTTTATTAATGACAGGCAGTAGGAGATATATTTGCTTATCTATGTTAGGATCGTAGATTTTCACATACGGTGTGAAAACTTTAGAGAGATTCACAAGTGGTGTGAAACTGTCAAAAGTTAGTAGGTTTTTAAATTGATGAATGAATCACATGTGATGCGATCATTAAATAGGTTGATTCACAAGTGGTCTATACTCCTAAATTGGTGAACTAAAGTTTAGTAAATCACAAGTGGTGTAATTGCTTAACTTTACAATCCGAGGAGTAATATGATGTTTTTAGTCATTTGAGTGAAAATGACTCATTAGTAAATCATTTGTTGTTTATGCATAATAAAGATTTCAAAAAGTATTTGAGACTTGTTTAATATGTCCATTAGGTGTTATGGAATGCATTTGGGGATAATACAATGGTTAGAATTGACCGTAAATGGTTTTGGCAGCCAAGCATGCGAAATTTGGTATTGTTGATCAGTAGGCGAGTATGATAAGCCAAAGAAGCTATGTCGTACATCATTTCATACGCCGAGGGTTGGCATATCATACGCCAGGGTGGAGTATGATACGTTGTATGGTACACCGTTAAATTCAAATCTCATATTTTTGACATTTTGAGTTAGGATTGATTCGAGGGTCAGTGGGATGAACCTACGTAGTTCTAACAAACTAACAGTGACTTAAATATGGTGTTTTCCAGGTGAATGTAAAAGGTAAATGCAAAAGTGATCGGATATCTTGCTAGGCTCGTGATCGAACACACGTGTTGTATAAAACCTTTAACTTCTGCACATGTGTAAATGTCATAGATGCATCTTTTGGGAGTTACATACTTACAATTTACTTTGTTTAATGTTTATGTTTGAGACAAAGTTGTTGGTATGTATCATGAACTTTGGTCATCAAGTACTTCTGATTTTGTGAACTTTTAGGTTTGTATACTTAGATTTCGAAATCAAGAGTTCTCGAAACTGAAAGTATTCGGTCGAGTACTTTTAACTTCGAATACTTTGTCGGTTTTTTGCTTGATTTTATCAGTCTCTTGTCATTTTTGAGCCTTACATCTACACCCAACTGCAAACATATTGGGTCATACATTCAACCATACACATTACGCACACATCATGAATGCTATCAGTTCTGTTTTCTCCACCAGAGGTGCACATACATCCCGGGTTTATCAACCGTAACAACCCTATTTGAGTTCTCTTATTCACCTGTCCAAAACTGTTTTCCACTGTGTGTTTTATAGCACCACTCTGAATTGAGATTAGACGATTTGTTTGATCTTGCTCTTCTAAACAATCACGGGTACTTTTTTTTTTTTTTTGTCTAATTTGCAAGATTAGCCAAACTATATGATAATAGTCTACAACATACATGTGACCGCTCTTACCTCTACCCGGTAGGCCCTTTTAAGACAACATAATCGTCGCCGTTCAAAAAAAAAAAGCAGTCTACAAAAGTTTGGGTATATATTACAAGTCTAGTCCCTTGCAATTATAATGTTTCTTTCTCAAAACTTGTTGTATAGTGAATAACTTTCGATGAGTGCAATTGGTTGGTTACTATCATCCAATAGAAAAAGTTTGAGTCTTTCATAACCTTGCTTCATAACCATTTCTCTTTTAGAATAATTGTTCCGATAGATTCCTTGATGCACAAAAGGCTTGGTGGAGGAGTCGGTGATGGCAATGGAGGAGATTCTGGAACAGTCAATGATCGAGGAAACGAAAATGGCTCAAGAGCAAATGGTGGCATGTGGCGGAAATACTCGAGGAGCCACTGGTGGTTATCGATGAAGATGCACGCACGGTGAGTTTATAGCTTGTAAACCTGAAGACTTTCATAGTAATGAAGGAACAGATGGGAATTTAAGGTGGGTTAAAAAGTAGGAGAACATTGTAAACATCGAACACAGAAAGGCCATAGTTAAAAGGAGTTTCTTATTGAGTAATATCCTAAGAATGAAATTTAGAAACAGGAACATGAAGGGTTTCATGGTTGTAAAAATTGGCTTAGTCAGCCGATTATTCAGGGATTAATCGGTGGTCGGTCAAAGTAGGCACAAATCGGCCTAATTGGTCAACCTTAAAAAATCGGTCAAAGTTCATTTTTCGGGTCTTTTAAACTCTTCAGCACAGATTATGGTGACATTTCAATTTCCAACGGCTTTTAAACTGTTTAGATTCTAGCGAAAATTCAAGCGGCTTTTAAAATTTCAGTGATTTTCCTTGGGAGTCTTGCAAAATTTTGAAATTTTGGAGAGTTATATAACTAAACACTTTTATAACTAAACACTTTTATAAAAATTATATAGAAAACTTGGTTATATATATAATTTTGAAAAATTACATATAAAATTCCGATCCGATTAATCATGACTAATCCCCAATTAATATCTAGTCCCTACCTCACCGCACAACTAGCGCCTAGTGATTTCTATAACCATGATGGTTTCTAAACCTATTTCTATACCTTTATCACATCTTAAGGGCTTATAAGCAATGTAAGTGATACTTGTTTATTTACCAACATGGCTTTAAACGGCTTATATTTACTTGTACATATTATGCTTAAAGCCTCCTCCCAGTGGCTTCTTCATGACATCATCAGTTGCCTCAAAAGCGAATTTGCCATGACGGATTTGGGGCCACTTTATTTTTTAGGCATACGTGTCACAAGTGACTCCCGAGGTTTATTTCTATCTCAATCCCAGTATACAAAGGATATTCTCCATCGAGCAAACATGACATTCTGCAAACCCTGCTCCATTCCAATCAACATGACTACAAAATTAAGTGCAGACACCAAAGCCTTGCAGGTGCATTGTCATATTTGATTTTCACTCGACCGGATCTCTCGTATGCGGTTAAACAGGTGTGTTTGTTAATGCATGCTCCTTTAGAACCTCACCTTGCCTTCATGAAACGTATCCTCTGTTATTTACATGGAACCGCTATTTATGGCATTCGACTTGCACTTTGCTCTCGTCACTCGTCACTCGCTTACAGCTTACTCTGATGTTGATTTGGGGGATGTCCTGATTCCAGACAATCTAATTCCAGCTATTGTGTATATCTTGGTGACAACTTAATATCTTGGTCTTCAAAACAACAACCCACTCTCTCCCAATCCGGTACCAAAGGAGAATATCAAGGGGTTGCGAATGCAGTCGCCAAGGCATCATAGCTAAGCAATTTACTATTGGAGTTTCACATTCCACTTAGATGAGCCACGATGTCTATTGCGATAATGTTTCTACCATCTACCTGTCTGAGAACCCGATTCAGCACCAACAAACCAAGCATGTGGAGATCGACATCCCACTTTGTTCATTTGTTCAGGAAAAGGTATGGATTGGTCATGTTCGCTTGCTTCATGTCCCATCAACTTTTTAATACACCAACATCTTCACCAAAGAACTCTTGCGCCAGGTTTTTCAGCCATTCCAAGCCAGATTGAGTGTAGGTCCTCACCATGCTCAAATGCGCTGACGTATTAGTATAATATATTATTAATTGTATATAGCTATAATTGGATTCTGTAATTATAGTGGAATGTGTGATAATAGTGAGGTTTGTTAGGCCAACATTACAGAGAAAAATTAAATAAACAAAAAAGCTGTCAAATGTCAAAGGGGCGGGTCGGGTAAATGCTACGCTGAAAAAGGGTTACAAAAACTATGCCAACATTACATAAATAATTTATGTTTTTTAAAAGCATTTATGATGTAAAATGTCATTACATATAATTGTGCTACTTTAAACGTTAGGCTATGCTTTATACCTTGACCCATTTGATGCATTAAAGATAACTTACAACTAAAAGCGACCCGTTCGAAAGTAAATGGATTAAACAGTAACATGTTATAAAATGTTAAAGCATATTTACCTGTAACAAAGCAGTTTAATTGCCACTTTGACCTTCTCTTGAATCAATTACAGACTCAGTTGGAACATCACCACTGCCGCCACCACTATCATCACCGTCAAGAGGAGAAGATGCAAATTGTGGAGTTTCATTAAACGAATTCCGAGCAGCAGCAGAGACAACTGCCAGCTGTCCACTTAACAATCTATATATAACATCCCGGTTTATGACTGCGTTGACCAATTCAAGCTGGTGTTGTGAGGTATGTTTCTGATTAAACCTTCCAGGAAGCTTTGTACCTGTTTTATGGCAATCTCCACAAATATCATAACCCCTTTTTTCCTTGCAATCTTTACAGTGATATCTTTCTCCAATAATCGGACACATCTGTGAAAAATTAAATTATTCAGTTCAAGTACTGATGTATTAATTTTAATTAATAGAAGGTGAATTTTTTATAAATTTTTGTTAGACAATTGGCTCAAAGAACAAATCAGAAACACTAATTTCAAGCTGCCATATTGTTACAATATGAAAAACAAGAAAAGAAAATTGATACAATAATAATAGAGAAGATTAAGCCTATTTATAGCTAGAAACTTTACCTCTAAGATAATGTAAACAAGGAAAACATAACCTAAACTAGGAAACTATCAGCTGGTAATTACCAGCTGTAATCCTATGAAAATCACAATTGTATATCTTAAAGCTCTTTTATTTTATAGCAAAAAAACAACTTAACCTAACAAAACATGATTAAACCCATCATTCACCCCTTAATCATGGTTTGTGTACTTTCCTCTTCACAACAATGTTAGTTCGTCATCTTCACACCGTGTCCCCACTTTGGATATTCATACACAAAGTGTCCAAGCTCACCGCACTTGAAACATCTAACGTGGCTCTTATCCCGTTGGAACCGTTAACCATCTTGACTTTTCCCGGACCCACGGTCTCTTCCTCGGCCACGCCCAAAGTCATCCCGATTTGAACTTCCATAACCACAATGCTTACAACCGTGCTTTTTCTTCTTTTCACTTTTAGAAAACATCAACCTCCTATGAATTTCTTAATCTTTGTTGGGTCCCTTGACACATTCCTCATATGCCTTCAACCTTCCAACGGCTTCATCAAATGGCATAGTGCCCAACTCAAAACATTGCTCTATGGAGGCTACAATTTGGAGGAACGATTTAGGCAAATAATCAAGCAAACGTCTCATCAATACCTTCTCCTCTAGGTCTAATCCAAGACTCCTGGATTTTGAAGCAAGCCTTCTTAGTTTGCTTGCAAAATCATCTACCGTGTCATTCTCCTCATGTGTAGGCTTTCGAGCTCTTTCCTCAATGTTTGAAGCCTAGCTGTTCGGACTCAATCAACCCGTGTTTTCAGCCCCTCCCAAACTTGTTTTTCAACGGTATAAGTTGCCATTTGTAACACAAGTTCTTCCGGAATGGCTTGAATCAAGAAAGCAAGAGCCATATTTGATTTCTTAGGATCAACAGCAGCACCACCTGTTGGTTCAATAGCCTCCAATATGCCATAAGCGTCCATAATCGTCTTCAATTTTAATAGCCCACACTGGGTAGTTTGTAGACGTCAAAACCGGACACTAATATGACATAGAACCACCTTCTTTTGCTAGTACCATTGCCATCTTCTTGTTTAGATAACATTAATCATACACCAGACCTTTTCCTGCTCCTGACCACCGAACAAAGAAAAACAAAGCCTGCTACCCCACTGCCTCTACTGTTTTTTTTTCAGCTGCTAAGAGAGACTGGATTTAAAGCTTCATGCTTAATGAATCAGACCAGTTATCTTTTACCGCAAATCTGATCAAAACATTCTGCCAAAAAGAACCTGTTGGGTCTTATCCTTGGCAAGGAATGAAGGGTTTGGATACCATAATCAAGAATCAAGGAATACGAAAACTGTTAAAATAAATATGATCAGTCGCTGATCAGAATTTAACCTCCTTTGATTGTGATACACTACTGCTTGAAACTTTTCAGAAAACAGTGCATTGACTTCCTCACAGGCCTGATTCTTCAGTGCTCTGATACCAATTGTTAGACAATTGGCTCAAAGAACAAATCAGAATCACTAATTTCAAGCTGCCATATTGTTACATTATGAAAAACAAGAAGAGAAAACTAGTATAATAATAATAGAGAAGATTAAGCCTATTTATAGCTAGAAACTTTACCTCTAAGATAATGTAAACAAGAAAAACATAACCTAAACTGGGAAACTACCTGCTGGTTGCCTGGTAATTACCAGCTGTAATCCTATGAAAACACAGTTGTATATCTTACAGCTCTTTTCTTTTAATAGTAAAAAACAACTTAACCTAACAAAACATGATTAAACCCATCAATTTTAAGCTATGTTGGTAATGTTAATGATTTTCTGTTCCTGTGTGTTGACCATTTATGTTATATATTAGTTTGGATCAAAGGTGGTTACTTTATATTGGTAGTTAATCAATTTTAACATTAATTATAATTGATAATACATAACAATATCTGCAACCATTATGTGTCAGTTTCTATGTTCTCAATTGACCAAAGAGAGGTTGAAAGTTGGCCAAAAGTATGCCAATTCATGCAATCTTAATATTATTATCCTAATTAGATTTTAAATCATTATTAATAGATTAAATTTAAAATTTCATTGTAAAATAGAGAAAAATTGTTTAAATACCTACCCTACTCACCCAAACAAATCGAAAGGTTGATCATGTTGAAAGTAGCCAAAATCTACTGTAAAATGGTGAGCAAGCTTTTGTATATCAACCCAATCCAGTCCAATCTGTTTCAACCCAAACGCTTTAACCTGTTACCCAACCCATCCAAATGGGTTAAATGATTGATAAGGTTTAGCGTCACAAAGGTCTTTTGTAAATGGAGAACAAGTGTTTGCACGTCCACCCAACTCAGCCTGTTCAACCCAAAATTATATAACCCCTGACCCAATCCACCTGAACAGGTCAATTGGTTGACCACGTTTAAAGTCGTTAAAAGATACCTTCTTAATAATATTATTATTCTAATAATCATATTTTCTTTATCATGATTAAGATAAAACTTTATTGAGAAATGGACAAAATGTGTTTGCATGTCAAACCAACCAAAGCCCAGTCGTTTCAACCCAATAAGCTTGAAACCGTTACCCAATCTACTCAGGCAGACCAAATGATTGATCAGGTTGAAAGTTGCCCAAAGTCTATTCTTAATGAACACGAATACATGATCTCATAAATCCTTTCTCATTCTTAAGATTATTATTGTAGTAACATTTTTTAACCATCATTAAGGCATTATGTATATAAATTTATTAGAAAAAAGGACAAAAGTGTTAGTATGTCAACACAACCCAATTCAATCCAAAATACTTCACCTGTACCCAACCCAGCAGAATCACCAATCTTGCCACCACTAATATTCTCCTAAAAATCTTAAAATCCTCACTTTTTAGTAACAAGAACTAGTATCAAGGCACAATGGCATTAAAGCATAAAAAGGAAATAAACTTACCCCACACATATCACAACCAATCCCTGGATGAAATTTTGAGCCATGAACAGTCCACCATTGAAGAAAATTTTCTGCAGGTGGATATGGGAACTTGCAACCTTGCTCATCAGCTTTTGATCAATCCAAAGAAAACATTTGCAAACTTACATCACTACTTGAAAGTTCAATGAACGGAAATTACACAAAAAGGTAACTAACTTATGTCAAATTTCAATTTCATGTAACCTACTTTGCATGATAAAAAAAGATCAAAATTTCAATCTATGGTAATCCCCAGTTTTGGCAGAAGGTAGTAAACTTTCAAATTTCTTCACAATGAGAGCATTCACAGCAGGTACACCATCCCTAATCCCTATAATTTAACTAAAAATTACTATTTCATAAATTTAAACCACTTATAAAAACCTCCCACATCTCATTCTTCATATCTATCCCTATTTCAATTAAATAATACTTCATTCATTTTTCATCATTTTTTCTCTTTCTTCCACACTAAATCACTTACAGAAAATATGAGGTTTGATAAATAGTGGAATTCCAAATACAGAGTTTTATTGTAGCTTGCTTATAATATTTGCCTATTTGGAGATGGGAATGGAGATGGAGAACCTGATTTTGAAAAGAAAGCACATAATATTTGTGATTTCTCTTAAATTTTGGGGATGGAGATGTGTTTGGGGAACTAATACCGATAGTTATCTATCAAATCAGCAATTTTACATGTTAACTTTTAGGATTCACCTCTAATCAAAAACTTTGAAAGTTACTGAAGATTCTTTTGAGCTTACGGGTTTCTTCTCAACAAAAAAAAAAAAAAATACTTAAGTGAGACACAAATTTGATCAAAGTTGGTTCCTTTTTATTGTATTAGCCATTCAAAAATAAGTGAGATATATGCCCTTTAAACCACAACCTAGAAAAAGAATGCAACCAAATTATATGGCTTCAAAACCATGAAAACTCACTTTTGAACATATTTCTATTTTGGATTTGCTCTTGGAAGACTTCTGCTTTTCTAAGTGCATATTCAGAAGAAAATTGTTCCACCAGTGCATAATCAAGTGGCTTACAAACTTTTGGAAATCCACTTGGATGTCGAGATTGACAAATTTGACACATAATCACACCATCTTCTGGGACAATGATGCATGCCTCACAATAGACTAATTCAGAAAGGGAAAGAAAACTTTAAATAAGCATATATCCTATCAAATTATAGATAAACAAACATCATTCATCCTTAAAAAGACATCAATAAAAAGTGGAGCCTAAGATCACCTAAGCTCAAGCTCGGCTCATTTAGCTTAACAGAGTTTATACTAGAGCTTGGCTTGTTTAGGGCTCTATTTCTAAAGCTCGAGCTTGGCTCTTGAATCGTTTTAGTACTAGCTCAATCTTGGGCTCGGCCCGATTCATTTATTATTTATTAAATATTTAACTATTTTATTTATATACATTAATAATAATACTACACATAGTTATAACAATATTTTTGTATAAAAAAATATACTTTTTTTAATTACCTTTGATTATAATTCTGTATAATACAATTATTATGAAAATATATGTTTAGCATATGAAACAAAACATTTATAAATAATAGGCTCTATATATGAAACTCAAACTCAAGCTTGTTTAAGCTCCAACTTGATTTGAGCTTTTAGTTAGCCACTCTTGAGTAGCTTATGAACGGCTCGATCCTTAACACCCTATACATAAGAAAAACCAATGTGATGATAGTAAGCATACCATGCCCACAATTAAGAACAACAGGCTGAAATAGCAATTGCTTGCAAGCAGAACAAAGAGCATCAGCAACTGTTACCTGCTTGCAATTTTCACCAGAACTCCCATCATTTGATTTATTTTCATCATACGGTGCAAAGCAAAACAGGCCTTGTTGTTTATCATCTATACCGTATAGACAAAGAACTTAAATACAAATTTCATGAAACCGCTAAAAAAGGATAAGTTAAGTTGCTTCTATTTCTTATCTATATAAATACATTAATCATTGGTTGAATGTTCGATGTTTACCAAGTGTTTGTTTTTCCCTTATGCCATACGAAATTGGATACATTTTATTGAGAAAAATGTCTAGCATCAGACAAATGGCTGGAAAATGACGATAAGGATGCCTGCATAGCGGACAATGAGATTGACCTCTCTTATCCATGGATTTGTGGCAGCACCAGAAGCATGTGACATGGCCACAAACTGCAAAAAAATAAAATAATAATAACAAAGAAATCAAGAACAGTGCCACTTTAAATGATAAAGATACTACCGAATGGCACAATTGATGGAAGAACAACAATTTTGATAGCATTTCCTACCTAAAACAACAGGTTTGTATAGAAGGTCTCTGCAACAAGAAAGCAACGGTTTAATTCAAAAACATCATCACCAATTATACAATTAAGAAGAAACAAAATTTTACAATCAATTGATATACACACACACGCACAACTATGGAAGTAACAGAATAAATCCATCAACTGAATTTACCTAGCATCACTATTACACTATAATTGAAATTTGTAGATTACAATCATCAAATTATTGGCTCATCTAATGATATACCAATCTTCATCACACCATCATCATCGTACTCAGTATATCACACTATTAACAAAGTTAAGGTAGGGCTTGAGGAGGGTAAGATGTAAATGTTGTAAGTTGGTACCAGAACAATGAAAGCAAATCAACAAGAACAAACTCAGATTATTGGAAATCCTTCTCCAAAGTTTTTATTGATTGAATCGTATCTCTTCCATCATTGATCGACCCAATTTATAAACTCTTAATTTCTAGATAACTCTTCCTAGAGAATAGGAAATTTAATCCTGATCCTTTAGGTTAATCCCTATTAACTTGGATCCATGCTAATCTCATCAGCCGATCCAAATTACATATGATAACTAAGACCATCTAATTATCACATATAACTAAACAAGACAGAAACAAAAGACTAATTACAATAATAGTCCCTGACTATTTTATCAAGATTAGACATCATTCTCCCCCCTAATCTTGATTTTGAATTTGTCTTCTAAGTCTTGATTCCTTTGATTTCTTCCACTCCCAACAATCTTCTCATCTCTTCAAATCTTACCTTTCCACACACATGTTCAACCTTTATCATCTCGGCTTCAACACACTCACGAATATAGTGAAACTTCGTGCTAATATGTTTACTCCTGCCATGAAAGACAGGATTTTTAATTAGTGCTATTGCTGACTTGTTGTCAACTTGGATCAGCACCTTCTATTCGGCCATTCCTGTTACTTCAGCCAATAATCCCCTCAACCACACAGCTTGACAGGCAGCCGAGTTGGCTGCCATAAACTCTGCTTCACAGGATGAAAGTGCCACTGTTGGTTGTTTATGAGAAAGCCATGTGATTGGCTTATCATTGAAATAGAACACCACACCAGTAGTTCCCTTCCCATCTTCTTGGTCTGTTGAATAGTTGTTGTCGCTATATCCCATCAATGCATTCTTCCTTCGCTTGAATAATGAATACCCATCTTGGTAGTCCCTTTTATATACCTTAGGATGTGTTTTACAGCTTGCTGGTGTGTTACACTTGGGTCTTGCATGTACCGGCTTGCATATCCCACGGCATAAAGTAGATCCGGCCGAGTATGGGTCAAATACCGAAGACACCCGATAATTTTTCTATACTCAGTTGCATCCACCTTCTTTGTTCCATCTTCTTTTGTCATCTTCAATCCTGGTTCCATTGGAATCTTTGTAGGATTACAGTCCTCCATCCCCACCATCTTCAATATTTTCTTCGCATAGTTAGATCAAGTAATCTTTATACCACTATCATCTTGTATTACTTCCAACCCTAGGTAATAGGATAGTGGTCCAAGATCGCTCATCTCGAATTGCTGCTTCATTTGGTCTTTGAACAGGTTGATATCCCCAAGATTGGTTCCAGTTACCAGTAAATCATCCACATAGATGACCACTATTGTGATGCCATGTCTTGTATGCTTCACGTACACAGCTTGTTCAAGCTTGCACCTTTTGAACTTGTATTCTTTCATAGCTCCAGCCAGCTTCATATTCCACGCCCTAGGGGCCTGCTTCAAGCCATAAAGCGCCTTAATCAACTTGTATACTTTCTGCTCTTGCCCCTTTCTTTCGAAGCCTTCTGGCTGCCTTACGAACACCTCCTCATTCAATTCCCCATGCAAGAAGGCTGTCTTTACATCTAGATGATGTACAGGCCAGCCATTCTGAGCTGACAAAGCAAGCACCAATCTGACCGTTTCCAGTCTTGCCACAGGCGCGAACACTTCTTCATAATCCACCCCTTGCTGTTGAATGTAGCCTTTGGCTACAAGTCGAGCTTTGTGCTTTGTAATCTGATCCTTTGCATCTCTTTTGATCTTATAAACCCACTTCAGCCCTATGGGTCTCTGACCAGCTGGCAGATAAGTCAGCTTCCACGTTTTATTCTTTTCTATGGAGGCTATTTCACTGCGCATAGCTTCGTCCCACTCCTTTTGTCCAACTGCCTCAGAAAAGTTCACTGGTTCACCTTCAGTGAGAAGAAGCTCGTACACTTCATTTAAGTTTCTGAATCCTTGCACTGGAGTGTCATCAAAAGTCTGTTCCGGAGCTTTTGCAGGGTCCGACATGTTGCTGATCAGGGGTGTCCCTTGAAACAATGGTCCTCTACCTTGAACCTTGGATCTTGGGCTGCTGAAAATAGATACTGGGGATTCTCCTCCTGCTCTTTGCCCGTCGCTTCTAGGAGTGTAATTGTGTTCGTTTACTTTTGGGCTTGATGGGCCTGCTTCTGCTTCATTTTCTATTTGTGGATCCGAATGTATTACAAACTCTTTTTCCCCGTCTTGATCCAAATGTTGGTGATGTTGCCATTCCCATTTGCGAGCCTCATCGAAAATTACATCCCTGCTGATGACTATCTTCTTGTTGTTGACATCATACATCCGGTAGGCTTTAGTGCCTGGTTCGATCCCCAGATGAACCATCGGGTTGCTGCGGTAGTCGAGCTTCTTCAGCAGGTTGGTAGGTACTTTCACGTGCCCTACACAACCGAATACCTGGAGATGGTCAAGCTTTGGCTTTCTTCCCTTTAAAGCTTCGTAGGGAGTCTTATCCTTTAGGCCTCTGGTAGGTACTCGATTCAAGATGTGAACAGCATGTCTCACGGCTTCGGCCCACAGGTCTTGTGGCATGCTCATGGCACTTAGCATGCTTCATGTGGCATTTAGAATGGTCTGGTTTCCCCTTTCAACCACTCCGTTCTGTTGTGGCGTGTAGGGGGCAGTGAGCTGCCTTGAGATCCCCTCCTCTTCGCAGTATTGTTTGAACTCCGTGGAGTTAAACTCTCCCCCCTATCCGTTCTTAGAACCTTTATATTCCTTCCATACCGGTTCTCGGCTGTAACTTTAAACTCCTTGAATCTTTCCAGGGCTTCACTTTTTGTTTTGATCAGGAATACCCACATGAACCTGCTATGATCATCAACAATCAGAAAGTAGTACCTGTTTCCCGCAGCCGTGGTTGGAGTTAAGGGCCCACATAGGTCGCCATACACCTGCATGAGTGGTGCTTCAACTCTGAAGGTTGTTTGATCAGGAAAGGGCTGTCGTGCGTGCTTACCGGCCTGGCATGCTTCACACAAACGAGTTGGGTGATCGAGTGGAGGTATTCCTTCAGCGAGATTACGTGTACTCAGGTTCTTGATGGTATCAAAACCAACATGTCCAAGGCGGGCGGGCCACAGCCAGCTTGGGTTGCTAATTTCAGAGAGTAGACATATGGGAGTGGCGACTTTCAGGTCGATCTTGTACAGCCTGTTGGTTGATCTCTTCACCTTCATCAACACTGATCCATCGGGGTCTGTTATGGTTAGGATTCCTTGCTTGATCAGGACTTCACAGCCTCCTTCATCGGCTTGTCCCAGGCTGAAGATGTTGCACTTCAAGAATGGGATGTAGAGAATGTTGGTAAGGAGTTTCTGGTCCCATGTCTTGCACTCCAAGAGTATGGAGCCTCTTCCTTCTACCTTCACACATGAGTTATCCCCGAACCTCACTGTGCCTTCGATGTTGGTGTCTAGGGTTGTGAACAGCTCCTTGTTCCCAGACATGTGATTCGTAGCCCCTGTATCAAGGTACCACTTGGTCTTCTGATTCATAACTGGCTGGGAACACCTTTTTTTCACTTAGGAGGGTGGGCCCATCGATGGTCGCATGGGCCAGGTTTGCCTGATCATCAGTCTTCCGGGTAGGACAGTCGGCTGAAAAGTGCCCATACCCATCACACCTGAAACATTGAAGTTTCGATCTGTCCTTCTTGAACCTTTCAGCATTCTGTCCTCCCTCGTGTGAGTTAGCGCCACGGCCTGTGCCTCGTCCACGTCCACTAGACCGACCTCGGCCTCTTCCTCTGCCCCTGGTGTTGTCATAGCCATTCCCTCGGCCTCGGCCGTGCCCTTTCTCCTGTCCTTTCTTTAAATCATAGTTGTCGTGTGTCATGAGCAGCTGGTCTTGGCTTGTGTTGGAGCTTCGTGCTCCTGTTCTTTCCTCGTAGGCCTTGAGCCTCCCAACAACTTCCTGAAACTTTACTGTCTTCAAGTCCACTAGCTGCTCTATTGTTGCGGCTATGTTTAGGAACCTCTCTGGTATGGCAGTGAGTAGTTTTCTCACCAGAGTGGCTTCCTCGATGACTGATCCAAGGGCGGCTGACTTGGATGAGATCCCAGCCAATTTAGCGGCAAAGTCATCTATCTTCTCACTATCCTTCATTCGGGCAGCTTCAAATTCGGCTTTGAGAGTCTGTAGCCGTGCTTCCATGACCCGTTCCACTCCCAGATGGCGGGTTTTGATCGCATCCCAGATGTCCTTGGCATGCTCACAATGAGCAATCTGTAATACCAAGTCTTCCGGAAGCGATTGATAAAGATAGGCCACAGCTGAGTTGTCCTTCCTTGGGTCTACGTCCTTCCCTGGCTCAATGGCTTCCCAAATCCCGTGCGCCCTGAAAATTGCTTTGATTCTGAGTGACCAGATTGGGTAGTTCGTGGCAGTCAAAATCGGGCATTGGAATGAGAGGCTAGATCCTTCTTTTGCCTGCACCAATTGCTTTCCCGCATCGCCGGTTTCTCCCATGGTAGTCGCTTGCCTTCTGTCCTGGATTTCGAGCCTTGATCCTGCCCTTTGGATCGCTGGTCCCCTTCGATTCCTTCGGCTTTGATACCACTTGTTGTAAGTTGGTACCAGAACAATGAAAGCAAATCAACAAGAACAAACTCAGATTATTGGAAATCCTTCTCCAAAGTTTTTATTGATTGAATCGTATCTCTTCCATCATTGATCGACCCAATTTATAAACTCTTAATTTCTAGATAACTCTTCCTAGAGAATAGGAAATTTAATCCTGATCCTTTAGGTTAATCCCTATTAACTTGGATCCATGCTAATCTCATCAGCCGATCCAAATTACATACGATAACTAAGACCATCTAATTATCACATATAACTAAACAAGACAGAAACAAAAGACTAATTACAATAATAGTCCCTGACTATTTTATCAAGATTAGACATTAGTAAACAGCCTTACCTCGTCTCATAGAAATAAAGAGACTGTTTCCAATAAGACCCCTGACTCATGATGCTTGATTAACAGACCAACCCAACGCTTTTAACATTATTTCACAAAAATCAAGTAAATTACGTTAAAATTAGTGCAGACTTACTTTTACCCCTCGAGGGTCGACACATATATGAATTGTATGAGCGCACTGCAGACGAGGCTAACCGATCTTCATCACAATTAGTTTATAATGTTATTATGGGTCCTGCCATGAAATTTTCTTACTGTTTAGGTTCTTACGAGTGCAGCTCCGACTATTAGGAGTATTAGAGAGAATAAATTAGCTAGGGTTTAAATATTTAATGGAATAAACTTTAACCATAACTAAATAAATGATTTGGTTATATTTACTTTGTAATCATGTACATTATAGTTTTATAAAAATTACAAAGCAGATCAATACTACATAATAAATTAATATCTAAGGGGCTGTTTGATATCATCAGAATGGGTCTGTTTGTTTTAACAAAAAAACACATCTGAATGGAATGAGAATGTCTAAATCAAGGTCTGAGAACCAAGCTCTGAATCACGCTCATCAGAACCATGCCCTCGCCCTCCCTCCGCTCGTCGTCGCCGCTATCCCCCCGTCCAGCGCAGCCGCCCCTCCGCCCGTCACCATCATACCTACATCCAGCGTCGATGTACCTCACAAACCCCTCGCCGTTGCCATCGCTTACGGCTTCTTCTACTGTCACGACTTACTCATCTGAACCATGCCCTCGTCCGCGGCCCAGCATCGCCGCCTTCCCGCCCGTCGCCTTTGTCCCTTCGTCCAGCACCGTCGTCCCTCGCAAACCATGCCTTTTTCATCGCCGTCGCGTACGGCTTCATCTACTGCCGCGAACTACGACCTCGCCGTCACACCCCCACCCCCCTTCGCCACCGCCCTCGCCGTTGCAAACCCACAACTCCTCTCAGATGTTCTTGTGTTAGACCGAATTGGTTTGTACCAAATCTGAATTGATTTGGGTGTGGGTGTTTCGGTTAAGAAAAGAGGGTAAAGAAAGAGGGTTTTGTTCAGACATATTCAACCAAACAGTTTAACTGGTTCACCACTTAATGATTCAGACCCTCTTAATCATTCAGGCATCTTAACCATTGAGTACTTAATCATTCAGATCCTACCAAACGACCCTTAAGAGGCTTTATCATCAATATGATACAAGTGCACGAAATGTAATTCTTACAATAATCGCCAAGTTCCATTGGTCTGCTATCCTAATCATGATTTTCTTACCCCCAGAGGGAAAGGCCCTTCCATTTTGGGCCGGTTGTGGGCAACGAAGGTAACATATTACAACCTTCAAACTTCCTAATTCTCTGTAACAAAATGTCGTCCGCACGTATAATGTATATATTTATATATGTGTACGCTTTCAAGGGACAAAACTAAAATTGAACTAATTTGAACGTTATTTTACTTAATTTTACTTAATTTTGTGAAAGTAACGTTAAAAGTGTCGGGTTGGTTGGTCCATAAGCAAAGGTCACGTTGTCTCTCTGTTCACCCCTAGGCTGAGGAGCAAAAGGAGGAATCTGCCCTAGGAGAGGCTCGCGTTTGATTAGCTAGTTGATGAGAATTTACTACACAGGAAATGGAACAAAAAACTGCTGAGGGTGAGCTAACTCCAAAAACCCATCCTCAGTTCGGATTGCATGCTGCAACTTGCCACCTAGGTACGCGTCTGGATATGAAGGCTACATTTTACCCTGCTCAAAATCTCCCTTTGACTTTGCTAAGGGTAGGATATAATTCATAAGATGATGATTATCGGCACTCGGCAGAACAAACTAAATTAGACTAATTTCAATAGAAATTAACAGAACTATAAAAATGTAATGTTGTATACATAATAACTCCATATTTCATACAAACATGTTGGAAACAACTCATTCAATTCAAAACCCTAAGTTAAGCAGAAAAATGTAATATGATTGCGTGAAATGGAATTGCATAAAAATAATCTGAAGCTTGGAGACATTACAGGCAAACGACGCATATAAAATGATCGGAAACCTGCTCGGATTCATAGCCTTCTTCCATGGCGGATCTTTTCAATTTTGAATTTTATTTTCAAAGGAATTAAATAAGAAAGTCGGAGCACGCGATCCCAAAGACCACTCCATTTCGTAACCAACCAAAACTATTCCATAAAATATTAATTTCTCTCTCTTTCGTACATACAACCAACAAATCTTAATTTTTTCACTCTCATTCACAACCAACCCAACCTAATAATATTTACCAATCACAAAAATACACATGACATAAAAAATCTTGTTTAATAATATTATAATGACCAACCAATGGTTGGTGGACCAACTTGGTTGTGGGTATTTAATCAATTTTTCCTTTTTTTTTTTTAGTTTTTGGCAAACAACCAAATATTCAAGTCATGAATGAAAGTGGTCTAAGACCATCATCATTCACGGTCCATCCTAACCCAACCTTTTAATAAAAAAATAATTTCTCTATCTTTTACTTATACAACCCAATCAAACTCAGTTTTCACTCTCATTAACAACCCAACTTTTATTACTTTTAACTAAATATATACAATTTATGATTTTTAGTTTTTATTAAAAGTTATTATATTTTTTAGTTTTTATTAAATAAATATAATTTATGATTTTTCAGATAATAAGTTTGATCCATAAAATCTTCTAAACCAATAAAAAACTTTCAAGTTTTATATAAGATAAATCAATGATTTTTATATTTATTTTATTTTAAAAATACATTTTTTAAACGAATTCCGTTTTGAACAAAATTTATGCCGACATGTTCATTAAAAAAAACTGATCAAGACTATGTTATCAGATTTTTTTAAAATGTTAATTATTAGTATTTATTGAATAAAATAAGATTAACTAAAGCTAATTATGTTAAAGTATAAAGAAAAAGAAAAAAAAACAAATTTATTGGGTTGCAATCAAGATTGCGGGAGCGAGCAGATCGAAGGCTTTTCCATTTTTTCTTTTTTTTTTGTTTTTTGAATAGTGTCACAACCCAATCTAGATCACCAATGGGGATGGTCTAACGAGCAACGGGCCAATCTGATCGTTTTGGTCGTGTGTTGGACCTTTCAATCTTGGCTTCGTTTTGTACTAGTGGTATGACGGAGGTATTGGATAAGTGATAGGAAAATTAGGTCGTGGGCTAGATTTTCCCACCCGATTTTACAGGTCTTTATCGTCGTGTCTTTTGGCGGGTGCTTGGGTCGGGTTTTCCCCGGGAATTGGTGGCTGTGGGCTAGGGGCTCCGTCCGTCTGGACTAGTAGCCAATTTGGACATCCTTTAGCCATTGAGGGCCGCGTACAGAATACCTAACAGTTGATTAGTTGGCCGTTAAAAAACAAGACCACGTAACGTTTTTCTATCATGGCCATTTACTTTTCTAATATATCTTATAATAAATAAAGGTTCGCATTCACAAATATATAAAGTAGAGATTAATTGAAATTATTAATTCTTAATAAAACGAACAAGTTACAACAAAACATCAAATTTGTGTAGAATGAAGTGTTTAGAGATTTACTAATTGATATTCTCATTTTCTTGTTATAAATTGTTAAATATTTTCTTTAATTTCATATATTGATTTTTTAATGTTTGAATTTGAATAATGTACAAATTAATATACTAGTTATTTATTATTTAATATTGAACTCATTTAATATAAGAGAGATATAAATATAAACCTAGTTTTTAATATATCAATGATATTTAAAATTTAGTTAAAGAGACAATAATTTTGTAATAAAAAATTGTGTCAATTTAAGTAACACAAGCGGATAGTTTGGGTTTTTGTCAGTATTGTCAGAATCGGACCGGACCAGCTGGTCGGACGGGAACCCGGGGTCGACCGGCCTAAAAACCACATGTGAACCGCCCTCAAGGGAACAATCGGTTCACTGGTCGGACCGAATTTCAAGTTTTTTTAAATAAAATCCAAAAAATTAAATATTAATATCGAAACTTGTATTTTTTTAATATGATTATGTATGTTTGAACATTAATTATGTTTGCTTGAACACCAATTATGTTTGTTTAAATTTGTTTATAATTTTATAATTTTTTTTTGAATTTTTTATATATTTATTATGTAATCCGGTTCTTTAATCCGATTTGATAAATTCAATCAATAACCAATAAGACGTACGATTCGACGTACAATCCGGATATGAAAACATTGGTTTTCACTATACATCACAAATTGCAATTTTAATTGGTTAAAATTGCAAAATCCATGTTGGATTAGAAGTACACGTAAGACTAAAAATTCAAAACCCAGCCAGCCCAGTGAATTCAACTAAATATTGCGTGGCAGTTTCGTTAATTCCAGTAACCACAAGGGCATTTTCAAACCACTGTGTAAATTTATACCAAAGAAACACCCAATAAAGAGCTCTCTCTAGAAACTCCGACGTCATTTCACCGGAGAGATGGGGCAACAGTCGTTGATCTACAGTTTCGTTGCCAGAGGAACGGTTATTCTCACCGAATACACGGAGTTCACTGGAAATTTTACCACCATCGCTGCACAATGTCTCCAGAAGCTTCCTGCTACCAACAACAAGTTCACCTACAACTGCGACGGTCACACCTTCAACTACCTTGTGGAAGATGGATTTAGTGAGTCTGATCTGATATGATCTGTTCTACTTTTGTCGTGTTCATGAACTTTCTTTCCGATCTGATAGTGTTTCTGAGAATCGGTGGTTTTTGATTGTGAAATTCCCGTCGATTTGGATTTTGTCTGGCTTAATGTAGTTAGTTTGTTAGCTTCCATTAGTTTGATTTAAGTTCAGCTAGTTTGACTCTGCGTTTGGTTTCTCGTCTTCATGTGGTTATTCAAATTGGACTTATGTGATTGCATTGTAGAATTTGATCAACGTTGTTAGTCTGGTTTGTTTCTTGTTGATGAACATGAAGTTATTGACCACATGTATTCTGTTTGTATTGATGTGATGTGTGTTCGGCAAGCTTTAATCGATGGCATTGAATTGGTTCAAATTGCCAGCTTAGTCTTGAGTTCATCATTATCCCTTGGCTATAATTAGTATACCAACCTCATTTTGTTTGTAGTTTTTTGGATCTGAATCCCCTTTAATCTGGCTTAATACCTTAGCTCTGTTCGTTCTTGATTGAACGGTTTGCATTTGCTTTTTACATTATGTGGTTTAATGCATTATACATTGGATAAAATCTTTGTAACAGGTTCATGCTAGTTAGCTTGCTATTGGCATTAATCAATTAAATTTTATGTATTAAATTTGCAAATGTTATTGGCTTTAGCATTGAGAATGGAGTTAACTCTTGCAAAATATCTTTGCATTCTTTCTTAGTCTCTTAGATGCTTTGTTCTTTTTGACATAGCCTGGTTTACAGCTATTGCGTGAAGCAGGCTTTTAAAACTTAAAACATATTATGATTATGCTATTTAGCTATATATGTCTGCTCATATTTTATGCTTGTAATTCCACTTGGTAGAGTTGGCCCCGTTTGCGGTGCACACATATATTGTATATATGTGTCGGCCCTCGAAGGGCAAAAGTAAAGTAGCGCTAATTTTAACGTTATTTTACTTAATTTTGGTAAAAATAACATTAAAAGCGTTGGGTTGGTCGGTTAATCAAGCACTATGAGCCGATGGTCTCATTGGAAGCAACCTCTCTATTCCTTCAGGATAGAGGCACAACTAATGGTGAGATATACTGAGTATGATGATGATGATAATTCCACTTGGTAGAGTTCCAAGGAAATTTGATGAATCTTTGCGGTTTTGGGTTTCAAAATTGTTTGGTGGGTGAAATCACTTTCTATCACGGCACAACTAAGTTAGAACGATTTTATTTTCTACCTCGCTTAGTATACTGTGATGTACAACAATAATTTTACATCACCATTAGACAAAACCTTATATATGTATCCATTTTGCTTAGAAGTACAAGTATAAGTATTTAAAATCACCGAATTGGCAAGGGTTAGGCTGCAAGATAGTAACTTTTTAGGCTGTGGTCACTTATAATGCTTGCAAACCTAGTCTTATATTTGCATTCTAAAAAATTATTTTATAGTTGACTACTTGTCTTGTTATATATATATATATATATATATATATATATATTGTGAACTCAATTTTTATATTGGAATGGAGGCTTGTTTCCGACATTTTTCTCCATGCATGTTGACTAACTCTTCTTAACTTAATAAATTATGAAGCATACTGTGTTGTGGCCGTTGAATCCGTTGGTAGACAGGTTCCAATGGCTTTTCTTGAGCGAGTCAAGGAGGACTTTACCAAGAAATATGGAGGTGGGAAAGCTGCAACAGCTATTGCCAATAGTCTAAGCAAAGAATTCGGGTAATCTTACACCTTAGTTTGTTTAGAACGTTCAAGGTCCTAACTTTTTAACTGATATCCCATCACATTCTTTTTCATTAATACCAGTCCTAAACTGAAGGAGCAGATGCAGTATTGTGTGGACCATCCGGAAGAGATCAGCAAACTTGCAAAGGTCAAAGCCCAGGTTTCAGAAGTCAAGGGTGTGATGATGGAAAATATTGAGAAGGTAAGATTTAATAGGCATTCCAATAAGATTATGGAACTTTCAATGTTGGAGTTTTTTTTTTCATTTTATTTTTTATTTTGAATTTTGTAGGTGCTTGACCGTGGAGAGAAGATTGAGCTTCTGGTGGATAAAACAGAAAATCTTCGCTCTCAGGTCAGTGATTTTTAGAGTAGCAAATTAAGGTGCTATAGGTTTAGAACTCACTAAACAGAGTCTTATTCAGCAAGTCAGGTTGCCTCTGTTTTCCCAGTTGTAACAAAAAAAACTCTTCATCTCTTGCCTCAGCTGTCTGGACCTCATTTCTTTGGAGTGCCTAAGAAGGCTAAAAAGTATATTTTGCCTAAGAAGGCTAAAAACGATTTTTAAAATCTCTAAAACCAACCCAAATTAACTCCGATTTAACTCATTTCGATGGCACTGGAACTGTCTCATCGAACCTACAATATTTGTTTTTTGGTTTTAGCTTCAAAAACTAGTTTTAGAGTTTGGATTTTAGGGCATGTTTTTTAAGCTTTTAGGTTTTATCTTTAAGTTTAGGGTTTGTTTTTATAATTTTGGTAATTGGTTTTATTATTAGGGTTTATTGTTTATGACTTAAGGTTTAAGTTTCAGGGAATTACAAGCGGTTCCAATGATGTAAAAATGAATTCAATCAGAGTTTGTTTGGGTCGGTTTTCAAGTTTTTAAAAATCCTTCTTAGCCTTCTTAGGCAAAAAAGACTTTTTAGGGGAACCTTCCCCTACATACATATATGTATAACTATGTATGTGTGTATATCTATATATATCTCAAATTAGTCAAAATAAAATATCATAGCCAAAAGAGCAACATGCTGAAAATGGTGCAAAATTTAAGTTTAATGCATACAACCTTCTAAATTGTTCTACCTAAATATGCGCAGAAATTGTTTAATCTCGTGTAATGTTATTGTTTTTCTATTACATAAGAAATGCGTAAGATATGGTAAACAAACTAAAAAGTGTATGTGGGTCAAATAGACCCAACCTATTTCTACCCGTGCTTAAAATGACCTAATATTGGGTCCCATGTTTGTTCTGTCAGAGGGTATGTCCTCGTTAAGGCGTAACCTTGGTTTTCAATTGCGCGGATATTGCGCTGATGCGGGCGCAATGCAATGGATGTGGCGATGCTATTACATGATGTGCCAATGTTGCGCCAGAATTTGCAACAAAATGCACTTGATGCGTGCAACGTGAGTTTTTTAAACAGGCTAGATGTTTTTATAAACAGTCAGTTTTTTTTTTAAAGCATTTTTTGTTTGTATTTTGACTTTTTTAAGCATAAAGGAAATTCTCATCGACATTTTTAAGCATCCATAATTTTTTTTTTTAATTATTTTGAAGTCTAGTATCGTAGTGACAATGCATATTTTTTTTTGTTTCTTAAATTTTTGTGAAACTTGGATGTTTTATGTATATATAATTTTTAATTTTTTTTTATTAACAAACGTATCGTCTACGTGATACACTCCCATCGCCATCACGCATTGCACATTGGATTTTTGGACCAAGCTTTTTTCGCAATTATTTACATATTTTTATGGGCATGCCGTTTATCCTAATGACCAAAGTCAACCTGAACCTGTTTTGATGGTGAGAAGGTTTAATACTATGTTTCAGGCACAAGATTTTAGGACACAAGGTACACAAATAAGGAGGAAAATGTGGTTGCAAAACATGAAGATAAAACTGATAGTTCTTGGAATCATCATTGCCTTGATTCTCATTATCGTTCTATCGGCATGTGGTGGTTTTAATTGTGGCAAGTGAGGTATTCTTCTGGGATTGTAAAATCTCTCATTCTTCAAGGCTTTGTTGTCTCGTCCTCTTTTTGTTTGCCGGTGATTTTCTTTTGCTAGTTTCTTTTTGAGTGACACACGGGCATAGGATGGCCTCTCTTTTGTGACAAAAAAGATTTTATCTTATGATATAGCAGTTGTATAGTTTGTACCTTAGGTATCATTTGACATCAACTTCGACATCTCGTAGGAAAACAATATGATTGCTGTTTTGTATTATGTTTTCATGACCGAGATTTGCAGAGTTTTACTTTTGTTATACAACTGTGTGACTAAAACTTGGATGTAGTCAATTAGGGAATCAGGATGGGGTTGAAACCGGTTTAGGACAATTTAATGAAATGTGAGTCGACAAGATTGAGCTATATTTAGTTTTGTAGCCAGTTCTTGATTTTTTAACGGTGTTAGGTACATCACCATATGTGATGAGAAATTCAACCGTCTCACCTGTTTGATGCTCTAGGTTAGACTCGAATTCGAGACTGTCAAGAGGAAACCTGAAGGAAAACCCACTGCTCTATCATGACCAGAATTCGAACCTAAAACCTCTCATATATGTAAAGTACTGGATTCAGTTTTTGGTTGGGGAGGTTCTTTTGATAAAAAAAATAGTACTTGATTTGGGTTTTTGGTTAGCCTGATAATAATATTTTGAAAAAACAGGAACTTTATTGGTATATTTGGTTGGCCCGATTCTTGATATTTTGAAAAACGGGTACTTGGTTAGGGTTTTTGGTTGTATATTTTAGAAAACACTGCTGCCACCTCAGCTGTAGCAAACCGCTACCACTATGACCTTTGTCATTGCCTCTACCCGTGATTGTCACTAGAGGTGCGTAAATCGGGTTTTTTTTTTTAATCGGTTGCGGTTCTAATCGGTTCCAGTTCCGGTCAACAAAGTCAATACCAGGTTCCGGTTCCGGGTTTCGACCGGTTTAGGTTTTGGCCGGGTACAGGCGGAACCAGTTCCGGTTTCCCGGTTCCGATTCCGGTTTTAATTTGTCTAAAAAACCGGACCCGTTTGTACCCATCGGTTCGGGTATAACCGGTTCCGGGTCCTTTTTTTTTTCCCACCTCTAATTGTCACTAGCCGCTATAAAAACATATACACCGGTTGTATTTATTTGATCTTTTTTCCCTTACAAATTAGAATCCATTTTGAACTGTTGTACACCTGAGAATTCTTGGAAACTATTGATGCAAATTGTACTTGTCACCTTGCTAGCAACAAACCCACCGAACGTAAAGGGATAGAAATTCTAGAACACCTTCCTTGATCCGATTACTATGATATAAGTCAAAACTTCCAATCTAATTAACATAGTTACCGAAATCGCCAAGGATGCTGTGAATTGTGTATTGGATCACGATGTAATGGATCGCAATTCAGTAACGACTCCAATCGCTTCGGTACGGCAATTCGGTTCGTTCGGTACGATCATGATTAACGTTTCAAGTTCAATTTGTGAGAGGAAGGCTTTCCTATAATTGCGAGGAAGAAAGTGGAATGGCACGAGCATGATTGGAGGATGAAGAAAACGAAGAGTATTTTGGCATGAATACTTACGGCTCTTTTAGGTTTTTTATGTTTAAGACTTTAACATGGATTTATGTTTTCTTACATTTACATGTTAACCCTTAGAGTTATAATTATATCATAACTAACCTTTATTAAACTTAAAATTGTTTTGGAACTCATCTTTATTAACCCTTAGAGTTATAATTTTGATAAAAACTTATCCTAAACTATATTTAATTCGTTTATTTGTTTTATCGAATTTTGATTATGTAATTTTATATATTATATAATGATATTTTATTACATTGTTTTGCACAGTGACACTCTCAAGATCAAATTAGAGTTTCTGAAACTGTTCTTCATGTTCGAATGAAAAATGCACAGCAAAAGATTGAATGAAGCAAACCAGAAAATACAAATTGATTCAAGAAAAGAACCATTAAGTTTTTACAAACAAGTTACACATATATATATATAGGATAAATTGTCGCTCCATCTATGATGGTTGAGACATAACTGTCATCTTCAACTGGTTGACTACACCTATGGTCGTGTGAATTCATCTTAATATTAACCTAGACACGTTATCTATTATTTCAATTTATGGCCTCTGACCCATATTTAATAAGTTTTATATACATAACCTAAATATTAAAAAAAGCCCAAAATAAATGTATTAATTTGTCAGCATAATGGTTAAGGCTCTCATCTTTAATAATAATGGTTAGGGGTTCGAATCCATCCGGGAAAAAACCTATGCTTTTCATTAACAAACAATTCAACCTCTTTGGTTTGGTTGCAAAAAATTTTCCTTTCTTGTTTGTTAGAGTTTCAATACCAAACCATTCCTTCTTATTTTAAAACACACTCTCATTCCCAGTCATGTGTTTTTTAAATAATGATCAACAACCCAAATTTCTTTCCATTTTTCAACTTCAGTCACTCTAACCGAGTAATCGGGAGGCATTTTGGATTCAAAAGAATGATAATTTCTTGGGCAGGGCTGCTTAAGATTTTTGCAATTAAAACACTTGATTTTCTTCTCCTGTTTCAAATTATTTTTGACAACATTTGGCACTTTATTGAATCTTTGTTTAAAAATTTTGGCCTTCTGAATTATAATTCTTGCTGTTAAATAATTCATAGAGTAATTTCACTTTAGTTTTTTCTTACCCTTTTGTTCCAAACCACAACCAATTTTGAGACCCTTGTGATCCCATTCTGCCCGATCACTGGAATGGAACCAATGCCTGCACAAACCTGTGTGAGCCATCTTGAACTGTCTTGGTTCTTCCCTATCCAAGAATCAGAATAGGATCACTGCATGAATAACCGTGTTCGAGGCCAAAGACGGATTCGGAACCGTATTAAGTTCAAACGTGTGAAATGCTCTTGTAAGCATTCTTTCCTCCCCTATGTGCTATGATACCACTTTTGCACAATGGCCTTCCCAAGATCAAATTGGAATTTCTGGAATTGTTTTTCATCTTTGAAGGAGAAATGTACAGCAAAAGATTGAAGAAAAGAAATAATAAAATACACACTTAGATTCAACAAAAAAATATGCAAATTGGTTTTTAATAATCCAAACTTTGATCAGTTGGCCTTGCCAGTCCCAACTATGAAAATCCCGATAAGGTCCGAACTTTCGACATATTTACTGCCTCTGGCGAACCGCCGTAAAAAAACCCTAACGGAGTTAACTTTTTTTCGAGTTTCGAACGGATTTTTGAGGGCTTTTGTTCAGATGGTAAATACGAGTCGAATGACGTATAACTTACCTTAAAATGTTGTTCCAAATTTCCCAATTTTGGTGTTTAAACTTTCAATTCATCAAAGAAATCACCAAATTGAGAAATTTCTGTTTACTAGTTGAGCCGGTTCACCGGACGGACATGATTTCGGTTTTTTTATTTGTTTTTATTTTTTAAAATTTTTTAACTAAAATCCGAAACCAGTCTTCGGTACAAATTAAACTTTCAACAATCATAGGAGTCAAAGAACATCAAAATAGATACAAAACCCTCCCACTTGTGCTAAAAACAGGTTCTGAGGCCAGTGTTGACACAGGATTGGCTAGTAAGTCTCTAGCCATTAACGATAGAATCGGGATCTTGGGCTATTCACTTTCCACCATTCTAAAACATTGAACAGTTGACTCTATTCTTCAGCCTTTTTCATTCAGAAATTTGTCTAATTCACCAACAAATTCAACTCTATGTGTTTTTAAGCACATGATTCCAAATGTTTCCTAAGATTATCGTACCTTGAGTTTTGGAGGCTCACTTGTACACCCGATCACAGTGATTGCATTTGTCTCTTTCAACACCGACTTCGTACATGAGCTTTTCAAACTCAAACCTCACTTTGGATCTTGGGTATAGTTTAGTTTTCTTAGTTTGAGCTTCACTTGCTAGAGAAGGAATCTGATCATCATTGTTATTGATATCCAGGTCTATTCTTTCTTCTTCAAGTGAGTCATTTGTTCTTGACATCTACAAATTATAAGAAGACATTAACCATTATACGAGCCGATACATAAATTAAACATAACAAGCTGATACGTAACACTTTTAACGAGCCAACGGAGTATGATCTTCACTTATGTTTTTTGAAGTTCTAGCTCAGTTTGGTGAATTATGCTTTAGGAACCAACTGATAATGACCAAATTGCATATACTTGTACAACGATCAGTTTTGTGAATGGAAATAGTGTAGAGAATTTCCAAAACACGAACACCCGAATGAAATTGAAAGTCGTGAGTCGTACTTTCAGATCAAACTATTTGCGGTTCACTCAAATATTTGATCGGATAAAATTCAATTTCAATTCAAGAACCAGTATGAGAATTTGTTGTGAATTCAAGAATGAACCAGTGAGAAAAATGAAATCATCGATCAATCTTTTGTTTGCAGGTTTTGGAAACTGCTTTCAAGCAGATCAAACTATTTGCGATCCACGACCCCAGCCAGGGGCTCTGCTCCTTGGACCCTGCCAGGGGTTGCCGCCCCTTGGATCCCGCTAACCGGTGGCAGCCCTTGGACCCCGCTAACCGGGGGCACTGCCCCGGACCCTCGCTAAGGGTGCGTTGCCTCCTTGGAACCCCCCTTGAATTATAAATCATTAAACAAGCGTGCACCCCACACCCAACTTATTTAATGAATTTCATAATTCGTATCAATTACACTAAAATATCTAACAAATAGAATTGTACAAATCTCTTAAGATAGTCTATCAATTTAAAGCCTAGCGATCAGAATCAGCAACAAAATAGTATAGATCATTTCTACATAACGAGCCAACAGAATAGTCTAGAACGAGCCAACAGAATCAGCAACAGAATCATTCGAAATAGTCTACCAATCAGCAACAACATCCTACAAAATAGTGTAATCAATAGAAATTTAAAGAACATACCCCGTGGCGGAGCTTCAAACTATTCAGTATGTCTCGGTTTTTTTTTTTCAATCGATCGGTATGTCTCGGTTACACGAGTTAAATGTTCGAGTCAATGATTCGGGTCAAGTCGGGTCAATCAATAAAAATACAAGTATATAATAATAATTATTATGCGTGAAAAAAGAGTAATATCTGAAAGAAGAATTACAATTTAGCTCGACAACCTTTGAGATTAGCTAAGGATTATTTACGTTTATCTAGATTTGCATCAACAATTTCTTCATCAAACAAGTATCTGGGGTGGGTGGTGGCCTGGAACATAGGTGGACTGGTGGGGACAAAATTTAGGAAAGAAAATGTTATGCGATTGAGAAGAAAAAAAGTAAAGAAATTAGGGTAGAAAGAAGTCAGGGGGAATGTGAGATTTAAATATTTATGAGAGCAAATTACAGTTTTGACCCATGCGATTTAAATGTTTTAACTATTTCAACCCAAAATATAATCTTTTATCAATGAAGCTCATATGGTTTAAAAACCTAACGGTTTTAAACCCCAACCATTGTTTGGTTTGAGGGTCAAAACTGTTAGAATAGTCAAGTTTGGGGGCTAAAACCGTTATTTATTTAAACCACATGGGCTATAATAATAGAAGATTTTATTTTGGATTTAAATAGTTAAAACACTTAAACCACAAGTGCCAAAACCGTAATTTACTCTATTTAGGATAAATAAAAAGGAACAAAAAAATAGAGATTTTAATATGTGGGTAACTTTTGAGGTTAATTTTTTATTTATCAATTACGAAAAAAAAAATATTTAGAAGAGATGGTAGTGTATCTTTTTTTTAAATGAGGGGGCGAAATCAATTTTTTTTTAAAAATTAACATTTCTGCCCGAAAATGAACACTACTGACGAAAAAAAGAGTGGGGGCGGTCGCCCCTCCCCGTCCCTACATACCTTCGCCCATGAACATACCGCAAGGAGGTCGGAAATGGAAGATGATACCCTTCGAAGTCTTGAACGATCAAAGAAAGTTGTTACCGTTTGACAGGGGCGGCCCTAAGGATTGAGGTGCCCGGGACAGGTCAGGAAAAAAGGACCCCTAGCGAATACAAATATTAAAGCAGATGTGTTCAAAAAAATCGAAAACCGAACCGTATTTGTAACTAAAAAACGAATTTTGAATTTGGTTTTCGGTTCGGTTTCCAACCATATCCGAGTTCCAAATTAGGTTCCTAATCGTATCCAAATTCTGAATTTCGGTTTTCGATTCGGTTATCGGTTCCATTTTAGTTTCAATTTGGTTTGTTCGGCTTATTCAGTTAACCGATTAAACCTAATTCAAATTTAAAATTATTATTCTATAAACACTATATAAGATAAAATCCGATTTATTCGGTTTTTAACAAGTTTATTTGGTTGATTCGGTTTGTGACCGGTTTATTTGGTTGAATTCGGTTTTTAATCAGTTCAATTCGGTTTGTTTGGTATTAACCAAAACTGAACCGAACCACTTCCCTACTTTGGTTCGGTTTTCGGATAGAATAAAAACCGGTTAAATCAAACCTATGAACACCATTGATTTAAATGACATAAAAGTAATTTCATATGCTTTATGGAGAATTACTTTTTGTAACTATTAAATCGTATTTTTATAAGTAGCTCCTTTTCGTTATCTATAACTTGTTGGTTCTCGTTTAAACAAATCTCTGTATATACATCAAAAAAATTGCGCCCCCTAAAAAATGAGCCCGGGACGCCGCCCCTGCCCTTTGAAGGAAAGTGTTACGGGTCAAATAAAGTTGTTACCTAGAAGTCTTAAATGATCGAAGGAAGCTGGTACCCTTTGAAGTTGAGTGTTACTGATTAAATGAAGTTCTTACCTTGGTACAACGACGTGCCAATAAAAATTGGAATTGGAGCTTGACAATGGAACGCCTAAAAAAACCCAAGAGGTCGGAAATGAAATCATCATCTTGAAAAGGGGAATCGAAGTATGGGAAGAAGATGGAACCACCCTAATTAATGTCTCTCTTGACTCTTCGAATTTCGAATACAATGGCTTTCAAAATCAAATAATGGAACCGTCTCTTAAAACCCTAAGTTGGGTTTTTTGAGTATACCCGAACATGGCATGTGAGTACCCAAAGACCGAACCATTCTAAGTTCTCGAGTTCAGGTAATAGACTTTTTCTGGTTATATGGGTTTGAGTAGGTTTTTTTCGGGTTCGGTTAGAATGTTAGATAAACACACCCGTAATTTAAAGATACATAGGGTTAGATGATGAACATAAGGGAAGCAATTTATTTAATTGTTTGAAAAGGAAAATAATTTGTGATTATTAAGAAAACATTATTGTCCCAAATCAATGGGGGTTAAAAAAGGGAAAAAAAGTCAAAAGAACTTTTATAATTACTTGTATATTAAAAACTAACTGTTATGAATAGTATTTTTATTATATTAAATTGTTTTTTATTTTATTATATTAAATTAAACAATTTTATTTTGTTATCAAATATATTAAATAGTTTTATTATATTTAACTATTATTACTTTTACTAATAACACTTTGTGAAGGAAAATGATTTATAATTTTATCCTTGAGTGAAAACATTCATGTTCTTGTGTGTGCGCTTTGATATTTATAAATGTTGCTTGTGTTTTGATATTTGGGGTCATGACTAGTGTTTTCGTGGCCAGACTTGGAACCACGACTAAAATCGGTCGGTTATGTGCCTCTGAACCAATTTTCATATCATTTGGTTTAATCCGTAACGACCAGTGAACCAATAAGACGTCTGGTTCAATGCTTGGTTCAGTTATATTAAAACATTGGTCATGAGGGAATCCCTGACGCAATATGCGCTAGATGCCAACATCGGTTATAAGTATTTTTTTTTTCTAATGTTATCTGTATCATTGCATATGCGTTTATGTTTTTTGGGTTTTATGATGGATAGGTTGCTGCTTTTATAACACAATACACTTTAAAATTTTATGTGAAATGATATGTGTTTGTGTTTGTGTTTTTGTACTTGTATATTCATATTTAAAACCATCTCTGCGTTTTGGTACTCGAGGACATGACTAAATCCCTGGCGCAACGCTCGTGTTGCAATTCCTCTAGTTTATTTGAAATGACATAGATAGAGATTTTATTAAACAAACATAGAAATCTTTTATTTATTTAGGGGTCGCTTGGTAACATATGAACCATTAAATGATGATTGGTTAATATGTCTGAGTGGTTAAGAGGATCTTAACCTATAAGTGCTGAACCAATTAGACTGTTTGGATAACATCTGAATCAAAATACAAATACCCTCATTCTTCACCAAATCCTAAGCCCCCCGTCACCGCTTCGCCAGTCGTCGAGCTTATGAACCATTCGCTGTCTCACCCATCGAGCTTCGCTGCTTCGCATCGAGCTTCTGAACCATCGATGGTCTAAACTGTCGATCATTGAGCTTCGCAGTCGTCGTTCGTATATCAAGGTTGTTACAATAAAAATTGGACTTAACGTGCATAAGCATGTAAATGAGCCAAACGTTCAGTAAACCGTTCGTTTGTTTAGTAAAAAATTTCGTTTATGTTCCAAAAATTTTGTTCATATAGCTTTGTAGTTTGAAAATGTTTAAAATGTTTATTTTGATAAAACATGTCATGTCTCCACCTTAAACCTCATTACCGACATCATCTCATCAAGTCAACTAATGTTTATGTCTAGCGCATACGTACCAACAAGTGGAGCCACCAGCCCAACACACACTTAACAGGGCACAACTTTGCCTTTAAGAAAATTAATAGTTTCACTTTGTCCTTACTTTGTACACTAGAACGTTCTAAAATGTCACCTTTTTCAATGTTCTGAAATACCACAATGATTGATGCTTTGAAATGTCACTATGTTTATAGTAGGGGTGTTCATCGAATCGAATTTCGAATAACTCGAATATTTCGAATCGAATGATTTCGAATTTTGAATTTTTGAGAGCATTCGAATTCGATTCGAATTCGAAATTGAATAGAAAAAAAACAATTTGAATTCGAAATTCGAATTCGTTCTCCAATTCGAAATTCGATTCTATTCGAATTCGATTCGAATTCGAATTGTTTTGATTTGATTTGAATTTAATTAAAAAATATTTATACTTGCTATTTTTATAGATTCAAAATATCTAATAATCAAAACCTTAAACATCCAAATATCAAATAACCAACATATAAGTTGTAATATTAGATATTTGATTTAAACTAATAAAATGATAAAAGCTCAATATATAATGCCAATGATATAATATACAAAAAACATAAAGTGACAATTAATCAAAATATTATAAATTAACAACCAAAATGATTAATTTTTCAAGCTTTCGGAATGACATTTTTGTTGTAAATGTTTGGGTTTAGCTTATTTAAAAGTGTTAAAATTATGGAATTTTATAATTAAATTGGCATTTGTGTATAAGCTTTTAGTTTTATAAACTAAACCGCCTAATTAAAAAGTCTTTTTTTAATATAGTAGTATATATAAAATAAAAATATATAAATAATATAAATTCTAATTTCGAATCGAATCGAATTAAAAATATGAAATTCGATTCGAAATTCGATATTATACTACGAATCGAATCGAATTCGAATATGAAAATTCGAATCGAATTTCGACTTGGTGTTTTTCGAATTGAAATCGAATCGAATTTCGATTTTTTTGAGTCATATTCGAAAACTGAACACCCATAGTTTATAGATATGTTGAAATAGATCTTTGATATAGTTATTTGATATGATTGTCTAGATCGTCCGTCGCACAAGTTTTCACCTTAAACCTCACCACTGACATCATCCAATCACGCCAATTAATGCTTAATTATGTATAGGGCATACGCACGATCAAGTGGAGTCGCCAGCCCACACGCTTGACATGACACGACTTTGCCATTAGTGGAAATTGTCAAACCCCGAGCCGGCGGGCTGGATCGACTTTCCCGTGGGGTTGAAGGTTCTCAGGGCGCGATATCGTTGTGATAATCAAAATGATTAGATTGTTTACATGGCACATGATATATAAATGAGAAATGCTAAAATGACATTGATTTAGAATTACAAAGTTAAATTACATAAGTCATGTTCATAATTTAATTAAGTAACTCTGCCCAAAAGAATCATAGAGTTTTCTATCTTGTAACTGCACAAGATTTACAAGATATGTCATCAAAAGTTATGCACATAAAATGTAGCTAGGTCCACTATAAAAGTCCACTAGCTAATGCATCCTGAGTCTGGTGACTAAACCTGTTCGTCACCTGAGAAACATGCATTTAAACAAAGTCAGCACTAGGTTGGTGAGTTCATAAGTTTAGTTATTTATAACTGTTGGAGTTATTTACACAACATCTTGTGATACACAAGTCTTAGTTATTCTCATTTGGCATTAACTCATCCCCATGTCGTCTCTATAGATACACCTATAGATAGGATATTGTCCAGTCAAGCATGCTTATATATAGGGCATACGTAGGGGACAAGCCCCAGCCGACATCCCACTACACACTTGACAGAACTCAATACCACCTGTATTGTAGCTATAGATATCCATTTCATCATCCATAGACTTAATCATAATCAAGATCTCCGTTATGACAAACCATTACAATACCATGATATCAACATGGTACAATAGGTATCTAAATAGTACAATTCTCCAGAATTATAAATGGTGGACTACCACAAATATTAATGGTTGTATGTGCTTTTATGATGTAAAGAGTAATAATATCCACAGTTATTAATGGTGGATTACCTCAGTTATAAATGGTGGTATTACTTCTATGTAGTGAAGAGTAATAATATCCACAGTTATTAATGGAGGATTACCACAGTTATAAATGGTGGTATACTCTTTGACTTACTATTACTCACATCTGATTAGGAAGTGGGAGTAAGTCTGACACCCCGTAGTTCTATCCCAATGGTACTGTAGGATTGAATTGACCACATTGTGGCCACCACAAAGGCAAACCACAATGTCCTCAATTCATTCCTAATCCGTAGTTTTCCGAGACCTCACAACTATTTGCCACCAGCCTGTGACTCGAGAGAGGTCAGTCTCTCAGTCTACCGGTCCACATGATAGAAGTGGTGAGATAATTAGCAGACACTATCATACTCTTATCACCCGTGTCAGAAATGATAGAGTTGGAATAGGCTGACTAAAAATCAAAAGAGTTTTTATAGTCATCATCCCATAGTCATCAACTCATAACCTCATGTTCATCGTCACTTAGAATTCTCATACATATAATACACATGTTCTCATAGAAGTAATAGATTTAATCTCTTAGGATTAACTGAAATATTCTCACAGGAATAACATTTATAATTTCCTTAGAATTAATAAAATAATTAAATATGAATAACATGTATTCCTCATAAGGATTACAGTTGTAATCACAACGGAATAATAGTCTTATCACTTAGAAATCATATATATTGTCTCAAAGGAACAATAGTTATAATTTCCTTAGAATTAATAAAATAATTCAATAGGAATAACATATATTCCTCATAAGGATTACAGTTGTAATCACATAGGAATAATAGTCTTATCACTTAGAAATCATAGATATTGTCTCAAAGGAATAACATTTATGAACTCATAGTCATTAACATTAACATTAACATAATAAGGCATACAATTTTAATAACAAAGTAAAGCCTTATTGTCATAAAGCGTACTAAAACATTTAAGAAATGTTTTAGCATGTTCTCAGCCCCACAATTAAATCAAAAAATTAATAAAAAGGGCATATGAACTCACTGTTGTCGTACTGATCTTGTATTCACAGTCCTGTGTTTGATATAATGTTATATGAGCTATGATCCCTTATTTAATTGTTCTTTTTCAAATATGAGTTGTTAGCTGTGTTCGTGTAGTGAAAATGACTCATTCTTGTGATTTTCGTAAGCATGACTCATGCTAATGAGTGTTCATACGAATTAGTCATACGAATGAGTGTTCACACGAATGACTCATGCGAATGAGTCTTCACACGAATGGATCATGCGAATGAGTATTCACATGAATGACTCATGCGAATGAGTCTTCACACGAATGGATCATGTGAATGAGTGCACACGAATTACTCATGCGAATGAGTCTTCACACGAATGGATCATGCGAATGGGTGTTCACACGAATGACTCATGCGAATGAGTCTTCGCACGAATGAGTTCGTTTTTGTGACTTTTGTACGAATGAGCTCATTCTTGTGACTATTCACACACGAATGGCTCGTTCTTGTGACTATTCACACGAATGACTCATTCTTATGGGTCATTCGTCCGAAACGAGTTTTCAGCCATGGAAGATGGTGATTTCGAGTTTTAGGCGTATATATAGTCGTTCTGAGTGGGTTTAAGTGTCACATCCCCACCTCTCGTCACCTGTTGATGATGTCACTAAGAAGATTGCGGAAGCATAGTGGTGATATCTCAGAGATGAGGTGTGACTTACTTGATCCGATATCATAACACACAGATTAACTTAAAGTAAATATATTACAAGAATCGCCATTACAATCAACAGTACAGTTTACAAACTAAGTTTATTACACGACTAATTTATTTCATTTCAATTATTTATATAAAGTGCATCCTCACCCGACAGTCACTGTCTCCCTGCAAAAAGGTTTAAATTTAAAACGTCAGCACAAAGCTGGTGAGTTCGTAAAGTTCATGTTCAACAATATGATATGCAATACAAGTTCTCACAAAGTTCAGTTCAAGATAACCATGGGACCCGTATCTAGCTCCTTTTGGACGTTCTGTTTTTGTTCTATAAGATACTACCAGTTGGTAACATCTTAATGCCTCATTGTCTTAATGTCTATCACTACATTAAGAAGTTCTGAAAACTGATAACAAACATTTACACCAAAGGGAGTTGCAGCTCCCGCCAAATGGGTTGTCAGCCGATAGTACTATCATTGTTTTCTGTTCAGCCCCACATGGGTTCACTAGATACAGTTCAGAAATAAGGACTTATAAGTTCTGTGATAGTGTTCTGTTCTATAGGCAAAATCCCATGAAATCCACAAGTTCTCAACAATCACATTAAATCACGCAGATAACAGTGATACATATCATATAGTTCTGAAAAGTTCCACATTAAGACCCCGGTGTTTATAAAACATTAAAAAGAAAAGGGGTTGTTTCAGAAGTAGCAGAATGTCACACAACTGATAATAATAGAGAAATTCTGCATTTATTTATGTTTAATGAGTTATTTAGGTTTTAATTTACTGATTAGATCTTTCTGAACGTTCAATGTCAAAGACATTGCTTTGAAAGTCATCAAACCGATATTAGGTTTTTAATTAATTATTTTGATGTCATTTCATACAATGTATGATAATGTAGGAACCTACATTGAATTAGGTTCCTAATACAAGGTTGATGACACACTTGATTAATCAGAATAGTCTCGGATTAACCAAATAGTTAATGTTGTTGATTATAATGCTATAACAGTTTCTAGACAGTTTAATGGCTTAGGAATGATCAATCCTTGTTATTGATTGCCCAAATATCATGAAATATCGCAATGTAGCATTAGAATAGGTTTAATAATCATGTTTAACATACTAATCTAACTGTTATCATAAACATCAGGTAATCATTCCAATGAGTATGTTAATGATTGTGATTAGTTTGAAACACATGGATTTAACCTTGCATTTCAAAGATTAATCAAACTAATCACCTACATTGTCATAATCAAATGGTTTAAACCATTATAATCATGGGTATGATTTCATGCAAACCGGGCATTACAACGGATCAAAACAAGGATTTACCCGTTAAAACATCGTGTTCTTCGTTTATAATCAATCCTAGCCATCATCTAGGCAATAATCAACAACCCTAACTACATCATTACGTTCAAAATCAAGATCTAATCAATCAAAATCAAACTAGAAGGTTAAAACGAATCATTACCCGTTCGAATGGATTTTCGACTTTAAAACAACGATAAGAACTTGTAAACATGTTCCCTGGTGCGATCCACACAATCTGATGGTCTTAGAACTGATATTTGATGGTGAGATGAATGAGTTTTTCGTCTGGTTTGAGTTCGAGAAATGTAACAAAAATAATTTCTGCATGAAATCTGATGAAGAAATCTGATCCATTGCACCGCCTCATCCATCGCGTACCGTGAAGAGAAGCCAAGAAAGGCTTCGCTTACCGCAAAGAAATCAGATATTTTTGGTCTATCGCGTACCGCTAAGAGCCCTTAACCCATCCTTGGCGTACCACGACGACCCCAAAAGTTCAATACTTAGAAATTTTTCTTCTTTTTTCGATTCCGGACAATCCAGAACTCCGTTTTGTACACGGTTTTCGCCCACGTTCATCATTTCTCGCATACTATCAACCTGTAGTAATTTCAGTCGTCAAATCAACGTGGATTTCTAGAACGACCAAATGTGCTCATGTCATTGATGACGTAATTCTCAACTGCAATTGTCACAGTCTCCTCCTGTTAGAGAAATTTCGTCCCGAAATTTAGCGAAGACTTAATTGATGACAATCGTTTATGAGAACAGATGTGGGTACTTTGCTTTCATTCGATCTTCACGTTCCCACATATACTCAGGTCCACGTTGTGAGTTCCATCGCACTTTAACAATTGGTATGCGACTACGTTTCAATACTTTCACTTCTCGATCCATTACCTCTACTGGTTCTTTACTGAACTGAAGTTTTTCATCAATTTGAATTTCTTCGACAGGTACGATCAATGATTCGTCAGCTTGGTACTTTTTCAGATTTGATACATGAAAAATATCATGAATATTACTGAGTTCAAGAGGTAACTCCAGCCTGTAGGCTACTGATCCAATTCGTTCAAGAATTTTGAATGGCCCTATAAATCTTGGTGAAAGCTTACCTCTCTTCCCAAATCTGAAAATGCCCTTTCAAGGTGAAACTTTCAACATTACTCGATCACCTATTTGGAATTCTAAAGGTCTACGACGATTATCAGCATAACTCTTTTGACGATCGCGAGCAGCCTTATTTCCTTCCTGAATGAGTGCGATCTTATCAGTTGTTTCTTGAATGAATTCTGGGCCTATGATCTGACTTTCACCTACCTCTGACCAACAGATAGGTTATCTACACTTGCGTCCATAAAGAGCTTCGAATGGAGCGCATTGAATACTGGTATGGTAGCTGTTATTGTATGAGAATTCAACAAGTGGAAGATGAATATCCCAGCTACCACCAAAATCAATCACACAGTTTCTGAGCATATCTTCAAGAGTTTGATTCGTTCAGTCTTCCCGTCCGTTTGTGGATGCTAAGTTGTGCTCATATTGGTTTGTGTGCCCAGTGCATTTTGAAGAGTTTGCCAAAATCGTGACATAAATCGACTATCTCTGTCAGAAATAATAGAGATTGGTACTCCATGTCGAGATACAATCTCACTAACATAGAGTTTAGCGAGTCGATCCATAGAGTAATCTTCTCGGATGGGTAAGAAATGCGCAGATTTAGTAAGGCGATCAACAATAACCCCTATCGAGTTATGATTACGTGATGTTCTGGGTAGTTTAGTGATGAAATCCATAGAGATCTTATCCCATTTCCACATGGGAATCTCAGGTTGTTGCAATAACCCAAAAGGTCGTTGATGTTCAGCCTTAACTTTGAGACATGTTAAACATCGATCCACGTATTCAGCTATGTGTTTCTTCATTCCAGGCCACCAGTAAAAGTCTCTAAGATCTTTATAAATTTTATCAGCACCTGGATGAATAGAATACCTGGATTTGTGCACCTCATCCAAGATAATTGTTCTAGAGTTACCGAATAAAGGAACCCAAATTCGGCTTTTGAAATACAACACTCCATCAGTCTTGGTTTCAAGTTGCTTGTCTAATCCCCTTAGTTCCTCTGCAGAATAGTCCATTACTTGTAAAGCTTGTTGCTGAGCTTCTTTAATCTGAGGAATTAGACTGGTTCGAATAGTCATTCCTAACGCTTTCACACGTAAAGGTTTGACTCGTTCCTTGCGACTCAAGGCATCGGCTACGACATTCGCTTTACCTGGATGATAACGAATTTCACAGTCATAGTCGTTTAAGAGTTCTACCCACCGCCTCTGTTGCATGTTCAACATTTTCTGATCTAGAATGTGTTGAAGACTTTTATGATCAGTGTATATAATACACTTTGTTCCGTATAGATAGTGTCTCCAAATCTTGAGTGCAAACACCAATGCACCAAGTTCTAGATCATGAGTGGTATAGTTCTTCTCATGTACTTTCAGTTGTCGAGAAGCATAAGCAATTACCTTGTCATTTTGCATTAAAATACACCCAAGACCTTGACGAGAAGCATCACAGTACACTGTGAAATTATCAGTACCTTCCGGTAATGCCAAGATCGGTGCATTGCAGAGTTTGTGTTTCAACAGTTGGAATGCCTCCTCCTGTTGAGAACCCCATATAAACGGTTGATTCTTCTGTGTCAATGTGGTCAATGGCAAGGCTATCTTTGAAAAGTTCTTGATGAATAGGCGATAATAACCTGCCAGCCCTAAGAATTGATGTATTTCAGTTGGGGTTCGTGGTGTTTCCTATTGTTTCACAGCCTTGATCTTACTGGGATCTACTTGAATTCCGTTTTCATTTTCTACGTACCCAAGAAATTGAACTTCTCGTAACCAAAACTCACACTTTGAGAATTTGGCATATAATTTCTCATGTGCCAAAAGTTCTAAGATCAATTTCAAGTGTTGAGCATGTTCCTGCTGGTTCCGAGAATAAATGAGAATAACATCAATAAACACAATCACAAATTTATCCAGATAAGGTCTACATACTCGATTCATCAGATCCATGAAAACTGCAGGTGCATTGGTTAATCCAAATGGCATTACTAGAAATTCATAATGCCCGTGTCGAATTCTGAAAGCAGTTTTAGGAACATCATCATCTTGAATTCGTAACTGATGATATCCAGATCTTAAATCGATTTTCGAAAAGTAAGTAGCACCTTGTAGTTGATCAAACAGATCATCTATTCGTGGAAATGGATAACGGTTTTTGATTGCCAGTTTATTGAGTTCCCTGTAGTCAATGCACATCCTGAATGAACCATCCTTCTTTTTCACAAAAAGAATTGGTGCTCCCCAAGGTGAGAAAATAGGTCTGATAAAACCTTTGTCTAACAGTTCTTGCAGTTGACCTGAAAGCTCTTGCATCTCTGAAGGTGCTAAACGATAAGGAGCTTTAGCTACATGTGCTGCACCTGGAATCAAGTCAATACGAAATTCGACTTGTCTCACTGGAGGTAATCCTGATATATCCTCAGGAAAAACTTCAGGAAAATCCTTGAGTACTGGAATATCTTTGATACGTTTTTGTACAGAACAGTTCTCGATCACATGTGCTAGAAAGGCCTGACAACCTTTCCGTAAGCATTTTTGAGTTTGCATACAAGAAATGATACCAAGTTTCCTACCAGCTCGTTCTCCTTGAACTATCAGTGTATTACCTGATGGTAATGGAATTCGGATCACCTTATGTTGACATACAACTTTCAATTAGTTATCAGAAAGCCAGTCCATACAACATCAAAGCTCCCAAGCTCAATAGGAAGAAAATTGATATTGAAAAGATAATCATTCAAATTCAAGGAACACCCTTGAATTACATTGTTAGTTTTGATCAACTTGCCATTAGCAAGTTCAATGACATAAGGAGTTTGTAGATCTACTGTAGGCAATGAAAGTAATGATGCAAATTCAGGAGAACTCTTATCTGCTCCTGTGTCAAACAGAACTGATACGTATAGATTATTAAGAATAAATGTACCAGTGACAATGTTAGCATCATGCCTTGCCTCGGTTGCACCAATCTGAAAAGCTCTCCCCCTAGCTTCATTTCCCGGATTGGTGTTATTGTTCGGACAGTTTCTCATAAGGTGGTCAGGACTTCCACATTTGAAGCATGACCGGTTGGTTTGAGCGGTTTGTCGTGGTGCTTGGTTTAATGGTTGAGCAGGAAAATTGCAATATTTAGCGTAGTGTCCAACTCAGTTACAGTTCAGACAAACAGGACACGGTCCTTTGTGATGGAATGGACACTTGTTGCATTTGGGTGCCTGCCCAGTGTAAACTTTCCTCTCAGGAACAATTGCACCATAGTTTTTCACAACTGGCTTGCTCTGGTTAGTCTCAGCCGGAGCCTTTGTTTTGGGCTTGCCAAACCACTTTCATTTAGTACCTTTAGAAACATTTGAAGTACCAACATCACTACGGCCCACCGCCGTCTGAGTTTTTGTGGACAAAGTACCACTCCTTACCGCCTCATCAGTAAGCTTAGTGGTCAAAAGAATTGTACGTTTCAGAGTTGTAGGTTCAGCTGTAGTCACCATTCCCCGAATCTAGGGAACAAGACCTTTGATATACTTCTCAATCAAAGCTGCTTTCGTAGGAAACATATTGGGAAGTAAACAAGTGAGTTCATGAAAAAGATTGGTATAAGCTAAACAATCAGCACCGATCATCGAATGATTCTAGAATTCCTCCTGGAGCTTTTGGATTTCAGTGATTGGGTAGTACTCTGACAAAATCAGAGTTTTAAAATCGTTCCAACCCATCGAGTCAACTGTAGCTGAGCCCAAATTTTTTAGCCTGGGTATTCCACCAGGTTAAAGCTGATTCCTTCAAAGAACAAGCAGCATAAGACACCTTATGCTCCGCCAATCATTAGCTGATCTTGAGTTTTGTTTCCATCTCCTCGATCCACCTCAAAAGTCCAGCTGCTCCTTCTTTGCCTGTAACATCTGTGCCGGAACCGGTACCGGAACAGTGATCTCTACAGTAAAACGAACAGTAATCAGGTACGAACTATATGTGTTTCATTGCTTATAATATTCATATCATGTTTCATTGTCATTTCATGTCATCAAACAAATTCAGAAATCAATTCTGAAAACAAAGTTCAGAACAATGGTTCGTAAGGCAGATAATTATCTGGCGACACAGAACCATCCTGTGTTTATTTGTTAGGCTTTTATTATGTATAAACGTATGTGAGGCTTTACAGAATAAAACAACAACGGATGTCGTTACGTGAATGTTAAACTGACGGATTATTCGTATAGGTGACGATTTGTACGAATACATCTGATAGTTTAACGTTCTGAATGATGTCCAATAATTAGAAAACCATATTGAAAAGCATAGTTATTATCGTGTTCGTAAGGGTGACGATCTGAACGAACGCGTGCAACAACTACGCAATTCAATTTAAACTGTCAGTTAATTATTTCTGAAAATTTTAAATAAATAAAAGATATTAGTTAATTTATTAATCACAACCTAAAATAATATTTCAAATTCTTGTTTTAAAACTGAGCCGTTTCGTTACGAAAACGACGAGAAACCGGCGTTTTTACGCGAAATCACGCGAAACCGAACGAACCCGAACCCACCCATGTTATTTTGAGGATTTAATGTGGCATTCTAGGCCACACCAAACCCCACCAACCAGATTTCCCCACCATTTTCGTTCACCCCACCTCCTCTCTACTCTCTCACTAGAAATCTAAACTTCTCTCTAAGATTTCTTCCTCAAACCTTCATGAAATCTTGAGTTCTTGGTGTCAAAACGACCACCATCACTCGTAGATCGTAGAGGTACAACAGATCGGGGTAGAATCCAACAGATTCGAGGTAAAAATCCATTTATGTTTCGGTTTTGAGGGTTTGAAAACCCTAGTTTGGAACCCACTTGGAAACAGGTTTTTGAACCATCATATACCATAGGATTTTCACAAAAACATCTTAGAATGGTGTAGGAACCAAGAGGACACCATGATCTAGCCTTGAAAACCCGAAATTTGGAGGTAGTCTCCTTGGGCTGCGACCGGTCGAATGTCTGGCCACAAACAGGCCGAATGGCCGCATAGGCCGAATGTCCTCTCTTCGGTCGAATGGCTTTTAGAGCCGAAGTAGCCCCGTTCGGGCCTAGCCCCTTTCGGCCAAGTCTCACCCGAAACAAACCACCTGAACCAATCTCATTCGCTGGTCCTTATTCGTCCACCCTGGTTCGGTCTAAGCCATTCGCTCCAACACATTCGGGCAAGCTTCTCTCGGTCGGCCTTCACCCTTATTCGGGTCTAGCTTCATTCGTCCAACACTTTCGGCCACAAACTCATGCGGCCATCACCCATTCGGCTATACTTCTGTCGGTCGGGCAAATCCTAATCAGTCGCGTCCTCATTCGCTAGAAACTGTCCGATCAAGATGGATTATGTTTGGGTGATGAGTTTCATGGGGATTCCATGGGGACGTGCATGGGATTTGCATGGGTGTGTTTGCATGGGGAATACGTGCATGTGTGTGCATGGAGATTAACAAAGGATTGTTAGGGTTTTCTAATAAAGGTTTACATAGAATCATGTGAAACGGGTAAACAAGGATCATGGGAAATTTATTATGTGTGCATGCGATGCATACAAAGAACTATTCAAATTATAAATAGGGTTGAGGGTTGATTTAAGTATTAACACTCAAGCCTTAGGGAAAATTCATAAGGACACATAACGAACTTAGATGATTTAATTTAATCGTCTAGGTCAAACGATTCAAAGATCTTGATCAAAAAGCATGTAGAAATCAAAGTCTCACAGGGGGCCGGGGTTGGCCCAATGGGCTTAACTTAAGCCCGTCACGGTTAATTTTACGCTTTTATTAACTAAATGATGCTTTCTTTGATAAAAGAAATGATTTATAAACTTTATTAAAGTACATTAAATTGATGGTTTTTTCTAAATGAATGTTCAATTAAAATGGATTAACTTAAAAGATATTATAAATTAATTCTTGTAATGATGAATTATGAGAATAGTGTTGCTAACGGGTAATGTATTAGACTAGATAGAAGGAGTTAGAGAAGCACATTAGTAAACTAGGACACTTAGTTGCACACCGAGACCAAAGCCTTAGATACAATGTCTATTTTAAACACTTATCGTATTCGGATCTTTTAAAACAACTCAGGTGCTAAAGATACATAAGCAACCATCAAAGAGCGCGCATTATCTTTTGTGATTCAGTTACACATCAACACAAGTGAGTTCATTGACCCTTTTCTAAACATTTTTGTTTTAAAACGCGGGGCTGAGAAGCAATGCGTAAACTGTTTTATTTAAATTGTTTACTTAAATGCTTTTAATTTGTATATGTTTTACATGTATAACTGTTACCCTAGACTTCTGTCTAGGTAAACTGTTTATTGGATTTAAAACGAGTTATCTATTCGTCATGAGTAAATAACTCTTCAAATCAAAGAACTCTATTCAAAGAACTATTTTCAAAGAACCAAGGATCTAAAACAAAGAACTATTTTCAAAGAACTAAAGACCTAAAACAAAGTACTATTTTCAAAGGTCTATTTCAAAGAACTAACGCTCTATTACAAAGAACTATTTCAAGAGTGTGTTGTCAAAGAACTAACAATCTATTTCAAAGAACTAACGCTCTAATACAAAGAACTATTTCAAGAGTGTGTTGTCAAAGAACTAACGATCTATTTCAAAGAACTAAGTACAAAGAACTATTTCAAGGGTCTAACTGGGAAATATCAAAGATAGCATGTGCCATTCTCAGGTTTGAAAGATGTCCTAGCTAGACTGATCGAATATGAGACGCATGTTTGATGATATTTACAGTATTCCCTAACTGTTTTGAGGAACATCTGGGAAATGTTCAAAGATAACATGTGCCAAAGAACTAAAGAACTATACGAACTATGGACGGTCTAAAGAACTATAAAAGCCTATATATCAAAAGATGTCCTAGCTAGACTGATTGATTATAGGTCACATGTTTGATGAGGTTTACAGATCTCCTTTACTACTAAGTACCTGATTGCTATACTAGTCTACTCGAGTTGACCAAGGCCCAATCATTAGGACTTAGATTTTATTAAATGTTTATTTATTTATTTAATTAAGCATTTATTTAACTGTTTGTACAATCGTTGTGGTTGATCATACTTGTGTGATGAACTCAAAGGATCCATAGAGATTTCAAATCGTTGTATTTACAGGAACAATGAACTGAAGAACAAATGGGTTAATGGTAGGGGTAAAATGCTTAATTATCATTAACACCAATGTTCTGTGTGGATTAGTATGTGGTGGGACGGCGTATGGGCGGGTTGTAGGCTCGACTCAGGGGTATGCCCTATATATAAGCATACCGATCTGGATGATACATGTGATGTTAATGAGATTAAGGTTGTTATTCGAGGGTTTAACAAATGTTTTGAGTGTACATTAGAACTATAGTGGAATGGAAGTGTATGGTAGGTAAAAATGCTTAATTATCATTAACAACAGTGTCATAAGCGTATTAGTATGTGGTGGGACGGCGTCTGGGCGGGTTGTAGGCTCGACTCAGGGGTATGCCCTCTATATAAGCATACGATATGGATATTACATGTGATGTTAATGAGGTTAGGGTCTTTACCGAAAAAGGTTTACAAATCATTTTCAAATACTAAATTATATGAACTCACCAACCATGTGTTGACTTGGTCTTTTTGCATGACTTCTCAGGTGACGAACAGGTCAATTAAGAAGCTTATGCTTTTGGACTAGGACTTCAGATAGAAGACTTAGTATTTTTGGACCTGCATACTTTTGGAACATCATTTTACAATTATTTTGTATATCTTGTGCAGAATTGTTCTCACACAGAATTGTTCTCACAGTTCTCATAGTTCTGTTTATAATTCATACAAGTTTGTTATCAAAATATAGTTCACACATCACACACATAATACATTACACATATAGATATACATAAACAACCATTTTATTACTATCATAGTTTTGTACAACCATAACGAGTTTATATAGACTGCCAAATCCAAGACATTATGACTAGATACCGGGGATCTATTTACATCAAAAACATCCCCCAAACATCCCACTCTCAACCTATCCGCATGCTGCTGATGATATCTACAATGATGATCCCAAAACATGCACACCCATATGATACCTTACCGTAAAAAGTACGGTAAACATGCCATCACAATGGCTATAGTCGCCAGTACTATCATCCTCACCTCCATGCTCAATCTCCTCACACCCTCTATCGCTCCCACAGCTCTCTCCCTCACCATCTCAACATACTGCCAAAATGCAACCATCATAACATGCATCACTGTCCTCCTCATATGCTCCTCAAGAACAACCCGCCAAGTGCGTGTGCCTGCATCCAGTGCACTCACCTGATCCATCAACATCAAGTGAGAGGTGAGTATCTCCAACACAGTAGTACGTGTGTCCTCCACAGTAGCACAAGACTCTTGTAACTCTAGGCGAGTCCCCTGAAGATCTATAGTCACCTGGCAAAGCTGTGCCCTAAGCTCCGCCTACTATGAAGACTCTCCTACCTCATGTATGACCCTAGGCTCATCTCTAGGCGCCAAATGGCATATAGGAGGAAGACCTGTTGTCTTGCGGGCCTGGCCCCGCATTCTTCTGAGTCCATCCTAAACTGGGATCGGCTGGGGAGGTGGACTCCCTCTCCTGCCTGCAGATGTATCCTCATCCGATACATGAGGATGTCTAGGTGGAGTGTGTGGTACCAGTGGTGGTGTAGCCGGCACCTGTGGTACTGCGTGAGATGTGGCTGATGATGCCTAAGAAGGATCTGAATCTGATCCAGAACTAGAACTGGGTGTATCGTCCAGGATAACGTATGGAAACCACTGTTATATATATATATATATATATATATATATATATCTTTCTCCCTGATTGGCCATCGCTGTATACACAAAAGTTCAAATCAATACCATGATATAAATATTGAATAATAATATTCAATATAAACATGATATGATATCTCTTCCTATCTTAAAGCAACTACTCGTCCTTATAGTTATTAATGTTCTGCTTGAATTAAATTAAACTAGAATGCAAACGTGTTACGAATTTCAGTTATGCTGGCCAGTCATAAGTGGAATTCATACCACCTGATTATCCAGGCTTAATTCAAAACAAGTTTTGTTCGTTTGCTATGTTCGGTGCTCTCTGTGTCACTATTCGAGCCTATGGTTATAGTCTAGGTCTCTAAGTCAACCTAATTCTCTATAACATGTGGCTCTGATACCACCCTGTCACACCCCCACCTCTCGTCATCTGTTGATGATGTCACTGAGAAGATTGCGGAAGCATAGTGGTGATATCTCAGAGATGATGTAACATCAGTGCCGGAAACGTCACCGGAACAGTGATCCCTACAGTAACTTGAACAGTAATCAGGTACAAACAATACAAAATTCATTTCATGGCATGTTCATATCATATATCGTTATCAATTTGTGTTATCAAACAGCAAGTTCAGAAACATTTAACAGAAACAAAGTTCAGAACTATGGTTCTTGAGTCAGATAATTATCTGGCAATACAGAACCATCATATGATTATCTATTAGGATTTTATTATGTATAGACGTATGTGACGCCTTACAGAACGAAATAACAACAGATGTCGTTATGTGAATGCTAAACCGACAGATTATTCGTATAGGTGACGATCTGTACGAATAAATCTGAAAGTTTAACGTTTTGAACGATATCCAATAATTAGAAAACAATATTGAAAAGTATAGTTATCTCCGTGTTCGTATGGGTGACGATTCGAACGAATATGCGCGACGACCGTACGATTCAATTTTAAGCCGTAAATTAATTATTTCTGAAAATTTAAAATAAACAGAAGATATTTAGTTAATTTATTAGGAATCATAACCTAAAATAATTTTATAAATTCTATTTTAAAAACCGAGTCGTTTCGTTACGAAAACGACGAAGAACCGGCGTTCTACGCGAAACCGAGCAAAACCGAACGAACCCGAACGAAACTGGGTATTTTCACATCATTTAATGTGGCATTCAAAGCCACACCAAACACCACCAACCAGCCCTCTCTCTCTAAATTCGGAGCTTTCTCTCTCTAAAAATCTCTCTACCTTCTCTCTAAGATTTCTCACCCATTTCTCCACGAAATCGACCCATTTTGGTGTCAAAACGACCACCATCACTTGTAGAACCTGAAAGTACAACGGATTTAAACGTTTATCTAGCTGATTCGAGGTAAAGATCTATTCTTTGTTCGTTTTTAGGGTTTGAAAACCCTAGTTCAAACCCCTCTTTTGAAACCGGCCAAGCACCCTCAAAACCGTAGGAATCACTACAATGCACACCTAATAGAAGTTGAGAACCTGTTTTACATCATAGGTTAGCCATTAGATCGGGTTATAGCTGCCATGGGTGAATGAGTTGAAGACCCGAATGAGCCCTGGTCAGCTCGTCGAATGAGTCAAGCTGTAGCAGCCATTCGGTCGGCCATGCACCCTCAATCGTCCTGACCCTATTCGACAGCTCCATTCGATCGGGCAAGTGCCTATTCGGTCGGCCCACTGTTGCTTCGGTCGGCCCAACAGGTCCCATCGGCCCAATGGTCTTTCGCCCTCCTTCCATTCGATCAACATGCATTCGGTTAAACCCTATTCGACCGGCTAGACCCCATTCGGACCATGTTCATTCGGGTAAACTAGTTCGGGCAAGATGAGTCGGAATGGGTGTGAGTGCATGCAACTGTGTATGGAAAGTGTGAGTTTATATGTGTGTGTGCATGGGAATAACACTAAGGTTTCATTCATGCAAACCAACTTTGGGGAAAATTAGGGTTTTCTAAAAGGATATGGGTTTCTTTATCATGCGAACAACTAAGTAGGGATTTTGATATCCCTTAAATAAACATAGCACACTAGAGGAACCATCAAGAAATCATGAAGTTCCAACAATAACCTAAGGTTTGAGTGTTAATTTAACCATTAACACTTCAACTCTAGGAAAATCCATAAAAATATGTAACTAACCTAGATGTTCTATCAATCATCTAGGCTTAGTTAATCAAAGAACTAAGGAGAAATCGTTTGAAGATCAAAGTCAAACAATAGGCCCGAGGTTGGCCCAATGGGCTTAACTTAAGCCCATCATACGTTAAACGTCTTTTCGTTTAAATTAGTTATGTTTTGAATAAATGAAATTAAACTATTAACTTTATTAAATTACATTAAATGAGGTTTTCTAATTCAGTAATCTAAAATGAAATAACTTAAGAATGTTTAACTTAAAGTGAGTTAAACTAGAAACGATTTCAATTAAGAACTTGTGATAATGAGTTAAGGGATGTGGGTTAGTAATGGGTAATAAGTTAGATTAGTTAGATGGAATTTTAGAAACATGCTAGTACATAGGACACTTAGTTGCACCCCGAGAACAAACCCTAGATGCGATTATTATAAGGACTTATTGTATACGATTCTTCTTAAAATAACTCAGGTGCTAAAGATACATAGGCAACAATCAAAGAGCGCGCATATTTTTTTGTGGTTCATTCGCACGACAACACAGGTGAGTTCATTGCCCCTTTTCTAAACATTTTTGTTTTCAAACGCGGGGCTAAGAAGCATGCGTAAATTATTTTCGCAAGATTATATTTACTTAAATGCTTTTACTTAACATATGTTTTATATGTGGGATTGTATCCTAGATTATGTTTAGGTATACAATATACTGGAATTCAAAGTGAGTTGTTTATTCATTATGAATAGATAACCGTGTCAAATCAAAAAACTATTTTCAAAGAACTACAGATCTAAATCAAAGAACTATTTTCAAAGGTCTATTTCAAAGAACTAAGTACAAAGAACTATTTCAAGGGTCTAACTGGGAAATATCAAAGATAGCATGTGCCATTCTCAGGTTTGAAAGATGTCCTAGCTAGACTGATCGAATATGAGACACATTGTTTGATGATATTTACAGTATTCCCTAACTGTTTTGAGGAACATCTGCGAAATGCTCAAAGATAACATGTGCTAAAGAACTAAAGAACTATACGAAACTATGGACGGTCTAAAGAACTATAAAAGCCTATATATCAAAAGAAGTCCTAGCTAGACTGATTGATTATAGGTCACATGTTTGATGAGATTTACAGATCTCCTTTACTACTAAGAACCCTGATTGCTATACTAGTCTACTCGAGTTGACCAAGGCTCAATCATTAGGTCTTAGATTTTATTAAATGTTTATTTATTTATTTAACTAAGCATTTATTGAACTGTTTCTACAAATGATGTGTTGATCATGATTGTATGATGAACCTAAGGAATCCATAGAGATCCCAAGCTTTTGTATTTACAGGAACAAAGAACGGAAGAGCTAAGTGAGTTATTGATGGGGGTAAAATGCTTAATTATCATTAATAGCACTGCCATATGTGATTTAGTATGTGGTGGGATGTTGGCTGGGCGGGCGGAAAGTTCGACCTACATATGCCCTATATATAAGCATACCGAATTGGATATTGTAGGTGGTGTTAATAAGATTAAGGTTGTTACTTGAGAGTCTAACAAACGTGTTATCTATAGGAAGAACTATGGTGTGATGTAAATGAAGGATAGGTAAAAATGCCTAATTATCATTAACAACAATGTCCTATGTGGTGGGATGGCGTCTAGGCGGGTTGTAGGCTCGACCCTTTCGTATGCCCTATATATAAGCATACCGAACTGGATATTACAGGTGAAGTTAATGAGGTTAGGGTTTTTACCGAAAAAGGGTTACAAAACTACTTTTCAAATACTAAACTATATGAACTCACCAACCATGTGTTGACTTGATCTTTTTGCATGACTTCTCAGGTGACGAACAGGTCAATTAAGAAGTTATTGCTTTTGGACTAGGACTTCAGATAGAAGACTTAGTATTTTTGGACCTGCATATTCTTGGGAACATCATTATACAATATATTTTGTATATCTTGTTTAGATACATACAAGATAGTAAACTTATGATGTTGATGGTAGATTTACATTGTTAAATTATAAACCATACTCATGTAATTTAACTTTGTAATTCTACTCTATTTAGCATTTCTCATTTATATCATGTGCAATGTAAACAATCTGATCATCACGATTATCATTCACGATATCGCGCCCCGGGAGCCTTCCACCCGACGGGAAATCCGATCCAACCCCGTCGGCTCGGGGTGTGACTTACTTGATCCGACATCATAGCACACAGATTAACTTAAAGTAAATATATTACAAGGATCGCCATTACAATCAACAGTACAGTTTACAAACTAAGTTTATTACATGACTAATTTATTTCATTACAATTATTTATATAAAGTGCGTCCTCACCCGACAGTCACTGTCTCCCTGCAAAAAGGTTTAAATTTAAAACGTCAGCACAAAGCTGGTGAGTTCGTAAAGTTCATGTTCAACAATATGATATGCAATACAAGTTCTCACAAAGTTTAGTTCAAGATAACCATGGGACCCGTATCTAGTTCCTTTCGGACATTCTGTTCTTGTTCTATAAGATACTACCCGTCGGTAACATCTTAATGCCTCATTGTCTTAATGTCTATCACTACATTAAGAAGTTCTGGAAACATATAACAAACATTTACACCAAGGGGAGTTGCAGCTCCCGGCAAATGGGTTGTCAGCCGATAGTACTATCATTTTTTTCTGTTCGGCCCCACATGGGTTCACTAGATACAGTTCATAAATGAGGACTTATAAGTTCTGTGATAGTATTCTGTTCTACAGGCAAAATCCCATGAAATCCACAAGTTCTCAACAATCGCATGAAATCACGCAGATAACAGTGATACATATCCTATAGTTCTAAAAAGTTCCACATTAAGACCCCGGTGTCTATAAAACATTAAAAAGAAAAGGGGGTTGTACGAAACTCACCTTGCATTTCAAAGATTAATCAAACTAATCACCTACATTGTCATAATCAAATGGTTTAAACCATTATAATCATGGGTATGATTTCATGCAAACCGGGCATTACAATGGATCAAAACAAGGATTTACCCGTTAAAACATCGTGTTCTTCGTTTATAATCAATCCTAGCCATCATCTAGGCAATAATCAACAACCCTAACTATATCATTACGGTCAAAATCAAGATCTAATCAATCAAAATCAAACTAGAAGGTTAAAACGAATCATTACCCGTTCGAATGGATTTTCGACTTTAAAACAACGATCAGAACTTGTAAACACGTTCCCTGGTGCGATCCACACAATCTGATGGTCTTAGAACTGAGATTTGATGGTGAGATGGATGAGTTTTTCGTCTGGTGTGCGTTTGAGTTCGAGAAATGTAACAAAAATAATTTCTGCATGAAATCTGATGAAGAAATCTGATCCATTGCACCGCCTCATCCATCGTGTACCACGAAGAGAAGCCAAGAAAGGCTTCGCGTACCGCGAAGAAATCAGATATTTTGGTCTATCGCGTACCGCTAAGAGCCCTTAACCCATCCTTGGCGTACCGCGACGACCCCAAAAGTTCAATACTTAGAAATTTTTCTTCGTTTTTCGATTCCGGACAATCCAGAACTGCGTTTTGTACACGGTTTTCACCCACGTTCATCATTTCTCGCATACTATCAGCCTGTAGTAATTTCAGTCGTCAAATCAACGTGGATTTTTAGAACGACCAAATGTGCTCATGTCGTTCATGACGTAATTCTCAACTGCAATTGTCACATTAAGTGAGTAAACTCGTCTGGAAGGTGTATGGTTCGAAAAAGAGATGTTTAAAACCGGTTAAACTTCGGTTTTTGTCGGGTTTGGAGAAAACCCTAAAAACCGAACCTTGTTAGCTCGATATACCTTCGTTTCAGTCGTTTTCAAGCCCGATCTCTTGTACTTTCGGGTGAGAAATGTCGAGAGCTTTGATTTGATAGCTTATATGAACGATTTGGTCAAGAATTGAGGGAGTTATGGTAGTTTTTGTGGTGTTTTTCTAGTTTGAGAGAGAGGTTCCAAAATTTATGAGAGAGAGAGGTGTGTGGGCTGCCATAAGTGAAGGAGATGAACCAAGATAAGGGTTTTTATACCCTGAATAGTTTCTCGCGTTTTGGTCTCGCTCGGTGTCGGTTTCGCGTATTTGTACGTACGCGCTGTTACGGTTGCGTAGTTAGATAATTGAACATGTAATTTAGGTTTCTTGGTTTATTTCGATGAGTTTCAAAATTGTAAATGTAAAATATTGCGTTTTACTTATTTTTACAGTTCGTAATCGTTTATTTTCACGGTTTCGTCAGAAAACGTATCTTACGCGCGTTTTCGTACAGAGCGCCAACTATACAATTACGATCGTACGTTTCAATTTCTGATTTTGTTTTCTATTTTTCAGTTGCCGTTCAGAATGTTAAACTCACAGATATGTTTATGTGAATCGTTACCCACGCAAACACTCTGTCAGTTCATCGTTCGTAAACGATACTGAACTGTTGTTTAAATTGTACTTTCTGACTAACAGACTCCACTAATCGATACTGTTTTTACAATGTTATGAATAGTTTTCACATTGTTTTCTCACTGATTTGTCGGCCATCTGATTCCTGTTATATGTGGATATCAGATCGCAACCGATTTGTTTTTGCCATTTGTTTTCACCCCTGTTATTTCTCGTAATTTGTTGTATTTCTGTACTTGAATTTTCATTCTAATACATACAACTGATGTACTGTTCTATAGCCCTGTTTTCACCCAACTGTTTATCAAATAGTTATTCACGTATAGTCATACACATATAGTTATCTACACATAGTTATTTACACATAGTAATGGTGTAAGTACACATACCGTACGGATTGCCAGACGGTCTGGTACTAGTTGTCACAGAAATTAAGGCTCCACTTACTTTTCACCCAATCCACTATTGTTTTGAAAATGTCACCACGTTTTTCACCAACCGATCATTGCATGATCCAAATTCTGGTTGATGAAAAAGTTTATTTAATGGTTACTTGTAAGTAACAACTAGCGGTAACTAAGACTTAGTGGTTGTCTCTAGGTCAACTTGAGTTTACTAGTGGTATCTGTCTATATCATCCCACATATGGCCCAAAATCAAGCATGTCACTCAAGGACTTCTTGAATTAAGAGACTTTTTGACCGTTATTGACTTTAATTGACTATTCGCACATGGTCTTGATCTATATTTGACTGATAACCACTCTAGAACGTTCTGTATTGTTTTGAAACTAAAGTATATCAAAATGTTCGTAAGTATCACATACACGATAAGAAACACCATATGAGATGCCAAATGAAATTCCACAGGAATACCATAGAAGCATGCAATGATAATTTGAAAGCATAACAAAATTATAATCATAAGAAAATAAGTTGGCATGCTTCTCAGCCCCATAGTTTATAAAACAAAACAATTAAAAAGGGGCAATGAACTCACCTGATTGTGTTGGATTGTTAACTTGTAATGAGATATGCGTTCTCATTGTTTGTTTGTATGTTGTATTCAAAGACCCTGTGTATCATTTGTCTGTGTTCATAACTATGATTCATTGAATTCATCGTTTCGTGCATGTTTGTTTTAGTTTGTTACTCAAACCACGTTCTCACCAAATTAGCTAACGTGAATTGGAAGTATGTTGCCAAACCTTTGTGCACGATTACATTATAATTAGAGTTTGGCCAAATTTAAAAGAGTGTTAATTGTTTTAAATAAGTTTGAGTAGCCCAACATCTTCCTAATGTCAACCCATGCAAAGGTGGAAACATATACACGTCCATGCATGCATACATACATGCACGTTTAAACATGTAAATGAACCTATGAAAAATAAACGCCACCTAAGTATTGCATCAAAGGCTAACAATCTTGATGTTGCGTTTGATGATGCAACTTTGGTACAAAAATTCTTAATTTCAGTTCATGAACAATTTTTGAAAATGGTCGCATCAATAGAGCAATAAATGGATTTAGATACCATATCATTTGATGAAACAATCGGAAGATAGAAAACCTATGAAGAATGTATGCATCCTAAGGAACACAAACAAACTGACCAGTCAAACAAGTTATTGTTTACTCGTCATGAAGGAAGGAAGATACATAGAGATAATTTTAGACACAATAATAATAAAGGAAGATTTCAACAAGGATATAGATGAAAATATGGAATAAACAATTATCAACAAATAGGAGAAAGATACGCCTCTTATAAGTAAAGACGGATCGATAATGAACCATAAAGGAATGATGGTGAGCAATGCACAAATGATTCAAAAGATAGGTCTCAAGTGTAGTGTTACCGATGTAATAAACTTGGACATTATGCTTATGTATGTCCAAATAAACATAAAAAAATAATTCACTCTTAGTTTAAGCGGAAGATGAAGAACCTACTCTCTTGGTGACTACTTGTTTAAACAAATAAGAATTGACAAAAACTTGATCGTGTGTGACACCCAAATCCATTACACGATCACACGTGTCAAAATCCAATCCCAATTAAGTTTTAAACTTAACATTATACAAAACATTCAATACGGAAGCGTGAAAGTAACTATATTTGTTACATGTATGTTGAGTTTCTATGTACATCACAAAATCATCGTAAGTTAAACCTGACGACCAAAATTTACATAACGTTTGATCTTCACAAAATACGCGCCTGATCATAAGCTTCAATGCACATCTATTTTTGATCTGCAACACAATTAGCTCATATGAACTAAGTAATTTACTCATTCGAAGCTCCGAACATATTTCAGGACAGGGAAATGAAATTTGGCCCGAAAAAACACTAGTTGGAGTATTTTACTCCAGCCGACGTATAATACACCCCCTGTATTTCAGCATATACAGAAGAGTATGGCGTAATATACTCCCCGAATGGCGTATTTTATCCCATCTTACATAAAATACTCTAGACCTGACAATTTGACTATTCTCAATTTCTATACAACCCCTAATTATTTCCGACCTTTCATTTGTTTCCATTTCCACCTAGATCAAATTGAAACACATATAATTCATGTTTCACATATCCATAAAATCAAATTACTCACAGTCATTTATTAACTTCAACTTGGAGTTCAACAATTCTGACTATATAACGGGTCAAAATCACTCAAATGCACACCAAGCTTTTGTTATGATGTTCTCACTCAAGTATTTCTATCATAACTTTACCATATTACTATCACACTCTAGTGGTTAGTATTCAATCATTGTTACAATGTTCTTACTCAAGTTCTTCCATCATAACATTACAATCTTACTACCGCACTTTAATGATTAGTATTCGACCATCGTTATGATGTTCTCACTCAAGTTCTTCCACCATAACATTACGATCTTACTTCCTCACTCTAGTTGTTAGTATTCAACCATTGTTATTAGGTTCTCACTCAAGTTCTTCCACCATAACATTATAACCTTACTACCACACTCTAGCGGTGGTATTCAACAATAAGTTATACTATGATGTTCTTACCAAAGTCCTTCCATCATACATTTCGATTACAATTCAAACTACAAGTTTATCATAATTTTCAAAAGTTAATACTATGGTATTCACCTACCGGTACTTCTAATATAGTTTTACTTAACTATTTGAAATTCAAATTCATTATCAACAAATCAATGCCATAAATAGCATGATATATCAAATTGACCAACAATCCAATTAACACAAACCAATGAATTCACCTATGAAGTTAATCAAACTTCAAATAGTAGACTAAATGTACTACATATATATGGTGTTTAATAAGTTGGGTAACTTACCTTAGCACTATAATTATAGATTAACAATTGGTGTTTTGCCTTGTCTCTGCTTTTCCTGTGAACTTCCGCTACCACCACCTTAATTAACAACATATCCAGTTCTCTTAACTACAATTCTGGTTAAGATTGACATAGGCTCCCCCCAAATTAACCCAATTGATATCATTTTCTTATATGTTCATGATAATAATCAATTTAAACTAAATACATATTTTAACTGACCAATATGATCAAACGTCGAACTATTGGCATTTCAAAAAGCACCGGGTAATTAGAAATATTTTACACACCACAACCCGATTTTCAAAACATTTCCAATTACCAAAGTTTCATTCTATATTCATCAATTCATGGAATTTTGTTTAAACAAATAAATATCCAAAATTTTAAGAATAATATTGTCATTGAAATCAGCAATTTAAATCAAGAACAATTTTTAAATTACCAAGTTCTTGGGAACTTTCATACAAATAATTAGCTTCTTAGTATCATCATAAACATGAAATTCAAGGTTTCTTTGTATTGTCTACATGATTTCTAATATCATACATGCTTAAGAACCTATATAAACTACTAAAAATTTCTATAAATTTCGGGTTTCGTATTCAAACCCACCAACATCCATAAAGCCCACAAATTTCTTAACCAGAACTCTTCAAATTACTTACATGTGGGTCTAGATTAACAAGAAGAGGCTCAATTTATGCTTGCATGAACGTTTCAAGCAGTAATGATGCCAATTTGCGAGAGATTAAAAGATTCTTCATGTGGGTTTTTCCTTGATCATCAACTAAGCCAAAAAAAGAGAGATGAATTTTGACCACGTGAAATTCTCATTTCTCTTAAGTAAGCAAGTTTGGGTAATTGGGAATTATAGTCCCTTAATTTTATATGGCACATAATTATGTTAACTAACTTAGTTATTTAGTTATAATACTAACTCCATTTAAACATCAATCAAATAAATTTTAAATTCAAGTTTTCATCGGATAAATTTGTACTATTAAAATAATTTCGAAAAGGGTCGTTAGTCACGTGATACAAGTGTGATTAAGGCTGGAAAAACGGGGCTTAACGGGTTTTAACAGGTTTCAGACGACACGATTAATGCAAATGTAAACATGAAAATGACTTGTTTAACACTTGGTTTGGTGATTTAATCATGACAGTTCTATATTTTATGTAACAAAGAGACGTTGGGGAAGAATGTAAGTTCTCAAACAAATGAAGGGCCACCGATTTTAATACCGCCTAGGGTCCTCAAATTGTTTGAGCTGGCTGTGCCAAGAAGTGGTAGATGTTGATTCGATTCCTTTGATTATAAACATACATACAAAATCAGTAAATAGAATATCGATTAGATGAAACCTGTGAATCCAGTAAAAGTGTTGTTGATTCATGACATGTTTCTTGACAGCACCAGATCGAATGGGTTCCCGTTTAGGATGTACGGTTAGGATGAAATTGAGTGAAGAGACTAGAGAGGTAATCCAGAGGGTTAGGGTTTCGGTTGTGATGTTAATATTATGTCCATCATATAATTACCTATCTAGATGGGTATTTAATTAATTGATCAATTATATAAATAATTATAAGGGCCACATAGTAAATATAATTCAGTCTAACAATAGAGGGCGGAGGAGTTGGAACAGGAGAGCACGAGGTGGGCGTAGAGGGTGCAACGTGAGGGTGTATATATGGGCTCGAATGCATCAGTGTGTAGGGGCGAGATTTTGGACACATAGTTAATTACTTATGTACATACTAAGGTTGTATGCATGTGCATGCATACATATAAAGTGGAATCAAGAACGTGTTGATTCGGTGACCTATAAATAAACGTAAGTTTTTAAACTAGAATAGAGTGGTAACAACTAACAAGTGTCTTTAACATGTACAAACCAAAGGAACTCTCATACGGAGCCTCAAGTTTTAAATTAACAAGGCAAATTGACTTTTAATAATCCAAACTTTTAACAATTGACCGTTATCGGTCTCAACTATGAAAATCTCTAATAACAGTCCTTACTTTTGACCTATTTACCTCTAGTGGAACTCCGTAAAAAAAAAACTCAATGCCGTTAACTTTTTCTCAAATTTCAAACGGATCTTTTAGGGCTTTTGATCCAGATGATAATACGAGTCGAATGATGTATAACTTACCTCGAAACATTGCTCAAATCGATGAAACGGTTCTTCAATTGGGTGTTAAACTTTCAATTGACCAAGCAAATCATCAAATCGGGAAATTTGGAGCAACGATTCAAGGCAAGATATACATCGTCTTACTCATATTCTCATTCTGATTAAAAACCTTATTAGATCTGTTTGAAATTCAAAAAAAGTTAATAGCGTTAAGTTATTTTTGACGGACATCCATGAGAGGTAAATATGTCAAAAGTAGGAACCGTTATTAATGATTTTCATAGTTAGGATTAGTAGCAGCCAATTCGTGAAAGCTTGGATTATTTAAATCCAATAATTGACAATTAACAAACGATAAATAGATAATTTGATTAATTAATTTGAACTTAACCTGAACTAGATGTATTAATCCGAACTTGCATATAGTTAATCACCTAAATTTTGAAATGCAAGTCAAATTGATGAAAGTAAAAAACTAAAAAAAAATTTCAACAAAATATGTTGTAATAAAACAAAGTTTACCAAGAACGAAGAATCATAAAACACTATTCTTACTTCATAAGTGTAACACCCCGACCGGCGGCGGAATCGTCGGGATGCCACGAGGGATGTGTAGATTGTTCAAAAGCTCGTGGGCATCTAATTTAATCATCATATATCATTTAAGCAAACAACATAATTACACAAAAATCATGTTCGTCATGAATCAATTACATCAATTACACAAAAGAATTAGTTAAACTGACTAAACTCTAATCGCCAGAAATTTAGTTAATTAACTAAGTCCAAGAATCCTATATGATGATGCTGTCCAAATAGAAGAGATCCCCCTCTTCATCCTACTTGTCTCCATCACCTGAAACATGTAAGAAATCAAGTGTCAACTACAAAAGTAGTTGGTGAGTAATCATAAGTTTTTATACTTGAAAACGTTTTAGTAAAATAAGTTTAAAACTTTGTATTTTAAAATAGTTTTATAAAATGCTTTGTTTAGAACAAGTATAAGACTTATGATCTTCTTGAGAAAATCCATATGAATACCTGTATGAGATAATCCAACACACATCCACCAATTCAACAATCAAACACTTACAAAATCACATAACCACATAACCAAGTCAAACATAGTCAATTTCAAATAATCATAATCAAATATAGATAATCAATCCACAACAAATCAACCAATCTCAATCAATATATTTCAAATAATGTTCGTGACTATACATGATCATTATGTAATTAACATAAGTTAAGTACATGATTCATGGAGTGGTCGCTAACCACGTGACAATACATGAAGTCAAAGCAATTAACCGAAGTCAAAGGCAATACTTCACGGATGTGGAAATCATCCACGTGACAATACATGAAGTCAAAGCAATTAACCGAAGTCAAAGGCAATGATTCACGGATGTGGAAATCATCCACGTGACAATACATGTAATCTTTGTTATTGACCGAAATCAATAACAATATTTACACGGATGAATAATAATGACAATCAGTGATAATTCATAATATGAATATCATAATGATAAACAGGTATTATCCTTGTGTTATCAAAATAATATTTAAACCGGTATACATGTTTCACCTTCGAGTTTTAAAACTAAAACAGTTTAAAGAAAGGGAGGTTATGAGAACTCACCTGAAGTCCTTAGAATTCGTGTTCTCGTATTATGCGGGCTCGTGTATGTAACTCAAGTCACTCAAAGATCTGTAGATTTAATATGTGATCGTGTTTATAAGTATTGATAATTCTATTAATTTAATTGTCCATAAGTGTTTTCTTGTGATGCTCAAGCATTTAGTTAACTTCGTTTTTCTATTCTAAGTTAAGTCATACACTTGAGATTTTTATAAATGATAAGGGAACCAACTAAACTTGGTAGTTTAACTTATTTTCAAAATGAAAATTAGTTGTAAATTCCTCATGTTTTCCTTCATAGGCATGTATGTTTAACGATATAAATTCTTATCCTACCCATATCTATACCAATAGTTGCATGCATATTTAATTTAATCGTCACCATAAAGTTTAGGTTAATTAAGTTTCTAGTTCAATTTTAAGAACTATGCTTAACTCGCCCTTATAAAATGTTCAACATATATGAGTTTATAATTCAAATTAATATTTACAAAAATGATGACAATTTAATTATTGTTGCATGCATGCATGTAACATCATTAGATTAATCATTAAATCTTAAGTTATAAAAACCCATTAAATTTTATGGTGATTACTAAATTTCTTTCACCACATATTCGATTCTTGTAAATCATTTTTATTAAAAATCTTGTTTCTATTTCGAAACTGATTATTAAGATTTTCCTGGCATGCAAACGTATATACATACATAATTGTATCTCTTCATGGCCCTTAATCCCTTTGTTATTTAAAATTAAATTTTGTCCCTCATAATGGCAGCGAACCTAGGGTCCAAACCCTTGGGTTCGCTCCACCCTAGGGTTCGGCTACATAGCTCGTCCAAGGGTTCGGCCAAAAGGAGCAATAGGGTTCGTGAAGGGCAAAGCTCGGCCACAGTAAAGGGGAAGGTTCGCCGGTTTCCAGCTTCGCCTAGGCCCGTGGTTCGCAGCTACCTGATGCAAGGTTCGTCGGCTAATGGGTTCGTCGCTGCATGCATGGTTCGCAGCCTAAACCTTGTGATGATGGGTTCGGCTACTAGGGTTCGCGACCCATGCAAGGACAAGGGTTCGCTGGTGGCGGCTGAAGGCTTCACTGAACCAAAATGGTTCGGCCAAAAAGGGAGGGTTCGTGACTTGAGTTTCCCTTCCCTTGAAGGTTCGTTCCCATAGTGGTGGCTGAACCAGGGTTCGCCAACTTCTTGCAGGTTCGTGGACCTGCAACAAGTTTCATCATCATCTTCGTCGCCTCCTACAAGTTTAAGATCGTCTCTAGTTCCCCTCAACTCAATAACAATTCGATTAACACATTACAAAACCCAAAATCCCGATTTAAGTAAGCATCTATACACAAAATAGGGTTTTTCACCCAAAACCGAAAATAAAATGGATCTATTACCTTCGAATCGTGAGCAAATGATAGCTTTCTTGGTATCTTCGTGTTCCTCTCGATCTCACGAACGCGTAGGCACCGTAATCTCTCGAATCGGTTGAGAAACGAGTTCAAGAAGCTGGAGAGAAGGTGGAGAAGAAGTGTGTGTGTGTTTTTGGTGGACTAGAGAGAGAAAGGGTGTAGAGAAAAATGGGGGAAAAAGAAAGAGACTTCTTTCTTTTATCGCGTGTAGTACCCCCGTGTTCGGTCTCGTTTTTATCGCGATACAAAATAACTACTCGGTTTTACTCGTTAAACACATTTAAATATAAAGTGTTTAAATAATATGGTCTCATTAATTATCTTGATTTAAAAAAAATCTTTGTCTCGTAATAAGCCTCGTTTAATACACGTGAAAAGTAATAACACGCTCGGTTTTTCTAACATAGCATATTTAAAACAATGAATCATTTTAAATAAATTAGTTTTGTTTAATTAAAATAAGTTTAAATAAATTGTTTCGTAAATCGCTTTCGTTTCATTATCGTTAAATAATTATTTAATAAATTAATTTATTCGAATTTATTTTAGGTTGTGATTCCTAATAAATATTTTTTTAGTTTTCGTTTATTAATTTAATATCGTTAGATATTATTTAATTATCTCGTCGAAACACGTTACTCGCGTACGTATTCGTAAAGATCGTCACCTTTGCGAATCCGACGCTCGTATCGTATTTCGATTTGATTTACGATTTATGGAATACCGTTTCAGAACATTATTCTTAATAATTATATTCGTGTGAATCGTCACCCACGCGAATACACTATTAAGTCAATATTTCTGAATCCATATTCACGTTTAAGTAATGTTCGTAACCTCACTTCGCATAATTAATTTCCATTATTTATTAACTGTAATATTATCATTTTCCTAAACCAAAACCCACTAAACCCTAGTCACTGACACATCCATGATAGACCGAAATATGCATATATATAGGGCATATGTAAGGGTCAGTCGCAACTGCCCTAGCCACCGTCCCACCGCTATTTCGATAAACCATGTCCATGGGTCCTTAACTATGTTTAGTACCCAGACTCTAACAAACTCCCAGTTCCATCCCAAATCCATTCTCAGACCAATAATCTATCATCATCAGTAATAAGTAACTGCGATAACACTACGGGTCTGTTTGGTTGTATCACAACTAAACTTCCCCTGGTTTACGCGTATCATAAATGTGCTATAACATGCATACCAGTACAGTGATAATATCAGTAATGTAAGTCAATAATTTCATAATCATTAATAATTATAAATCTCCGGTCGTGACAGTACATTCGTACGGATGTACGGACGTACGGACAACCGAAAGTACAGTGGTGTTACAGTCTCCCCTAGTTAAAGGAATTTCGTCCCGAAATTCAACTTGGTGCAACCGTAGTAAATAAATGTGGGTACTTAAGCTTCATCTGATCTTCCCGCTCCCATGTGAATTCTAGACCCCGCTTCGATTCCCAACGTACTTTGACAATTGGAATTCTACTGCGTTTGAGCTGTTTAACCTCACGATCCATTATCTCCACTGGTTTTTCAACAAAGTGCATGGTATCATCGATGCGAACATCATCGAGTGGTACCTGAAGATCCTGATCAGCTAAGCACTTTCTTAGATTGGACACGTGAAACGTCGGATGCACATTACTAAGTTCAGGAGGAAGTTCCAATTTGTAAGCAACCTTCCCAATCCGTTCAAGGATCTTAAAAGGGCCAACATAACGTGGAGCGAGCTTCCCCTTTTTCCCAAATCGTACAACGCCCTTCCAAGGCGACACTTTAAGTAATACCATATCTCCCACTTCAAACTCTAAAGGTTTTCTTCGTTTATCCGCGTAGCTCTTCTGTCGACTGCGAGCAGCTAACAGATTGTCGCGGATCTGGCGGATCTTGTCAGTCGTTTCCTGAATAACCTCGGGACCAGTGATCTGCGAATCGCCGACTTCAGTCCAACAAATAGGTGACCGACATTTCCTGCCATAAAGAGCTTCGAACGGCGCCATACCAATGCTCGCGTGATAACTGTTGTTATACGAGAACTCAACCAATGGTAGATGGCTATCCCAATTGCCACCGAAATCGATGACACAAGCTCTCAACATATCTTCTAATGTTTGAATCGTTCGCTCCGTTTGACCATCCGTTTGAGGATGATAAGCAGTGCTAAGATCCAATCTTGTTCCAAAGCTTCATGTAGTGATTCCCAAAATCGTGCCGTGAAACGAGCATCACGATCCGATATTATGCTTAAGGGAATACCATGTCGGCTAATGATCTCATCAATGTAGATACGAGCTAACTTCCGCACCGGGTAAGTTTCGCGTATCGGTAAGAAATGAGCCGACTTAGTCAATCTATCAACAACTACCCAGATACTATCTTTACCGTTCGTGGTTCGTGGGAGTTTGGTAATGAAATCCATAGAGATATTCTCCCACTTCCACATCGGTATTTCTGGTTGTAATAACAATCCCGAAGGTCGTTGATGTTCTGCCTTGACTTTGGCACAGTTAAGGCACTTAGATACATACTCAGCAATGTCCTTCTTCATTCCGGGCCACCAGTACAAGCCCCTAAGGTCTTGATACATCTTGTCAGCACCCGGATGGATTGAATAACGAGACTTATGAGCTTCATCCATAATCATCATTCTAAGATCACCCCTGTTCGGTATCCACAACCGATTCAAATAATACATCAAACCGTCATCCTTAGTTTCCAATAAGATTTCAGCCCCGCAAGACATCTCATTCTTCAAATTATCTTGAGCTAATGAGTGTTGTTGGGCTGTGAGAACATCATTACGGAGGTTAGTGTGCACTCAGATACTATGGATTTGAACTTGACTCTTGCGACTAAGCGCGTCTGCTACTACATTCGCTTTACCAGGATGGTAACGAATTTCACAGTCATAATCATTCAACAGTTCAACCCATCTCCGTTGTCTCATATTGAGCTCTTTCTGATTTAGAATATGTTGCAAACTCTTGTGATCAGTAAATACCACACACTTAGTGCCATAGAGATAATGTCTCCATATCTTCAAGGCAAACACGACTGCACCAAGTTCCAAGTCGTGTGTAGTGTAGTTCTTCTCGTGAATCTTCAGTTGCCTTGATGCATAAGCCACGACCTTTCCCCGTTGCATGAGAACACAACCGAGACCCAGGTTGGATGCATCACAGTAAACAACAAAATCGTCATTTCCATCGGGCAATGTCAAGACCGGAGCATCACAGAGTTTCTGCTTCAAAGTCTGAAATGCCTCTTCTTGCTTTGGTCCCCACTCGTATGGCCTATTCTTCTGAGTCAAAGCAGTGAGAGGGACAACAATCCTGGAGAAATTCGATATGAACCGCCGATAGTAACCGGCAAGTCCAAGGAACGATCGAATCTCCGTCGGTGTCTTCGGTGTACTCCAATTCTTCACAGCATCAATCTTTGCAGGATCCACATGAACACCGTATTCGTTGACTATGTGCCCCAAGAATTGAACTTCCTTAAGCCAAAATTCACATTTAGAGAATTTGGCATACAGTCGCTCTTCTCTTAGGATCTCCAAAACCAACTTAAGGTGTTTCTCGTGTTCTTCCTTGGTCTTTGAGTAAATCAAAATATCATCAATGAATATTATTACAAATTTATCCAAGTATGGTCTGCAAACACGGTTCATGAGATCCATGAAAACCGCAGGTGCATTGGTAAGGCCGAAGGGCATTACCAGAAATTCATAATGGCCATATCTTGTTCTGAATGCAGTCTTGGGAATATCATCATCATGTACGCGAAGCTGATGATACCCAGACCTAAGATCGATCTTTGAAAACCATGCTGAGCCTTGAAGCTGATCGAAGAGATCATCGATGCGCGGCAGTGGATATCGATTCTTAATTGTGAGTTTGTTCAATTCGCGGTAATCGATGCTCACATTCGGAATGACCCGTCCTTTTTCTTGACAAACAAGACCGGTGCACCCCATGGCGAATGGCTCGGGCGAATGAATCCTTTATCGGTAAGTTCTTGCAGTTGACTCGCCAATTCTTGCAACTCCGAAGGCGCAAGTCTGTAGGGAGCTTTGGCGACTGGGTTCGCACCAGGTACTAAGTCGATTCGGAACTCAACTTGACGTTCTGGTGGAAGACCCGGCAAATCATCTGGAAATACTTCTGGGAAATCTCGTATCATTGGAACATCTTCAATCTTCTTTCCTTTCTCTTTCTTCTCCACAATGTGAGCTAGAAAAGCTATACATTTCTTTCTAAGGTACTTGTGTGCTTTAGTGCAAGACATCAGCTTAAGACCTTTACTAGCAGTTTCTCCAAATATTCTCAAGGTTTCACCCGAAGGTAATGTAACATCACTGTACTTTCGGTTGTCCGTACGTCCGTACATCCGTACGAATGTACTGTTACGACTGGATATTTATAATTATTAATGATTATGAGATTATTGATTGACATTACTGATATTATCACTGTTGCTGGTATACATGATTATAATTTATTATACGCGTAAACCACGGGAAGTTTTGTTGTAATTCAACTACACAGACCTGTAGTGTTTATCGCCATTACTTATTGCTGATGATGAAGGATTATTGGTTGAGAATGGATTTGGGATGGAACTGGGAGTTGTTTGAGTCTGGTTACTAAACATAGTCAAGGACCCATGGACATGGTTTATCGAAATAGCGGTGGGACGGTGGCTAGGGCAGTTGCGACTGACCCTTACATATGCCCTATATATATGCATATTTCGGTCTATCATGGATGTGTCAGTGACTAGAGTTTAGTGGGTTTTGGTTGGGAAAATGATAATATTAAGGTTATTAAATAATGGGAATTATTTACGCGATGGTGAGGTTACGGACATTTTCTAAACGCGAATATTAATTCAGAAATATTAACTTAATAAATGTATTCGCGTGGGTGACGATTCACACGAATATAAATATTAAGAATAATATTCTGAAACGATATTCCATAAGTAGCAAATCGAATCGAGATACGATACGAGCGTTGGATTCGCAAAGGTGACGATCTTTACGAATACGTACGCGAGTAACGCGTTTCGACGAGATAAGTTAATAATATCAAACGATATTAAATTATAAATGGAAACTAAAAACGTTTATTAGGAATCACAACCGAAAACGAATCCGATTAGATTAAATTATTAAATAATTGATTTAATGAAAATAAACGGATGGTTTATGAAATAATTTATTTAAAATTATTTTAACTAATACGAAACATATTTATTTAAAATGTTTTATATTCAAATATGTTTACGTTTAAAAACCAAGCAAAACCGATCATTTACTTATTGTATCGCGATAAAAACGAGACCGAACACCAGGGGATCTACACGCGATAAAAGAGGAGGAACCTCCTCCTTTTTCTTCATTTCACAAACTCACTCTCTCTCTCTAAATCTATATTTTCGTCACCCACATTCGACTCAACTTCTCTCTACGATTACGCGTTCGTTTCTTGACGGAATCACGAGATTCTTGGCCCTAAACGACCACAAGACCGAGGGGAACGAGGAAGTACAAGAAAATCTCGCATTCATTCACTGGATCGAGGTAAATCTGTAGTTTTATTTGCGGTTTTATTGTAGATTCGGATTTTAGAACTTGTTAATGCTTGGACCGACTAAAAACATATGTAGAACACTTAGACGTGATGGTAATAGCTAGTAGAGGCCATGGATGATCTTGGACATGTAGGAACTGAATGGAAATGATGATGGATACCCACGGCTAACAGGTTCGTGAGGGGGCAGGCGGCCGAACCTTTCTTGGGCGGGAAAACCAGGTGGCGAACCCTAGAACCCGAACGAACCCATGCCCAGCGAACCTACTGGGTCCCGAACCTTGGCTACGAAGGTTTGAGCCACGAACCATATGGGTTGAATGAGGTGTTAGGCGAACCCTAACCGAAACCTTGGGTGGCCGAACCCTAGGTCTCGAACGAACCCTCATAGATTGGCTAGCCAAATCCCTCAACCAACGAACCTAGGCTCATGTGGAGCTTGGTGGCGAACCTCATGGACCCGAACCTAGTTATGTTGGTGGACCCACGAACCCTCTCTATTTCACTTTAACCGAACCCTAGGACTAGGAACCACGAACCTTGTTCTATTGAGGGCCGAACCTATGGACTCTAATCTAAAAGGTTCGCTGCCCTAGGGAGGAATACGACCTAGTTCGTTCAATTAGGAGCTTAAGGATAAGTAAACGACATGATTAGATACATATACATATATACATGTCCATGCATACATGAGAATACCAAACCACCACCTTTTCTCTCTCTATATACACCAATTTTCTAAAAACTATAAATTACATATGTATTGGGTTAGAGGAGACAAAGTTAATATGTTAAACGGATATTCTAAATACACTTTCATTAAACTAAGTGGATATAACGAATTTGGCTATGATGGTGGTTTGAATGAAGTCATGCATGTGAGAATAGGTATATGTGTGATAGGATCATTATCCTAACACGTGCCTATTTAGGAGTTAATACCAGGGAACTTAAGATTTCTCCACATTTGCTAATGATAAAAGAGGTTGCAAGTGTGTTAAGCTTTGAGGCAAATGTTAATGAAACCCTGAGGGTAACAACTTAACTTAGGATTAAGTAAACTAAGTTAAGAAAACATTAATGCTTGAAAAAGGAAACACTTATGATTATTTAATTAAGTTAAGACACGTATACTTTTAAACATGAAACACTATAATGACAGATTCTTGAGTTACTTTGAGTTTACATACGCGAGCGCGCATTATACGAGAACCCGGATTCTAAGGACTTCAGGTGAGTTCTCATAACCTCCCTTTCTTTAAACTGTTTTAGTTTTAAAACTCGGAGGTGAAACATGTATACCGGTTTAAATATTATTTTGATAACACAAGGATAATACCTGTTTATCATTATGATATTCATATTATGAATTATCACTGATAATTATTATACATCCGTGTAAACATTGTTATTGACTTCGGTCGATAACAAAGATTACATGTATTGTCACATACTCCGTGAATCATTGCATTTGACTTCGGTTAATTGCTTTGACTTCATGTATTGTCACGTGGAGGGTTTCCACATCCGTGAAGTATTGCCTTTGACTTCGGTCGATTGCTTTGACTTCATGAATTGTCACGTGGTTAGCGACCACTCCATGAATCATGTATTTAACTTATGTTAATTACATAATGATCATGTATAGTCACGAACATTATTTGAGAATATGATTGATGTGATTGGTTGATTAGTTTGTGGATTGATTAACTATATTTAATTATGATTATTTGTGATTGGCTAGGACTGATTTGGTTATGTGGTTATGTGATTGTGTATGTGTTTGATTGTTGAATTGATGGATGTGTGTTGGATTATCTCATACAGGTATTCATATGGATGTTCTCAAGAAGATCATAAGTTTTAAACTCGTTTTAAACAAAACATTTTATAAAACCATTTTTTAAGCATAAACTTTCAAACTCATTTTACTAAAACATTTTTAAATATAAAAACTTATGATTACTCACCAACTACTTTTGTAGTTGACACTTGTTTTCTTACATGTTTCAGGTGATGGGGACAAGTAGGAATGAAGAGGGGATCTCTTCTATTTTGGACATCATCATATAGGATCTTGGACTTAGTTAATTAACTAAATTTCCGGCGATTAGAGTTTAGTTAGTTTAACTAATTCTTTTGTGTAATTGATGTATTTGATTCATGACGAACATGATTTTTGTGTAATTATTTTGGTTGATTTAAATGATATATGATGATTGAATTAGATGCCCACGAGCTTTTGAACAATCTACACATCCCTCGTGGCATCCCGATGATTCCGCCGTCGGTCGGGGTGTTACAGATTGGTATCAGAGCCTGGGTTATAGGGAATTAGGTTACTAGAAATGGTTGACCTAGTCTATAACCATAGGATACCCTAGTATGAATTAATTTCATACACTAGTTAGTATACTCAGGATTTCATGCTTATGTGTTTATTACATGTTAACTGAACTCCTGTTATACACTTGATACACATATGCTGCTTATTAATTTCTTGCTTACGTGTGCCCTAATGATTCGATAAGGACATGCACGTGGTGTATCGTAAAGGTGGTGGGACGTTGGCTAGGGCAGTTGAGACTGACCCTTACATATGCCCTATATATATACCATTTACGGTACATTAGGTGGATGTCAGTATTGAAGAATGTGGGAACTACCCGTTTGGGAAATTATTTGCTTAGGAACTTAATTGTTTATGAATTGCTTGCCTTAGGAATTATTTGTTTGAGCTATAAACTCCAGACAAGGACACACTCGTGGTATACTACAAAGGTGGTGGGACGGTGGCTGGGGCAGTTGCGACTGACCCCTACATATGCCCTATACATATACCATTTGTAGTATATTGGGGGTCTGTCAGTGTCAGGAACTTAGGATATTATTAGGACCTTACTAGGAGGGTTTGAGAGGATATGATTGTGGACTGTTGATGATATGTTTGATGGATTGACTGGGATTGACTCTTGAATGATCACACTTGATAAATACTTATAAATTCACTTATGAAACATACTGATTGGACACGTAGGGTGCATAGGATTAACAAACGATATGAGCGATTAGTGATGGAATATGGACTTGGGTGATGATATAGACACTTGATGATAATATAAACGCATAGTGATGATACTAACACTTAGTGATGGTATGGACACTTGATGAGAATAAACTATAGGGAGGATATGAACACTTAGTGACAATAAGAGCACTTTGTGATGATATGAGCCCTCATTGATGATTATTGACATTGGGATTGACATGGACTTTAGTAAACTTAGACAATTGGGGGAAACTTAATGTCAGGTGAACTTAGACATTAGGTGAACTTAGAAATAGGTAAACCTACATGTCAGGTGAACTTAGACATTAGGCGAACCTAATTGCCCAAGGGAACTAGAGACCACTTCACTCAAAATTATCCTACCAAGGATAAGGGTAGTGAAGTGAGGTTATGGTAAGATACAGAACACACCCTAAATGCTAACAAGGGCATAATCGTGGTGCAATGGAACGGTGGTGGGACGGTGTAGGGGAGATTGCGATCTACCTCTGCATATGCCCTATATATAAGCTTGTTGCATTGCATTGGGAGGTTGTCAGTGTTAGTATAGGGTGAGGAATGTATAGGACCTAGGAATAGTTAGCTAACACTAGTTATGACCAACTAGGACACTTAGAATAATAATAGGCAAATTTATAGACATTATGAGTTTAAACAACAGATAGGAAATAAATATAGTTCCTATATGTAATCCTAACTGTTTAAAATAAACTCAATTGACCATTGTTTGTATGACTTACGTTGTAAACGGTAGTAACATGTTTCTAATTTCTCAGAAACATGCCGCCTCGCCGTCACAACGAAGATGACTCAAACAATGGGGATGCTAACAACAGTAATGCCAACTCCGGCATACAAGAGTTAGCCACACTTATTTCTGGATTGGTGAGCCAACTGACTCAGGCTAACCAGAACATTAACCAGAATCGAGGTGGTGCAAACCAGACAACTTGCACGTTCAAACACTTCAATTCCTGCAACCCCCTGAAATTCACGGGTGCTGAGTCGGCCACTGGTCTGCTGCAGTGGTTCGAGAGTATGGAGAACACCTTCATCAACAGCGAATGTCCCGAGAATCTGAAAGTCCGTTATGCCACCAGTGTTTTCCAAAAGAGAGCACTGACTTGGTGGAATGGGGAAAAACGAACTAGGGGAGTGGATGCTGCCTTAGCACTGACATGGACAGAGGTCAAGAATCTGATGACCACTGAATTCTGTCCTAGAAGCGAGATGAGGAAACTGGAGACTGAGTTCTGGGAACTCAAACAAGATAGTGGCGAGAACGTCATCTACAATACTCAATTCCATGAGTATAGTCTGCTAGTGCCTCATATGGTGACACCCTTGGAAAGGGCGATTGAGAAATATATCGGCGGACTGCCGGTACAGATTCAGGATACAGTCTACGGGAGCAATCCCAAGACACTTGAGGCTGCAATCCGATTATCTGCAACTCTTACTGACAATCAAGTGAGGAATGGAACACTCACTAGGAAAGGATACAAGAAGACTGACACCAAGACTGCTGCAAAGGAAGTCAAAACTGAAGTCAAGTCTGAAGCTGCTAGCTCATCCAAAAGCAGCAACAAAAAGAGAAAGACCAGGAACTTCATGGTCACTGCTCCTGCTGCTAAGTCTGCGCAGCAATCATCAAACAATTCAACTGCCAGGAATTTCATTGGGAACACTCCTCAGTGTAATACCTGCCGATATCATCACGCACCGAACTTGCCTTGTCGCGTCTGCAATAACTGCGGCAAGTTTGGTCATTTTGCTAACGTATGTCGGAGTACACCGCAAGCACAAAGGATGCAACAAGCACCGCTTGCACTACCAGCTCCGCATGCACAACCTATACCAGCGGTACCCGTTCTCCAGGTACCTCAAGCGCAGGCAAGAGCCTGCTATGAGTGTGGTGAAGTGGGTCACTTCAGGAATCAATGCCCAAAGTTGACCGGGAATAATCAAAGGGTGGCAAGAGGCCGGGCTTTTCAACTGAATGCTCCAGCTGCTCAAGCCAACCAGGATGTGGTCAACGGTACATTTCTGATCAACAACTCTTATGCATCTGTCTTATTTGATTCTGGTGTCGATAGGAGTTTCGTTTCATATGATTTTGAATGCTTACTTGGTAGAACACGTACATACTTAGATAAACCGTTCAATGTGGAGGTGGCTGATGGAAACACTATTGATATTGACACTATTATCGTTGGATGTACGGTGAACTTAAATGATCACGTTTTCCCAATTGATCTTATACCTATGCATCTTGGTAGCTTCGATGTTATCATAGGCATGGATTGGTTAGCCACCCACAGAGCGAAGATTGTTTGTCATGAGAAATATATTCGTATTCCTTTAACTTCGGGTGAAACTTTGAGAATATTTGGAGAAACTGCTAGTCAAGGTCTTAAGCTGATGTCTTGCACTAAAGCACATAAGTACCTTAGAAAGAAATGTATAGCCTTCTTAGCACACATTGTGGGGAAGAAAGAGAAAGAAAAGCGAATTGAAGATGTTCCGGTGATACGAGATTTCCCAGAAGTATTTCCAGATGATTTGCCGGGTCTTCCACCAGAACGTCAAGTTGAGTTCCGAATCGACTTAGTACCTGGTGCGAACCCAGTAGCCAAAGCTCCCTACAGACTTGCGCCTTCGGAGTTGCAAGAATTGGCGAGCCAGCTGCAAGAACTTACCGATAAAGGATTCATTCGCCCGAGCCATTCGCCATGGGGTGCACCGGTCCTGTTTGTCAAGAAGAAGGACGGGTCATTCCGAATGTGCATCGACTACCGCGAGTTGAACAAACTCACAATCAAGAATCGATATCCATTGCCGCGTATCGATGATCTCTTCGATCAGCTTCAAGGCTCGGCATGGTTTTCAAAGATCGATCTTAGGTCTGGGTATCATCAGCTTCGTGTACATGATGATGATATTCCCAAGACTGCTTTCAGAACCAGATATGGCCACTATGAGTCTTTGGTAATGCCTTTCGGCCTTACCAATGCACCTGCGGTTTTCATGGACCTCATGAACCGTGTTTGCAGGCCATATTTGGATAAATTTGTGATTGTATTCATAGATGATATCTTGATCTACTCAAAGACCAAGGAAGAACACGAGAAACACCTTAAGTTGGTTTTGGAGATCCTGAGAGAAGAGCGACTGTATGCCAAATTCTCTAAATGTGAATTTTGGCTTAAGGAAGTTCAATTCTTGGGGCACATAGTCAACGAATACGGTGTGCACGTGGATCCTGCAAAGATTGATGCTGTGAAGAATTGGAGTACACCGAAGACACCCACGGAAATTCGATCATTTCTCGGACTTGCCGGTTACTATCGGCGGTTCATATCGAATTTCTCCAGGATTGCTGTCCCTCTCACTTCTTTGACTCAAAAGAATAAACCTTATGAGTGGGGACCAAAGCAGGAAGAGGCATTTCAGACTTTGAAGCAGAAACTCTGTGATGCTCCGGTCTTGACATTGCCCGATGGAAATGACGATTTTGTTGTTTACTGTGATGCATCCAACCTGGGTCTCGGTTGTGTTCTCATGCAACGGGGAAAGGTCGTGGCTTATGCATCAAGGCAACTGAAGATTCACGAGAAGAACTACACTACACACGACTTGGAACTTGGTGCAGTCGTGTTTGCCTTGAAGATATGGAGACATTATCTCTATGGCACTAAGTGTGTGGTATTTACTGATCACAAGAGTTTGCAACATATTCTAAATCAGAAAGAGCTCAATATGAGACAACGGAGATGGGTTGAACTGTTGAATGATTATGACTGTGAAATTCGTTACCATCCTGGTAAAGCGAATGTAGTAGCAGACGCGCTTAGTCGCAAGAGTCAAGTTCAAATCCATAGTATCTGAGTGCACACTAACCTCCGTAATGATGTTCTCACAGCCCAACAACACTCATTAGCTCAAGATAATTTGAAGAATGAGATGTCTTGCGGGGCTGAAATCTTATTGGAAACTAAGGATGACGGTTTGATGTATTATTTGAATCGGTTGTGGATACCGAACAGGGGTGATCTTAGAATGATGATTATGGATGAAGCTCATAAGTCTCGTTATTCAATCCATCCGGGTGCTGACAAGATGTATCAAGACCTTAGGGGCTTGTACTGGTGGCCTGGAATGAAGAAGGATATTGCTGAATATGTGTCTAAGTGCCTTAACTGTGCTAAGGTCAAGGCAGAACACCAGCGACCTTCTGGATTGTTAATACAACCTGAAATACCTATGTGGAAGTGGGAAAATATCTCTATGGATTTCATTACTAAACTCCCACGAACCGTGAACGGTAAAGATAGCATATGGGTAATTGTTGATAGATTGACCAAGTCGGCTCATTTCTTACCGATACGCGAAACTTACCCTGTGCGGAAGTTAGCTCGTATTTACATTGATGAGATCATTAGCCGACACGGCATTCCCTTAAGCATAATATCGGATCGTGATGCTCGTTTCACGGCACGATTTTGGGAATCACTTCATGAAGCTCTTGGAACAAGACTGGATCTTAGCACCGCTTATCATCCTCAAACGGATGGTCAAACGGATGGTCAAACGGAGCGAACGATTCAGACACTGGAAGACATGTTAAGAGCTTGTGTCATCGATTTCGGTGGCAATTGGGATAGCCATTTACCATTGGTTGAGTTCTCGTATAACAACAGTTATCACGCGAGCATTGGTATGGCACCGTTTGAAGCTCTTTATGGCAGGAAATGTCGGTCACCTATTTGTTGGACCGAAGTCGGCGATTCGCAGATTACTGGTCCCGAGATTATTCAGGAAACGACTGACAAGATCCGCCAGATCCGCGACAATCTGTTAGCTGCTCGCAGTCGGCAGAAGAGTTACGCGGATAAACGAAGAAAACCTTTAGAGTTTGAAGTGGGAGATATGGTATTACTGAAAGTGTCGCCATGGAAGGGCGTTGTACGATTTGGGAAAAAGGGGAAGCTTGCTCCACGATACGTTGGCCCTTTTAAGATCATTGAACGGATCGGGAAGGTCGCTTACAAGTTAGAACTTCCTGATGAACTTAGTAACGTGCACCCGACGTTTCACGTGTCCAATCTTAGAAAGTGCTTAGCTGATCAGGATCTTCAGGTATCACTCGATGACATTCGCATCGATGATACCATGCACTTTGTTGAAAAACCAGTGGAGATAATGGATCGTGAGGTTAAACATCTCAAACGCAGTAGAATTCCAATTGTCAAAGTACGTTGGGAATCGAAGCGGGGTCCAGAATTCACATGGGAGCGGGAAGATCAGATGAAGCTTAAGTACCCACATTTATTTACTACTGTCACTCCAAGTTGAATTTCGGGACGAAATTCCTTTAACTAGGGAAGACTGTAACATCACTGTACTTTCGGTTGTCCGTACGTCCGTACATCCGTACGAATGTACTGTTACGACTGGATATTTATAATTATTAATGATTATGAGATTATTGATTGACATTACTGATATTATCACTGTTGCTGGTATACATGATTATAATTTATTATACGCGTAAACCACGGGAAGTTTAGTTGTAATTCAACTACACAGACCCGTAGTGTTTATCGCAGTTACTTATTGCTGATGATGAAGGATTATTGGTTGAGAATGGATTTGGGATGGAACTGGGAGTTGTTTGAGTCTGGTTACTAAACATAGTCAAGGACCCATGGACATGGTTTATCGAAATAGCGGTGGGACGGTGGCTAGGGCAGTTGCGACTGACCCTTACATATGCCCTATATATATGCATATTTCGGTCTATCATGGATGTGTCAGTGACTAGGGTTTAGTGGGTTTTGGTTGGGAAAATGATAATATTAAGGTTATTAAATAATGGGAATTATTTACGCGATGGTGAGGTTACGAACATTTTCTAAACGCGAATATTAATTCAGAAATATTAACTTAATAAATGTATTCGCGTGGGTGACGATTCACACGAATATAAATATTAAGAATAATATTCTGAAACGATATTCCATAAGTAGCAAATCGAATCGAGATACGATACGAGCGTTGGATTCGCAAAGGTGACGATCTTTACGAATACGTACGCGAGTAACGCGTTTCGACGAGATAAGTTAATAATATCAAACGATATTAAATTATAAATGGAAACTAAAAACGTTTATTAGGAATCACAACCGAAAACGAATCCGATTAGATTAAATTATTAAATAATTGATTTAATGAAAATAAACGGATGGTTTATGAAATAATTTATTTAAAATTATTTTAACTAATACGAAACATATTTATTTAAAATGTTTTATATTCAAATATGTTTACGTTTAAAAACCAAGCAAAACCGATCATTTACTTATTGTATCGCGATAAAAACGAGACCGAACACCAGGGGATCTACACACGATAAAAGAGGAGGAACCTCCTCCTTTTTCTTCATTTCACAAACTCACTCTCTCTCTCTCTAAATCTATATTTTCGTCACCCACATTCGACTCAACTTCTCTCTACGATTACGCGTTCGTTTCTTGACGGAATCACGAGATTCTTGGCCCTAAACGACCACAAGACCGAGGGGAACGAGGAAGTACAAGAAAATCTCGCATTCATTCACTGGATCGAGGTAAATCTGTAGTTTTATTTGCGGTTTTATTGTAGATTCGGATTTTAGAACTTGTTAATGCTTGGACCGACTAAAAACATATGTAGAACACTTAGACGTGATGGTAATAGCTAGTAGAGGCCATGGATGATCTTGGACATGTAGGAACTGAATGGAAATGATGATGGATACCCACGGCTAACAGGTTCGTGAGGGGGCAGGCGGCCGAACCTTTCTTGGGCGGGAAAACCAGGTGGCGAACCCTAGAACCCGAACGAACCCATGCCCAGCGAACCTACTGGGTCCCGAACCTTGGCTACGAAGGTTTGAGCCACGAACCATATGGGTTGAATGAGGTGTTAGGCGAACCCTAACCGAAACCTTGGGTGGCCGAACCCTAGGTCTCGAACGAACCCTCATAGATTGGCTAGCCAAATCCCTCAACCAACGAACCTAGGCTCATGTGGAGCTTGGTGGCGAACCTCATGGACCCGAACCTAGTTATGTTGGTGGACCCACGAACCCTCTCTATTTCACTTTAACCGAACCCTAGGACTAGGAACCACGAACCTTGTTCTATTGAGGGCCGAACCTATGGACTCTAATCTAAAAGGTTCGCTGCCCTAGGGAGGAATACGACCTAGTTCGTTCAATTAGGAGCTTAAGGATAAGTAAACGACATGATTAGATACATATACATATATACATGTCCATGCATACATGAGAATACCAAACCACCACCTTTTCTCTCTCTATATACACAAATTTTCTAAAAACTATAAATTACATATGTATTGGGTTAGAGGAGACAAAGTTAATATGTTAAACGGATATTCTAAATACACTTTCATTAAACTAAGTGGATATAACGAATTTGGCTATGATGGTGGTTTGAATGAAGTCATGCATGTGAGAATAGGTATATGTGTGATAGGATCATTATCCTAACACGTGCCTATTTAGGAGTTAATACCAGGGAACTTAAGATTTCTCCACATTTGCTAATGATAAAAGAGGTTGCAAGTGTGTTAAGCTTTGAGGCAAATGTTAATGAAACCCTGAGGGTAACAACTTAACTTAGGATTAAGTAAACTAAGTTAAGAAAACATTAATGCTTGAAAAAGGAAACACTTATGATTATTTAATTAAGTTAAGACACGTATACTTTTAAACATGAAACACTATAATGACAGATTCTTGAGTTACTTTGAGTTTACATACGCGAGCGCGCATTATACGAGAACCCGGATTCTAAGGACTTCAGGTGAGTTCTCATAACCTCCCTTTCTTTAAACTGTTTTAGTTTTAAAACTCGGAGGTGAAACATGTATACCGGTTTAAATATTATTTTGATAACACAAGGATAATACCTGTTTATCATTATGATATTCATATTATGAATTATCACTGATTAATTATTATACATCCGTGTAAACATTGTTATTGACTTCGGTCGATAACAAAGATTACATGTATTGTCACATACTCCGTGAATCATTGCATTTGACTTCGGTTAATTGCTTTGACTTCATGTATTGTCACGTGGAGGGTTTCCACATCCGTGAAGTATTGCCTTTGACTTCGGTCGATTGCTTTGACTTCATGAATTGTCACGTGGTTAGCGACCACTCCATGAATCATGTATTTAACTTATGTTAATTACATAATGATCATGTATAGTCACGAACATTATTTGAGAATATGATTGATGTGATTGGTTGATTAGTTTGTGGATTGATTAACTATATTTAATTATGATTATTTGTGATTGGCTAGGACTGATTTGGTTATGTGGTTATGTGATTGTGTATGTGTTTGATTGTTGAATTGATGGATGTGTGTTGGATTATCTCATACAGGTATTCATATGGATGTTCTCAAGAAGATCATAAGTTTTAAACTCGTTTTAAACAAAACATTTTATAAAACCATTTTTTAAGCATAAACTTTCAAACTCATTTTACTAAAACATTTTTAAATATAAAAACTTATGATTACTCACCAACTACTTTTGTAGTTGACACTTGTTTTCTTACATGTTTCAGGTGATGGGGACAAGTAGGAATGAAGAGGGGATCTCTTCTATTTTGGACATCATCATATAGGATCTTGGACTTAGTTAATTAACTAAATTTCCGGCGATTAGAGTTTAGTTAGTTTAACTAATTCTTTTGTGTAATTGATGTATTTGATTCATGACGAACATGATTTTTGTGTAATTATTTTGGTTGATTTAAATGATATATGATGATTGAATTAGATGCCCACGAGCTTTTGAACAATCTACACATCCCTCGTGGCATCCCGATGATTCCGCCGTCGGTCGGGGTGTTACAGATTGGTATCAGAGCCTGGGTTATAGGGAATTAGGTTACTAGAAATGGTTGACCTAGTCTATAACCATAGGATACCCTAGTATGAATTAATTTCATACACTAGTTAGTATACTCAGGATTTCATGCTTATGTGTTTATTACATGTTAACTGAACTCCTGTTATACACTTGATACACATATGCTGCTTATTAATTTCTTGCTTACGTGTGCCCTAATGATTCGATAAGGACATGCACGTGGTGTATCGTAAAGGTGGTGGGACGTTGGCTAGGGCAGTTGAGACTGACCCTTACATATGCCCTATATATATACCATTTACGGTACATTAGGTGGATGTCAGTATTGAAGAATGTGGGAACTACCCGTTTGGGAAATTATTTGCTTAGGAACTTAATTGTTTATGAATTGCTTGCCTTAGGAATTATTTGTTTGAGCTATAAACTCCAGACAAGGACACACTCGTGGTATACTACAAAGGTGGTGGGACGGTGGCTGGGGCAGTTGCGACTGACCCCTACATATGCCCTATACATATACCATTTGTAGTATATTGGGGGTCTGTCAGTGTCAGGAACTTAGGATATTATTAGGACCTTACTAGGAGGGTTTGAGAGGATATGATTGTGGACTGTTGATGATATGTTTGATGGATTGACTGGGATTGACTCTTGAATGATCACACTTGATAAATACTTATAAATTCACTTATGAAACATACTGATTGGACACGTAGGGTGCATAGGATTAACAAACGATATGAGCGATTAGTGATGGAATATGGACTTGGGTGATGATATAGACACTTGATGATAATATAAACGCATAGTGATGATACTAACACTTAGTGATGGTATGGACACTTGATGAGAATAAACTATAGGGAGGATATGAACACTTAGTGACAATAAGAGCACTTTGTGATGATATGAGCCCTCATTGATGATTATTGACATTGGGATTGACATGGACTTTAGTAAACTTAGACAATTGGGGGAAACTTAATGTCAGGTGAACTTAGACATTAGGTGAACTTAGAAATAGGTAAACCTACATGTCAGGTGAACTTAGACATTAGGCGAACCTAATTGCCCAAGGGAACTAGAGACCACTTCACTCAAAATTATCCTACCAAGGATAAGGGTAGTGAAGTGAGGTTATGGTAAGATACAGAACACACCCTAAATGCTAACAAGGGCATAATCGTGGTGCAATGGAACGGTGGTGGGACGGTGTAGGGGAGATTGCGATCTACCTCTGCATATGCCCTATATATAAGCTTGTTGCATTGCATTGGGAGGTTGTCAGTGTTAGTATAGGGTGAGGAATGTATAGGACCTAGGAATAGTTAGCTAACACTAGTTATGACCAACTAGGACACTTAGAATAATAATAGGCAAATTTATAGACATTATGAGTTTAAACAACAGATAGGAAATAAATATAGTTCCTATATGTAATCCTAACTGTTTAAAATAAACTCAATTGACCATTGTTTGTATGACTTACGTTGTAAACGGTAGTAACATGTTTCTAATTTCTCAGAAACATGCCGCCTCGCCGTCACAACGAAGATGACTCAAACAATGGGGATGCTAACAACAGTAATGCCAACTCCGGCATACAAGAGTTAGCCACACTTATTTCTGGATTGGTGAGCCAACTGACTCAGGCTAACCAGAACATTAACCAGAATCGAGGTGGTGCAAACCAGACAACTTGCACGTTCAAACACTTCAATTCCTGCAACCCCCTGAAATTCACGGGTGCTGAGTCGGCCACTGGTCTGCTGCAGTGGTTCGAGAGTATGGAGAACACCTTCATCAACAGCGAATGTCCCGAGAATCTGAAAGTCCGTTATGCCACCAGTGTTTTCCAAAAGAGAGCACTGACTTGGTGGAATGGGGAAAAACGAACTAGGGGAGTGGATGCTGCCTTAGCACTGACATGGACAGAGGTCAAGAATCTGATGACCACTGAATTCTGTCCTAGAAGCGAGATGAGGAAACTGGAGACTGAGTTCTGGGAACTCAAACAAGATAGTGGCGAGAACGTCATCTACAATACTCAATTCCATGAGTATAGTCTGCTAGTGCCTCATATGGTGACACCCTTGGAAAGGGCGATTGAGAAATATATCGGCGGACTGCCGGTACAGATTCAGGATACAGTCTACGGGAGCAATCCCAAGACACTTGAGGCTGCAATCCGATTATCTGCAACTCTTACTGACAATCAAGTGAGGAATGGAACACTCACTAGGAAAGGATACAAGAAGACTGACACCAAGACTGCTGCAAAGGAAGTCAAAACTGAAGTCAAGTCTGAAGCTGCTAGCTCATCCAAAAGCAGCAACAAAAAGAGAAAGACCAGGAACTTCATGGTCACTGCTCCTGCTGCTAAGTCTGCGCAGCAATCATCAAACAATTCAACTGCCAGGAATTTCATTGGGAACACTCCTCAGTGTAATACCTGCCGATATCATCACGCACCGAACTTGCCTTGTCGCGTCTGCAATAACTGCGGCAAGTTTGGTCATTTTGCTAACGTATGTCGGAGTACACCGCAAGCACAAAGGATGCAACAAGCACCGCTTGCACTACCAGCTCCGCATGCACAACCTATACCAGCGGTACCCGTTCTCCAGGTACCTCAAGCGCAGGCAAGAGCCTGCTATGAGTGTGGTGAAGTGGGTCACTTCAGGAATCAATGCCCAAAGTTGACCGGGAATAATCAAAGGGTGGCAAGAGGCCGGGCTTTTCAACTGAATGCTCCAGCTGCTCAAGCCAACCAGGATGTGGTCAACGGTACATTTCTGATCAACAACTCTTATGCATCTGTCTTATTTGATTCTGGTGTCGATAGGAGTTTCGTTTCATATGATTTTGAATGCTTACTTGGTAGAACACGTACATACTTAGATAAACCGTTCAATGTGGAGGTGGCTGATGGAAACACTATTGATATTGACACTATTATCGTTGGATGTACGGTGAACTTAAATGATCACGTTTTCCCAATTGATCTTATACCTATGCATCTTGGTAGCTTCGATGTTATCATAGGCATGGATTGGTTAGCCACCCACAGAGCGAAGATTGTTTGTCATGAGAAATATATTCGTATTCCTTTAACTTCGGGTGAAACTTTGAGAATATTTGGAGAAACTGCTAGTCAAGGTCTTAAGCTGATGTCTTGCACTAAAGCACATAAGTACCTTAGAAAGAAATGTATAGCCTTCTTAGCACACATTGTGGGGAAGAAAGAGAAAGAAAAGCGAATTGAAGATGTTCCGGTGATACGAGATTTCCCAGAAGTATTTCCAGATGATTTGCCGGGTCTTCCACCAGAACGTCAAGTTGAGTTCCGAATCGACTTAGTACCTGGTGCGAACCCAGTAGCCAAAGCTCCCTACAGACTTGCGCCTTCGGAGTTGCAAGAATTGGCGAGCCAGCTGCAAGAACTTACCGATAAAGGATTCATTCGCCCGAGCCATTCGCCATGGGGTGCACCGGTCCTGTTTGTCAAGAAGAAGGACGGGTCATTCCGAATGTGCATCGACTACCGCGAGTTGAACAAACTCACAATCAAGAATCGATATCCATTGCCGCGTATCGATGATCTCTTCGATCAGCTTCAAGGCTCGGCATGGTTTTCAAAGATCGATCTTAGGTCTGGGTATCATCAGCTTCGTGTACATGATGATGATATTCCCAAGACTGCTTTCAGAACCAGATATGGCCACTATGAGTCTTTGGTAATGCCTTTCGGCCTTACCAATGCACCTGCGGTTTTCATGGACCTCATGAACCGTGTTTGCAGGCCATATTTGGATAAATTTGTGATTGTATTCATAGATGATATCTTGATCTACTCAAAGACCAAGGAAGAACACGAGAAACACCTTAAGTTGGTTTTGGAGATCCTGAGAGAAGAGCGACTGTATGCCAAATTCTCTAAATGTGAATTTTGGCTTAAGGAAGTTCAATTCTTGGGGCACATAGTCAACGAATACGGTGTGCACGTGGATCCTGCAAAGATTGATGCTGTGAAGAATTGGAGTACACCGAAGACACCCACGGAAATTCGATCATTTCTCGGACTTGCCGGTTACTATCGGCGGTTCATATCGAATTTCTCCAGGATTGCTGTCCCTCTCACTTCTTTGACTCAAAAGAATAAACCTTATGAGTGGGGACCAAAGCAGGAAGAGGCATTTCAGACTTTGAAGCAGAAACTCTGTGATGCTCCTGTCTTGACATTGCCCGATGGAAATGACGATTTTGTTGTTTACTGTGATGCATCCAACCTGGGTCTCGGTTGTGTTCTCATGCAACGGGGAAAGGTCGTGGCTTATGCATCAAGGCAACTGAAGATTCACGAGAAGAACTACACTACACACGACTTGGAACTTGGTGCAGTCGTGTTTGCCTTGAAGATATGGAGACATTATCTCTATGGCACTAAGTGTGTGGTATTTACTGATCACAAGAGTTTGCAACATATTCTAAATCAGAAAGAGCTCAATATGAGACAACGGAGATGGGTTGAACTGTTGAATGATTATGACTGTGAAATTCGTTACCATCCTGGTAAAGCGAATGTAGTAGCAGACGCGCTTAGTCGCAAGAGTCAAGTTCAAATCCATAGTATCCGAGTGCACACTAACCTCCGTAATGATGTTCTCACAGCCCAACAACACTCATTAGCTCAAGATAATTTGAAGAATGAGATGTCTTGCGGGGCTGAAATCTTATTGGAAACTAAGGATGACGGTTTGATGTATTATTTGAATCGGTTGTGGATACCGAACAGGGGTGATCTTAGAATGATGATTATGGATGAAGCTCATAAGTCTCGTTATTCAATCCATCCGGGTGCTGACAAGATGTATCAAGACCTTAGGGGCTTGTACTGGTGGCCTGGAATGAAGAAGGATATTGCTGAATATGTGTCTAAGTGCCTTAACTGTGCTAAGGTCAAGGCAGAACACCAGCGACCTTCTGGATTGTTAATACAACCTGAAATACCTATGTGGAAGTGGGAAAATATCTCTATGGATTTCATTACTAAACTCCCACGAACCGTGAACGGTAAAGATAGCATATGGGTAATTGTTGATAGATTGACCAAGTCGGCTCATTTCTTACCGATACGCGAAACTTACCCTGTGCGGAAGTTAGCTCGTATTTACATTGATGAGATCATTAGCCGACACGGCATTCCCTTAAGCATAATATCGGATCGTGATGCTCGTTTCACGGCACGATTTTGGGAATCACTTCATGAAGCTCTTGGAACAAGACTGGATCTTAGCACCGCTTATCATCCTCAAACGGATGGTCAAACGGATGGTCAAACGGAGCGAACGATTCAGACACTGGAAGACATGTTAAGAGCTTGTGTCATCGATTTCGGTGGCAATTGGGATAGCCATTTACCATTGGTTGAGTTCTCGTATAACAACAGTTATCACGCGAGCATTGGTATGGCACCGTTTGAAGCTCTTTATGGCAGGAAATGTCGGTCACCTATTTGTTGGACCGAAGTCGGCGATTCGCAGATTACTGGTCCCGAGATTATTCAGGAAACGACTGACAAGATCCGCCAGATCCGCGACAATCTGTTAGCTGCTCGCAGTCGGCAGAAGAGTTACGCGGATAAACGAAGAAAACCTTTAGAGTTTGAAGTGGGAGAAATGGTATTACTGAAAGTGTCGCCATGGAAGGGCGTTGTACGATTTGGGAAAAAGGGGAAGCTTGCTCCACGATACGTTGGCCCTTTTAAGATCATTGAACGGATCGGGAAGGTCGCTTACAAGTTAGAACTTCCTGATGAACTTAGTAACGTGCACCCGACGTTTCACGTGTCCAATCTTAGAAAGTGCTTAGCTGATCAGGATCTTCAGGTATCACTCGATGACATTCGCATCGATGATACCATGCACTTTGTTGAAAAACCAGTGGAGATAATGGATCGTGAGGTTAAACATCTCAAACGCAGTAGAATTCCAATTGTCAAAGTACATTGGGAATCGAAGCGGGGTCCAGAATTCACATGGGAGCGGGAAGATCAGATGAAGCTTAAGTACCCACATTTATTTACTACTGTCACTCCAAGTTGAATTTCGGGACGAAATTCCTTTAACTAGGGAAGACTGTAACATCACTGTACTTTCGGTTGTCCGTACGTCCGTACATCCGTACGAATGTACTGTTACGACTGGATATTTATAATTATTAATGATTATGAGATTATTGATTGACATTACTGATATTATCACTGTTGCTGGTATACATGATTATAATTTATTATACGCGTAAACCACGGGAAGTTTAGTTGTAATTCAACTACACAGACCCGTAGTGTTTATCGCAGTTACTTATTGCTGATGATGAAGGATTATTGGTTGAGAATGGATTTGGGATGGAACTGGGAGTTGTTTGAGTCTGGTTACTAAACATAGTCAAGGACCCATGGACATGGTTTATCGAAATAGCGGTGGGACGGTGGCTAGGGCAGTTGCGACTGACCCTTACATATGCCCTATATATATGCATATTTCGGTCTATCATGGATGTGTCAGTGACTAGGGTTTAGTGGGTTTTGGTTGGGAAAATGATAATATTAAGGTTATTAAATAATGGGAATTATTTACGCGATGGTGAGGTTACGAACATTTTCTAAACGCGAATATTAATTCAGAAATATTAACTTAATAAATGTATTCGCGTGGGTGACGATTCACACGAATATAAATATTAAGAATAATATTCTGAAACGATATTCCATAAGTAGCAAATCGAATCGAGATACGATACGAGCGTTGGATTCGCAAAGGTGACGATCTTTACGAATACGTACGCGAGTAACGCGTTTCGACGAGATAAGTTAATAATATCAAACGATATTAAATTATAAATGGAAACTAAAAACGTTTATTAGGAATCACAACCGAAAACGAATCCGATTAGATTAAATTATTAAATAATTGATTTAATGAAAATAAACGGATGGTTTATGAAATAATTTATTTAAAATTATTTTAACTAATACGAAACATATTTATTTAAAATGTTTTATATTCAAATATGTTTACGTTTAAAAACCAAGCAAAACCGATCATTTACTTATTGTATCGCGATAAAAACGAGACCGAACACCAGGGGATCTACACACGATAAAAGAGGAGGAACCTCCTCCTTTTTCTTCATTTCACAAACTCACTCTCTCTCTCTCTAAATCTATATTTTCGTCACCCACATTCGACTCAACTTCTCTCTACGATTACGCGTTCGTTTCTTGACGGAATCACGAGATTCTTGGCCCTAAACGACCACAAGACCGAGGGGAACGAGGAAGTACAAGAAAATCTCGCATTCATTCACTGGATCGAGGTAAATCTGTAGTTTTATTTGCGGTTTTATTGTAGATTCGGATTTTAGAACTTGTTAATGCTTGGACCGACTAAAAACATATGTAGAACACTTAGACGTGATGGTAATAGCTAGTAGAGGCCATGGATGATCTTGGACATGTAGGAACTGAATGGAAATGATGATGGATACCCACGGCTAACAGGTTCGTGAGGGGGCAGGCGGCCGAACCTTTCTTGGGCGGGAAAACCAGGTGGCGAACCCTAGAACCCGGACGAACCCATGCCCAGCGAACCTACTGGGTCCCGAACCTTGGCTACGAAGGTTTGAGCCACGAACCATATGGGTTGAATGAGGTGTTAGGCGAACCCTAACCGAAACCTTGGGTGGCCGAACCCTAGGTCTCGAACGAACCCTCATAGATTGGCTAGCCAAATCCCTCAACCAACGAACCTAGGCTCATGTGGAGCTTGGTGGCGAACCTCATTGACCCGAACCTAGTTATGTTGGTGGACCCACGAACCCTCTCTATTTCACTTTAACCGAACCCTAGGACTAGGAACCACGAACCTTGTTCTATTGAGGGCCGAACCTATGGACTCTAATCTAAAAGGTTCGCTGCCCTAGGGAGGAATACGACCTAGTTCGTTCAATTAGGAGCTTAAGGATAAGTAAACGACATGATTAGATACATATACATATATACATGTCCATGCATACATGAGAATACCAAACCACCACCTTTTCTCTCTCTATATACACAAATTTTCTATAAACTATAAATTACATATGTATTGGGTTAGAGGAGACAAAGTTAATATGTTAAACGGATATTCTAAATACACTTTCATTAAACTAAGTGGATATAACGAATTTGGCTATGATGGTGGTTTGAATGAAGTCATGCATGTGAGAATAGGTATATGTGTGATAGGATCATTATCCTAACACGTGCCTATTTAGGAGTTAATACCAGGGAACTTAAGATTTCTCCACATTTGCTAATGATAAAAGAGGTTGCAAGTGTGTTAAGCTTTGAGGCAAATGTTAATGAAACCCTGAGGGTAACAACTTAACTTAGGATTAAGTAAACTAAGTTAAGAAAACATTAATGCTTGAAAAAGGAAACACTTATGATTATTTAATTAAGTTAAGACACGTATACTTTTAAACATGAAACACTATAATGACAGATTCTTGAGTTACTTTGAGTTTACATACGCGAGCGCGCATTATACGAGAACCCGGATTCTAAGGACTTCAGGTGAGTTCTCATAACCTCCCTTTCTTTAAACTGTTTTAGTTTTAAAACTCGGAGGTGAAACATGTATACCGGTTTAAATATTATTTTGATAACACAAGGATAATACCTGTTTATCATTATGATATTCATATTATGAATTATCACTGATTAATTATTATACATCCGTGTAAACATTGTTATTGACTTCGGTCGATAACAAAGATTACATGTATTGTCACATACTCCGTGAATCATTGCATTTGACTTCGGTTAATTGCTTTGACTTCATGTATTGTCACGTGGAGGGTTTCCACATCCGTGAAGTATTGCCTTTGACTTCGGTCGATTGCTTTGACTTCATGAATTGTCACGTGGTTAGCGACCACTCCATGAATCATGTATTTAACTTATGTTAATTACATAATGATCATGTATAGTCACGAACATTATTTGAGAATATGATTGATGTGATTGGTTGATTAGTTTGTGGATTGATTAACAATATTTAATTATGATTATTTGTGATTGGCTAGGACTGATTTGGTTATGTGGTTATGTGATTGTGTATGTGTTTGATTGTTGAATTGATGGATGTGTGTTGGATTATCTCATACAGGTATTCATATGGATGTTCTCAAGAAGATCATAAGTTTTAAACTCGTTTTAAACAAAACGTTTTATAAAACCATTTTTTAAGCATAAACTTTCAAACTCATTTTACTAAAACATTTTTAAATATAAAAACTTATGATTACTCACCAATTACTTTTGTAGTTGACACTTGTTTTCTTACATGTTTCAGGTGATAGGGACAAGTAGGAATGAAGAGGGGATCTCTTCTATTTTGGACATCATCATATAGGATCTTGGACTTAGTTAATTAACTAAATTTCTGGCGATTAGAGTTTAGTTAGTTTAACTAATTCTTTTGTGTAATTGATGTATTTGATTCATGACGAACATGATTTTTGTGTAATTATTTTGGTTGATTTAAATGATATATGATGATTGAATTAGATGCCCACGAGCTTTTGAACAATCTACACATCCCTCGTGGCATCCCGATGATTCCGCCGTCGGTCGGGGTGTTACAGGTAAAGGAATACGAATATATTTCTCATGACAAACTATCTCCACTCTGTGGGTGGCTAACCAATCCATGCCTATGATAACATCGAAGCTACCAAGATGCATAGGTATAAGATCAATTGGGAAAACGTGATCATTTAAGTTCACAGTACATCCAATAATAACAGTGTCAATATCAATAGTGTTTCCGTCAGCCACTTCCACGTTAAACGGTTTATCTAAATATGTACGTGTTCTACCAAGCAAGCATTCAAAATCATATGAAACGAAACTCCTATCGGCACCAGAATCAAATAAGACAGATGCATAAGAGTTGTTGATCAGAAATGTACCGTTGACCACATCCTGGTTGGCTTGAGCAGCTGGAGCATTCAGTTGAAACGCCCGGCCTCTTGCCACCCTTTGATTGTTTCCAGTCAACTTTGGGCATTGATTTCTGAAGTGACCCACTTCACCACACTCATAGCAGGCTCTTGCCTGCGCTTGAGGTACCTGGCGAACGGGTACAGCTGGAATAGGTTGTGCATGCGGAGCTGGCAGTGCAAGCGGTGCCTGTTGCATCCTTTGTGCTTGCGGTGCACTCCGACAAACATTAGCAAAATGACCAAACTTGCCGCAGTTGTTGCAGACGCGACATGGCAAATTTGGTGCGTGATGATATCGGCAGGTATTACACTGAGGAGTGTTCCCAGTAAAATTCCTGGCAGTTGAATTGTTTGATGATTGCTGCGCAGACCTGGCAGCAGGAGTAGCGACCATGAAGTTTCTGGTCTTTCTCTTCTTGTTGCTGCTTTTGGATGAGCTAGCAGCTTCAGACTTGACTTCAGGTTTGACTTCCTTTGCAGCAGTCTTGGTGTCAGTCTTCTTGTATCCTTTCCTAGTGAGTGTTCCATTCCTCACATGATTGTCAGTAAGAGTTGCAGATAATCGGATTGCAGCCTCAAGTGTTTTGGGATTGCTCCCGTAGACTGTATCCTGAATCTGTACCGGCAGTCCGCCGATATATTTCTCAATCGCCCTTTCCAAGGGTGTCACCATGAGAGGTACCAGTAAGCTATACTCATGAAACTGAGTATTATAGATGACGTTCTCGCCACTATCTTGTTTGAGTTCCCAGAACTCAGTCTCCAGTTTCCTCATCTCGCTTCGAGGACAGAATTCAGTAGTCATCAAGTTCTTGACCTCAGTCCACGTCAGTGCAAGTGCAGCATCCACTCCCCTAGTTCGCTTTTCCCCATTCCACCAAGTCAGTGCTCTCTTTTGGAAAACACTGGTGGCATAGCGGACTTTCAGATTCTCGGGACATTCGCTGTTGATGAAGGTGTTCTCCATACTCTCGAACCACTGCAGCAGACCAGTGGCCGATTCAGCACCCGTGAATTTCAGGGGGTTGCAGGAATTGAAGTGTTTGAATGTGCAAGTTGGAGGGTTTGCACCACCTCTGTTCTGGTTGATATTCTGGTTAGCCTGAGTCAATTGGCTCACCAGTCCAGAGATAAGATTAGCTAACTCTTGTATGCCGGAATTGGCATTACTGTTGTTAGCATCCCCATTGTTTGAATCATCTCCGTTGTGACGGCGAGGCATGTTTCTGAAGAAATTAGAAACATGTTACTACCGTTTACAACATAAGGCATACAAACAATGGTCAAATGAGTTCATTTAAACAGTTAGGATTACATATAGGAACTATATTTCTCTCCTATCTGTCATTAAACTCATAACATTTATAAATTTCTCAACATTATACTAAGTGTCCTAGTGTGTCATAACTAATATTAGCTAGCTATTCCTAAGTTCTATACATTTCCCACCCTATACCAACACTGACAACCTCCCGATGCAACGCAACAAGCTTATATATAGGGCATATGCAGAGGTAGATTGCAATCTCCCCTACACCGTCCCACCACCGTTCCGTTGCACCACGATTATGCCCTTGTTAGTGTTTAGGGTGTATCATGTATTTCACCATATTCTCACTTTACAAACCTTATCCAAGATAGGATAATTTGGAGTGAAGTGATCTTTAGTTCCCTTGGAAAATTAGGTTCGCCTAATGTCTAAGTTCACCTGACATGTAGGTTTACCTATTTCTAAGTTCACCTAATGTCTAAGTTCACCTGACATTAGAGTTCCCCTAATTGTCTAAGTTCACTAGTTTTCCATGCTATTATCAATGTCCATAATCATCAATAAGGGTCCATATCATCACTAAGTGCTGTAATTGTCACTAAGTGTTCATATCCTCCCTATGGTTCATCCTCATCAAGCGTTCATACTATCACTAAGTGTTAGTATCATCACTATGCGTTTATATTATCACCCAGTGTCTATATCATCACCCAAGTCCATATTTCATCACTAATCGCTCATACCGTTCATTAATCCTATGCACCCTACGTGTCCAATCATTTTGGTTCATAAGTGAATTTAATAGTGTCCATCAATGTGATCATCAAAATGTCAATCCAACACATTCTCAACCAACATATCATCACCAACCATCAATCATACCCTCGCAGGAGTTCCTAATAATATCCTAAGTTCCTGACACCGACAGACCCCCAATATACTACAAATGGTATATGTATAGGGCATATGTAGGGGTCAGTCGCAACTGCCCCAGCCACCGTCCCACCACCTTTGTAGTATACCACGAGTGTGTCCTTGTCTGGAGTTTATAGATCAAACAAATAATTCCTAAAGCAGATAATTCCTAAGCATTTAATTTCCTAAGCAGGTAATTTCCCAAACGGGTAGTTCCCACATTCTTCAATACTGACATCCACCCAATGTACCGTAAATGGTATATATATAGGGCATATGTAAGGGTCAGTCGCAACTGCCCTAGCCAACGTCCCACCACCTTTACGATACACCACGTGCATGTCCTTATCGAATCATTAGGGCACACGTAAGCAAGAAATACATGCGAATCAGATATATAGCAGGAGTTCAGTTAACATGTAATAAACACATAAGCATGAAATCCTGAATATACTAACTAATGTATGAAGTAACTTCATACTAGGGTATCCTACGGTTATAGACTAGGTCAACCATTTCTAGTAATCTAATTCCCTATAACCCAGGCTCTGATACCAATCTGTAACACCCCGACCGGCGGCGGAATCGTCGGGATGCCACGAGGGATGTGTAGATTGTTCAAAAGCTCGTGGGCATCTAATTTAATCATCATATATCATTTAAGCAAACAACATAATTACACAAAAATCATGTTCGTCATGAATCAATTACACAAAAGAATTAGTTAAACTGACTAAACTCTAATCGCCAGAAATTTAGTTAATTAACTAAGTCCAAGAATCCTATATGATGATGCTGTCCAAAATAGAAGAGATCCCCCTCTTCATCCTACTTGTCTCCATCACCTGAAACATGTAAGAAATCAAGTGTCAACTACAAAAGTAGTTGGTGAGTAATCATAAGTTTTTATACTTGAAAACGTTTTAGTAAAATGAGTTTAAAAGTTTGTATTTTAAAATAGTTTTATAAAATGCTTTGTTTAGAACAAGTATAAGACTTATGATCTTCTTGAGAAAATCCATATGAATACCTGTATGAGATAATCCAACACACATCCACCAATTCAACAATCAAACACTTACAAAATCACATAACCACATAACCAAGTCAAACATAGTCAATTTCAAATAATCATAATCAAATATAGATAATCAATCCACAACAAATCAACCAATCTCATCAATCATATTCTCAAATAATGTTCGTGACTATACATGATCATTATGTAATTAACATAAGTTAAGTACATGATTCATGGAGTGGTCGCTAACCACGTGACAATACATGAAGTCAAAGCAATTAACCGAAGTCAAAGGCAATACTTCACGGATGTGGAAATCATCCACGTGACAATACATGAAGTCAAAGCAATTAACCGAAGTCAAAGGCAATGATTCACGGATGTGGAAATCATCCACGTGACAATACATGTAATCTTTGTTATTGACCGAAATCAATAACAATATTTACACGGATGAATAATAATGACAATCAGTGATAATTCATAATATGAATATCATAATGATAAACAGGTATTATCCTTGTGTTATCAAAATAATATTTAAACCGGTATGCATGTTTCACCTCCGAGTTTTAAAACTAAAACAGTTTAAAGAAAGGGAGGTTATGAGAACTCACCTGAAGTCCTTAGAATTCGTGTTCTCGTATTATGCGGGCTCGTGTATGTAACTCAAGTCACTCAAAGATCTGTAGATTTAATATGTGATCGTGTTTATAAGTATTGATAATTCTATTAATTTAATTGTCCATAAGTGTTTTCTTGTGATGCTCAAGCATTTAGTTAACTTCGTTTTTCTATTCTAAGTTAAGTCATACACTTGAGATTTTTATAAATGATAAGGGAACGAACTAAACTTGGTAGTTTAACTTATTTTCAAAATGAAAATTAGTTGTAAATTCCTCATGTTTTCCATCATAGGCATGTATGTTTAACGATATAAATTCTTATCCTACCCATATCTATACCCATAGTTGCATGCATATTTAATTTAATCGTCACCATAAAGTTTAGGTTAATTAAGTTTCTAGTTCAATTTTAAGAACTATGCTTAACTCGCCCTTATAAAATGTTCAACATATATGAGTTTATAATTCAAATTAATATTTACAAAAATGATGACAATTTAATTATTGTTGCATGCATGCATGTAACATCATTAGATTAATCATTAAATCTTAAGTTATAAAAACCCATTAAATTTTATGGTGATTACTAAATTTCTTTCACCACATATTCGATTCTTGTAAATCATTTTTATTAAAAATCTTGTTTCTATTTCGAAACTGATTATTAAGATTTTCCTGGCATGCAAACGTATATACATACATAATTGTATCTCTTCATGGCCCTTAATCCCTTTGTTATTTAAAATTAAATTTTGTCCCTCATAATGGCAGCGAACCTAGGGTCCAAACCCTTGGGTTCGCTCCACCCTAGGGTTCGGCTACATAGCTCGTCCAAGGGTTCGGCCAAAAGGAGCAATAGGGTTCGTGAAGGGCAAAGCTCGGCCACAGTAAAGGGGAAGGTTCGCCGGTTTCCAGCTTCGCCTAGGCCCGTGGTTCGCAGCTACCTGATGCAAGGTTCGTCGACTAATGGGTTCGTCGCTGCATGCATGGTTCGCAGCCTAAACCTTGTGATGATGGGTTCGGCTACTAGGGTTCGCGACCCATGCAAGGACAAGGGTTCGCTGGTGGCGGCTGAAGGCTTCACTGAACCAAAATGGTTCGGCCAAAAAGGGAGGGTTCGTGACTTGAGTTTCCCTTCCCTTGAAGGTTCGTTCCCATAGTGGCGGCTGAACCAGGGTTCGCCAACTTCTTGCAGGTTCGTGGACCTGCAACTAGTTTCATCATCATCTTCGTCGCCTCCTACAAGTTTAAGATCGTCTCTAGTTCCCCTTAACTCAATAACAATTCGATTAACACATTACAAAACCCAAAATCCCGATTTAAGTAAGCATCTATACACGAAATAGGGTTTTTCACCCAAAACCGAAAATAAAATGGATCTATTACCTTCGAATCGTGAGCAAATGATAGCTTTCTTGGTATCTTCGTGTTCCTCTCGATCTCACGAACGCGTAGGCACCGTAATCTCTCGAATCGGTTGAGAAACGAGTTCAAGAAGCTGGAGAGAAGGTGGAGAAGAAGTGTGTGTGTGTGTTTTTGGTGGACTAGAGAGAGAAAGGGTGTAGAGAAAAATGGGGGAAAAAGAAAGAGACTTCTTTCTTTTATCGCGTGTAGTACCCCCGTGTTCGGTCTCGTTTTTATCGCGATACAAAATAACTACTCGGTTTTACTCGTTAAACACATTTAAATATAAAGTGTTTAAATAATATGGTCTCATTAATTATCTTGATTTAAAAAAAATCTTTGTCTCGTAATAAGCCTCGTTTAATACACGTGAAAAGTAATAACACGCTCGGTTTTTCTAACATAGCATATTTAAAACAATGAATCATTTTAAATAAATTAGTTTTGTTTAATTAAAATAAGTTTAAATAAATTGTTTCGTAAATCGCTTTCGTTTCATTATCGTTAAATAATTATTTAATAAATTAATTTATTCGAATTTATTTTAGGTTGTGATTCCTAATAAATATTTTTTTAGTTTTCGTTTATTAATTTAATATCGTTAGATATTATTTAATTATCTCGTCGAAACACGTTACTCGCGTACGTATTCGTAAAGATCGTCACCTTTGCGAATCCGACGCTCGTATCGTATTTCGATTTGATTTACGATTTATGGAATACCGTTTCAGAACATTATTCTTAATAATTATATTCGTGTGAATCGTCACCCACGCGAATACACTATTAAGTCAATATTTCTGAATCCATATTCACGTTTAAGTAATGTTCGTAACCTCACTTCGCGTAATTAATTTCCATTATTTATTAACTGTAATATTATCATTTTCCTAAACCAAAACCCACTAAACCCTAGTCACTGACACATCCATGATAGACCGAAATATGCATATATATAGGGCATATGTAAGGGTCAGTCGCAACTGCCCTAGCCACCGTCCCACCGCTATTTCGATAAACCATGTCCATGGGTCCTTAACTATGTTTAGTACCCAGACTCTAACAAACTCCCAGTTCCATCCCAAATCCATTCTCAGACCAATAATCTATCATCATCAGTAATAAGTAACTGCGATAACACTACGGGTCTGTTTGGTTGTATCACAACTAAACTTCCCGTGGTTTACGCGTATCATAAATGTGCTATAACATGCATACCAGTACAGTGATAATATCAGTAATGTAAGTCTATAATTTCATAATCATTAATAATTATAAATCTCCGGTCGTGACAGTACATTCGTACGGATGTATGGACGTACGGACAACCGAAAGTACAGTGGTGTTACAATAAGTCACATCTCATTGTAGAATTCAGGTAGTTTCCTTCTGTTTCATTGCTTATAAAGGAAGATCACATCATTCATCAAATTCAGATGATTACACAGTCTCATTTTTATTTTTACTATTAGTATGCTCACAGCTGTTTTCTTGTGTTGAACTATTTTGTTACACATTATTGTTTGGTACTTAGCACTTGTAAATATGATATGAATTATATGAGTTTGTTACATCATTAAGGAAAATTGGATTTTAATAATCCAAAGTTTTAGGAGTTGGCATATGTCGGTTCCAACTTTGAACATATTCAATAACGGTCCCTACTTTCACACTATTTTCCTCCGGTGGACCTTCGTTAAAAAAACATAACGCTGTTAAATTTTTTTCGAATTTCAAACAAATCTTTTAAACTATAATCAGAATGGGAATACGAGTCAAATGATATATAAGTTACATCGAAACATGCTCCAGAGCATGAAACGGTTCTTCAATCGGGTGTTTAAACTTTCAGTTGATCAAGAAAATCATCAATCAGGAAATTTGGAGCAACGTTCCGAGGTAACTTATACAACATTCGACTTATATTCTTATTCTGATTAAAAGCCCTAAAAGATCCGTTTGAATTCGTAAAAAAGTTAACGACCTTAAATTTTTTTACGGAAGTCCACTAGAGGAAAATGGTATGAAAGTAGATACCGTTTTTGTGGATTTTCAAAATTGGGACTTGCAGAGGCTAACTCATAAAACTTTGGATTATTAAAATCAAATTTTCCTACTTTAATAACCCATGATAGTTTGACTCTTTTGTTCATAATCACTTGACTATTTGTTGGAGCTGATTGGCAGGCATTAAATATATTTGTTTGGGATTATCTTGGGATTCCGCCTTCGGCGGGGGTGTGCGATTTCCATGTTTACCATATAGATAATATATTAAAAAGATACCACATTGAATGGTACGAACTACTTTGAGGCCTAAAATGGAATTTAAATTTAATTAATTTTTATAAAATTGATTATTAGATTAACAATATAAATATAAATGAAAATATTAAAGATTATTTTTAATACTATGAAGTATGAAGTTCCCCACGATACATATATAGAACATAATTTTCTTGTTGCTTTCTTTAAGAATATAACATACAAGAGATAGATACACACACGTGTATGCATATATATGTCCACACACGTACATATGTGTTAAGTAAACGGATTGCAGAAGTGTAAATAAACGACTGCAAAAGAAAAACCAAGTGACTATACCCCATAAATTGTCAGAAACTTTTAAGTGAATAAAGCAGTATGAAGGCATTTAGATCACATATAGATTTAACAACAATTAATTTATTTAACAACAATTTTTCAAAATATTTAAAAAAACACTTTAATACTACCTTGATACCATTAGAACAAACGCCCTTTGTTAACTAGGTACCATTTAAGAACAATTAAATTATACTTTTTAAAGATAAGTTTTTTGTATTTTTTTAAAAAAAACAAAGGTAGGAAAAAAATAAAAAAAACACCGCATGATACAAGAAGGCATATCGTACCCCATAATTACAAAACAGACTAAGGGACTTTTTGATTTATTAAAAGCTGAATCAGGAATATTCTTAATTATCCAGATTTTGTTTAAAGCTTAATAATTAAAAAAATATACTTTTTAAATAAAACAAACATATTCAATATCTTACCGATTCAAATGTAAACTTTTAAAAGAATCACTGATAGGATATGAAACAACCCCAAATACAGTCACAAAATCAATTAGAAACAGTCGATAAATTCTATCTTTAATCCTAAAAGCAGATTATAAATCATGTCACTAAAGATTTTAAAGATTAACAGAACCATATAAACATGTGACACGTCTTTGGTAGAAATATATTTATGTAATTAGTTAAATCTTGACTTATAATATTTAATAATAATTATACTTGTAACTTTGCAGTAGTATGCAGAAACACGTATTGGTGCACACTTATTCACCTATCCCTCTCTTATCTCTTCTGTTCCCAAGCCCATACAATACACCCCCCTCCATCTCTCTCTCTCTCTCTCTCTCTCTCTCTCTCTATATATATATATATATATATATATATATATATATATATATATATATATAATATTTCATGCACCTTCACATTTTCCAATCAGAATAACTAGTTTCTGAACTCAATTCTCCTTCATCTTCTACTGATATTTTAACTCAAAATTGCATCTTTTAAATTCATGTTGCCTGCCACTTACTCTCTCTAATTTATCTTTTATTTTAATCTTCAAGGTCTTTCATTTTTAATAATCTTTGATTGAATCTATTAAATGGGTTTGATTCAAAAGTAACTCAAGTTTCAATTTGTTATTGTATTCAGGCAAAAACCAATGGAAGTTGGAAATGAAGAACAAAAATCCATCAAGTCTTTCCCATGCCAGTTTTGTTCTAGAAAGTTCTACAGCTCTCAAGCTTTAGGAGGTCATCAAAATGCTCACAAGAAAGAGAGATCAGCAGCAAGAAAAGCTAAAAGGGTAGTAAATAATAATAATAATATTCAGTGCAATTATTCTACTTCTTTGATTCCACAGCATCCAATGTTCTTTGCTCCAATACATCATATTGGGATTCTAAATCCATCTATTTATATTAATGCACATGCAGCTGGTTTATGTCAGTTTCAAAACCAACAGTTTGGAACTGATAATATTGTGTTTTATAGAAGCAACTACATGAACCAGAATCCATATAATCAGATTGATCAAGAAGATGAACATCAAAGTTTCTTGAATTCACCAAAAGATATGTTTGTGATGAGTGACAATAAAGGTGTTGAGGATAAAGATACTCAAAAGCTTGATCTTTCACTCCATTTGTAATTGGAGATAAGTTTCCCATGTAAGAAAGATGATGTGATGGTTGATTTTATGTTGTAGAACCCAGAAAAAGAGAAGATAAAGAAACTTTTCTAGATTTTTTTTTCCACTTTAGGCTAGATTTGGGATATTAGGTTTTGATTTCTTTGGAATAAGGGAGATGTTTTGTCATTTTGGGAAAAAGTATGTAGCTAGAGATGGTGTATGAGTAAAATATGTTCGCATTTTGGAGAATAATTTGTTGGTTTCGTTTGATCGTTTAATGTAGTACAACTATCGGTGTAAACGAACCAAGGCAGCTCGTGAAATGCTCGAGATCGGATCGGTAAAAAGCTCGAACGAGTCGAGCCTTAACGAGCCCGAGCCGGCTCGCGAGCCTTAACGAGCTTTTTGTTTATATAATTTTTATTTATTATATTAAGTGTTTATTTATAAAATTAATTATTTTTATATATAAAATTATGATAAATATATTTAAATTAAATATTTTATGTTAAATTTATAAAATATATTTATAAATATAATTAAATTAGTAATTAAAGTAAATAAATTAAATAAATAAAATCTAAACGAGCCGAGCCGAGCCGAGCTCGAGCCTAAAAATTCTTTAACAAGCCGAGGTCGAGCTCGAGCTCGAGGCCTAATTTATCTTAACGAGCCGAGCTCGAGCTCGAGCCTTAATTTTTCTAAACGAGCCGAGCTCGAGCCTTAACGAGCTCGGGATCGGATCGGCTCGGCTCGTTTACACCCCTAAGTACAACATCAATTTGCATAGATGTTGAGACATTTTATAAGTTTCAAGGAACACAATGTCTTTGTTTCCAATGCTTTTTGTCCAGCAATTTTAATACACATATATATGATTGTGATCCTATAATAACTCATCTTAATTGCGAAAACCCGATTAACTCTGACAAGATCAACCCAAATATTTAGTTTTTTTCATGATCTTTATTTTACAGTATAAGACTATGTTATTTTATGAGTTTGTGCAAATTCATCATCGTTTGGACTCTTTTGTGAGTGTAAGTGGTCGCAATAACAAATAAATATTTACAGTGTAACGCAAACTTACACTTACTTAATGGTGATGAATTTGCATAAACACATAAAATAACATAGTCTTGTACATGTATAATAAAGGTCATTAAAAAAACCAAAGATCGATTTGGGGTTGATCTTATCAAAGTTAATCAGGTTTCTGCAATTAAGGTGGGTTATCAACGGATCCTTACCATATCTACCTACTCTAATAAAGGAGTATTTTTAGGGGACACGTGTCGCCTTCTGGTTAAATCTGAAATTGTTTTTCCCGCTTCTATCTCTTAATAAATACTATTAATTTTAGTAATTAAATATTAAAAAATAATAATTTTCTTATTCAAATAATTTACTAATATATTAAAATTTAATAAACAATAAGAATAATTCAATTATATCTCACCCTAAATATAATTTTATTTTTTTTAAATATTGCTTATTATTTAATTTTCATAAATTATATTTTCTATTAATAAACCCGTGTAATACACGTGGTTTTAGGCTAGTATATATATGATTATAAATATATAATAACCCATTACTAATTCCTTGTTCTTTGATTTAATATTAATTAATTTGGTTATCAAATCAATAGTTGAGATAATACAAGTGGTAAATGGGCAATTCTCCCACCCAATATTATCCCATTTAATTTTTAAAATCTTTACAACTTTTTTATACAGTTTTATTTTTTCCTTTAATTTGTACCATTAAATTTGTAAGTTTTTTTCTCTTTTATTATGTTCCTATATTGGCATTTTTTTATATAGATCTATAATTACAACAATATAATCACTATTTACATCACAAATAACATTACACCACAAAAAATTAATTAAAGATACTCTATTTTTTTTATCTTTCAAAACTTTTTTTACATAATCTTATTTAAACTAATGTCACGTTCTATTTACAATATTTTTACACTTTCATACATAAAGTTATCTTTCTTGTGATGTAATTTTATTTTCAATGTGTGAGTAAATTTATTTGTGTTATTGTGCTATATGATTTTATTTTGTAATGTTACTTTATCTCTAGTTTAATTTTTAGTTGATTTTAAACTTAAAATTTGTTACGACTCATTAGATTAATGTGAATGATTTTTTAATTTATGTAAATAATATGTTTTCAAGGCTCATTGCATTGATGCAGTTTGCATTGTTGTAAAGTAAAATCTGATTTGTGTTGTCGTAGAGTAATGTGTTTTATATTGTTGGAAAATGTGGTTTGCATTGTTTTAAAATGTTACATTGTGTCATATATATAATTACGTTGATGTAATTTATTGTTATCGGAAAAAATTAAAGAAAATGTGTTATGTTGATGCTCATTAAATTGATATAAATATAAGCATCTGGAAAAAAAATAATAATAAACTTAGTTAAGACTATAATGAAAATAAAGAGAAAAATGAGATGTGTTTAATTGTGAATTTTTTATACAAAAGAAAATAACAGTGTATAAAAAGTTATGAACATATAAAAAGAGAGTGTAAACTCTAAAAAAATGGGATTTATTGAAGGATATTAGATAGCAACATTTTTCACATCATAGCTTTTAATAGTAACCAAATGTGTTAAATGTTCTTTCATATTAAAAAATATTAACACATGACATAATTTTAAACAATTTGAAAAAAATCAATGGTCCAAATATATAGTATTGAAAAATTAAACATAACCCAAAGTATTTGAAACAACCCGTTAACTATCATCCAATGATAATTTAAAAGGTTAAGTGAACTCGTGTGTCATTATTTTTTTTAATATGGGAGGAAATTTGAAACATTTTGTACATATCAAAATGTTAGATTTGTTATGATGATGACAAGTGTCATCATCTAACATATTTTAATCAACAAATTTTATACAAAGTTTATCCTCCTGTTATTTTAAATATTCATAACTTGATTACATTACTTTTTTTATAAAAACTGTTACATTATACTCGTCTCATTTATCTCTAAATTTTCGTTATGGTCTCAACTAGCTTTTTTTAAATTTTTTTCTCAAACACCGTGTATTTACATCAGTGTAACAAGGATTAACATAACAAATTATTTTGAATTTTTTTCTGACAATGGTAAATTACATCACTGTAATTAAATTTCTCTTTAATTACGTTATAGTCTTGACTAGGTTCTTTAAATTCTTTTCCAGATCCACGTATTTACATCAGTGTAACGAACCTCAAAAACACATCATTTAAAACATATAAAAGCCTGGTTGCATTAATGTAACAACTCGTAACAAATTTTCAGTCCAAAATCAACTAAAAATCATGTTTGTCTTAAAATTGTAACGAGTTGTAACGAATCTTAGATTACTTTGCTGTAAAATAAATGTGGGTTACGTTGTATCATTTATTTAATTACAGTAATGTAACAAAACGTGTTAGGTTGACCTTGTATCATTTATTTAATTACAGTTGTAACATCCTAGGCAATCCCACATCGGCTGTGAACTGGAGAGATTCCTGTCTCATAAGTAACGATCCGCCTCTTACATCACGGACGCGTTTTCGGCTTAGCTGGCTGTGGAGCAAACGAAAACTCCACAGATAAGCGTGCTCGGGCTGCAGTAATACCGGGATGGGTGACCTCCTTGGGAAGTTTTCACCCGGGCAGCCGAAGGCAAAACCGTGGGCTCTGAGAGGGCAAAGCGGACAATATTGGTGGTACACAGGGTCGGATGTTACATAATGGTATCAGAGACGCTCATGTTCCACACAGGATGGTGGGGCAAACCTCATCGAGGACAATGAGTCCCTAAGGGGTGTGTGTAACATCCTAGGCAATCCCACATCGGCCGTGAACAGGAGAGATTCATGTCTCATACGTAACGATCCGCCTCTTACATCACCAACGCGTTTTCGGCTTAGCTGGTTGTGGAGCACATGAAAACTCCACAGTTAAGCGTGCTCGGGCTGCAGCAATCTAGGGATGAGTGACCTCCCTGGGAAGTTTTCACCGGGCAACCGAAAGCAAAACCGTGAGCTCCAAGTGAACAAAGCGGACAATATTGGTTGTAGAAGGGGCCGGATGTTACAACAGTGATGTAATTTACCATTGTCAGGAAAAATTCAAAATAATGTTTTATGTTTATATATATTACATTGACGTAAATACAAGGTATGTTGAAAAAAAAACTAATCGAGATTATAACAAAATTAACGAGAAAAATGAGACGAGTATAATGATGTAATTTTTATCAAATAATAATATACTATAAAAAGTTATGAATGATTAAAAAAATGGGTAAACTTTACCTTAAAAAATAAATTAATTGAAATATATTAGATAATATCACTTGTTACCTATTAAATCAAACTTTTTGATAGGTACAATGTATCTTAAATGGCTCACATATTAAAAAAATAATTATACATGCAATGATCTTCTGCACATAACATTTTTTGATTAACCATTTAATGCTATTTAATGGGTTAATTAATTTTCAATGAGTTAGCAACATTTGGATTAGTAATAAAATATAACTCACTCGTATGAGACTAACCCAAATAATTTCTCCAAGATCAATCTAAATCTTTGATTTTTTTTTCAAACATCATTGTAATACATGTAGAACACTTTCTTCTTTTATTTGCATGTGCAAATTCATCACCGTTTAAGAGTTAACATCGTTATAAGTTTTTGTCTTAAATCAATGTAACTGTTTTGATATAAAATTTACAATGATGTTTACGCTTAAACGAAGATTAATTTACACAAACACATAAAAGAAAACACATAAAAGAAGAAAGGGTTTCGCATGTGTTACAATGATATTAAACAAGTCAAATATTTGGATTGATCTTACCAAATTTATACATGTTGTACAAATACTTTAGGTTTTTGAAGATTCCAAGCCCCCATGCCCTATATACACACATATATATACACACAAAATCATTAACTATCATTTAAGGGTTAATCTAAAAGTCAAGTGAATAAGATCATGTCATGTGTCCTTATTTTTTTAATATTTAAGGGCATTTAAGACATTTTGTATCATGTTGAAAAGCTAGATTTAATTTGATGATGACAAGTGTCACAATCTAAATATATTTTAATCAATTTAATTTTTTATATTTAATGTTACCTCCACTTTCATCATACATTTATAACTATTTTATACTACATTATCTTTTTTTATAAAAATTGCATCATTAAACTTGCATTATTTTTTTCTTTAATTCTATTATAATCTTGACTATGTTTTTTATAATTTTTTTCCATACCCCTGTATTTATATTAATTTACCAAGTTTTGAAAACATATCATTTACATCATATAAAAGACCGCTTACATTAATGTAATAACTTGTAACAAAATTTTGTGTACAAAATTAACTAAAAAATATGTTGTTTTAAGTTTGCAACAAGTTGTAACGAACTTTGTTTTACGTTACTGCAAAGTAAAATGTGGGTTACGTTGTATCATATATTTAATTACAGTAATATGAAAAACATGTTAGGAACATTTTATTAAATTACAATGATGTAAATTTCCACCAATGTAACAACATTAATATATGAAATTTGTAACAAGTTGTAATGAATTTAGGTTTACATTGTAGTAAAGTGAAACATGGGTTAGATTGTATCATTTATTTAATTATATTGAAGTAACAAGCGTGTTATACTGCCTTATACCATTTATTTAATTATAGTGATGTAGTTTACCCTCACTATAGCGAATTTAATATCTTAAATTTGTAACATGTTGTAATGAATTTTGGTTTACGTTGTTGTAAAGTAAAATATGGATTACGTTATATCATTTATTAAATTACATTGATGTAACAAATGTATTAGGCTTAACTTATAGTATTTATTTAATTGCAGTGATGTAATTTTCCATCAATGCAAAGAATTTAATATCTTAAATTTGTAACAAGTTTTAACGAATTTTGCTGTAAAGTAAAATACGGGTTACGTTACAGTGATGTAATAAACGTGTTAGAGTGACCTTATATCATTTATCTAATTAAAGTAACATTGCCAAAATAAAAATAAAAATAATGTGGTATCCTGATGTTCGTTACATTGATGTAAATACATTATATTAGGAAAAAAAGGTTAAAAAAATGAGCCGAGACAATTACGAAATCAAAGAGAAAAATAAGACGAGTATAATGGTGCATTTTTTGTAAAAAGTAATACAATATAAAAAAGGTTATGAACTATAAAAAAACAATGGTTAAAATTTAAATAAAAAATTTGATTAATTAAAAAATATTATATGGTGACACTTGTCTTCACCATATTAATTTAAGATTTTTTATAATATACAAAATTTCTTAAATACCCTTTTATATTATAAAAATAATGACACATGGCATCATCTTTTGCTTTGGCTTTTTGATTAATAATTGGATGAAAGTTAATAGGCTATTATTTTATGTATGACTTATCATACGATCACACCCATATTTGTGTATATTACATCAAAGGTTAAACTATGTTTATTGCATTAATCGATTAACCTTATCTGACCAATAAGAAACAATCACATGTATTTATTACTTTAAAAATAGTAGGGATACTTCTGGTATTTTCAAAAGTGCTCATTTAATGCTATGCACTCTCCCTAAGTACTTTTTTATTATTATTTCCATGACTTTTGTTTTCCTCATAAACATTTTGGTTCAACATGCATACCAGGCATTCTTCAACTCCATATATGTTTGAAGATGATAATACTTCACCTTCTAATCTTGGTGTACTAATGTAATCAGTACTAATGCTCTACCAACAACCACAAGCGACTAGTGTTCTGGCCTAAATAACATCTCCAGATTCTGAGGGGAAACCCACTTTGGCCTTTTCTAGGTAATAGTTTGTGTTTGTTTTGGGTTCACTAACAAGCTCTTCCATTGTTTATGTAAAAAGCCAAAGTCTTCTGTCGGAACACCAATTGCGACTGTTAATGGCAAAGTCTTTGTATCCAATTGTTTTTCTAGACAAAGAATCCGATTTTTGTGGAAAGTTTATTAATTTGTCGCTATTTTTTTTAGTATTTTGTTGAGCAGATGTAAGACATTTAAAAGGTTAGGTGTTCACACTTGTGTTGTTGATAGCAACTTCAGTTTTTAAACTTTTTACCTTTAATGCGAGCAGCAGGTTGGAGCTTTTTTAAACAACTGAAACCGGTTGCTCGGAATTGTTCTTGATGTGAGAACGAGTCATGAATGTATCCAGATCTAGAAATAGATTCATAATTATCGTAAAAAGTTCGCTTACATCAACTTACAAGTTACAACAAGGTAACAAAGACTTACAAATAATTGACAAAGTCACGCACATTAGCGTATACTCACTTACATCAATCTGTATTTTGTTACATCAATGTAATTATAGGTTATAATGATGTAATTTGTTGTTTATTAACTTATATTGATATTGATGTAATTGTACATTGTATTGATGTAATCTATTTGTTGTAACCCTGATTAAAGCAAATGTTATATTCATATTAATGTAGTTTTAATATAAAAAAATTCAATCTAATTTTATGGTTTGGCAAAAAGTAGTCAAAAGAGAGAATTGTGAATTTGATGGGTGTGACAATCCGAATTTTCGGGTTAACTCCGTTAACTGAAAACTAACAGAAATGTTATGAAATGTCACAAAATCAAATTAAAAGAATTGTAATTGAACAAAACTAGTTCATAACTTATTAAATTACAAGAATTAGGGTTAAGAGTGGGTTAGAGTACACAACTTTGACTTTAATAGTCAAAATTCGGTTTTGGACTCAATTGGAATTCGAAATTACTTCCAAAATTAGTTACAGTCGAATTAGACTATCTTTAATCATCTCATTGATGGTTATATAAGGTTATAAACACCTAAACTATAAAGACTAAAGTGGGAATCAAACAAAAGAACTCAATTTTGACTTTAAAAGTCAAAATTCGAGTGGGATTCAAGGAGAAATTCGGAATTCACCAAAATTTAAGTTGTAACTGAATAATAACAATCCTTAATCATCATATTTATGATTATCATCAATGATTATCAGTTATGGTCACCAATAATGCCGAATTGAACTCAAATGTAAGCCAAAAAGACGAAACTGTTGCTACTCACTATCAAAATCACATCATTCGGCTTCACTACATCAAATTGAAACTTCATACACTCTAATCGGCATCTTTAGCACCTGTTACACATTACAATCGGAAACAGAAGCAATGGGATTGAAGCATTTGATCACGGGTCGACCGAACTTGAGCCACAAGTGGAACTACTCCAATTCGAAGTCAAACCGGGTAAGAATCGATCCCTACACACCCTAAACATGCCGACTAAGCTAACCCCTATGGTTAATTCGAGAATAAACATTGAATTCCATGACTTTGATTTCTAGGGTTCATCTTAAAAACGGTTTTGGGGGGTTCGGTCGTGATGGGTTTAAAAGTTAAATCAAATAGTACCAGTAGTTTCAGAACCCACTGATCAACAAAACCCGTATGTCAATTTCATGAAACAATAACGAATTCAACGATTTTCAATTCTAGGGTTCTTAGATAAAAACGTTTTGGGGGTTCTTAACAAAACGAGTTCAAAAATCCAATTAAAGTGTATACATAGATTCAGAGAAATGCGTTTAATGAAAAACCCATATCAATTTCATATGATTTTAACGAATTGAATGAGAACAAGTTTTAGGGTTCTTGAACGTCGAACGGATTGGGCTTTCGAACCAATCAATCATGAAAAAAAAATTAAACATTACATACATGTTCGAAATATCAAGCCTAATGAAAACCCTATGAATTCGTGTATTAACTAGTTCAAATTCGAAGCTATAGAGTCGAGGCTTAGGTCGGTTGAAACGGGATTCGTTGGAGATCGATTTGGAGCTTTGAATTCATCAATAATCAAATTAAATCCATGGATTGACTCGTTTAAACCTATTAAACCAAAGCCCTCTAGTTACAAGTTCTATTGGGCTCGAATTGGGGTCCAATTGAACCCATTTGGTTCAGTCGAATAAAACATAGGGAAACCAACCCTTTGTTGGTTAAAATCATTTGAAAAGGGTTCTGTTAACGAAATTGGAAGCAGAGGGGATGGTAGGGAATGTGTACTATGGAAGGGAGGTCGCGGGTTCGAACCCGGCTCTAACTGTTTTTGAGTTTTAAATCATTTTTAGTATTTTAATCATAACTTGCTCATTTTAACTCCGTTTCGACCCATTCGAAATCCGCTGGAACCATAATTGAATCCCGAACAGGATGAAATAATAAAATCTATATTTTGAACAAAAAGTTAGATCGCGTATAATTACGTGTTGTAAAATGAAATCGTATATACTTATACGATTTAACCGAACGAACTTAGATTCGTACACGATTTCGTATGAAGTTGCACACAATCTAATATAAGTGTGTTGACATGTGTGTAATCACAAACAAGACTTAGACATCCCGAATAACATAACGTTATTGTTAAAACACAGATTCTTCGTAGAGGATTGTCTACGCGATTTCACGTTTGTTTGATCATTCTACTGCATTCAAAGGTGCGTACACGGCCCCTTTTCTTATTTTAACTGTTTTGGGGGAGAAAACATGTGCAACAAACATTTTAGATACATATCACTTGCATGAGTTAGCTATTTACATTAAGTGCGAACATAGCATTACAAGTCCTTACATATCGAACCGTTTAGTTTGCCGTAGTGCAAAGCGTGGTAGTTGGAAATAGATCTATTGGGTTTGACAAACCTCCCTTGGTAGATTGTAGGTCTACGCAAGTGTTTAACTAGCCAATTCAAACATTACTATTGTTTGTGCTAGACAATAGTGGAAAGGCAAATTACATTCTAACAGTCAGCTTCGGTGTCGACCGCTTATGTAAATAGTACAAATGACTAGCTATCATGACTATGCATGTGTGATTATGTTATCTGCAAACATTTCGATTCAAACACTTGTTTCAAACATTTGTGACTACTCAAACCTGTGTATGCACCAACCTTTGTGTTGACTTGATTTACATGTTTTCTCAGGATGTTAAAAGCACCAGTAAGGACAAGCATGGACTAGGAGATCGAGTCTCATGCATATTTTACATTACAGTTGTTTGGATTTGAATATTTGAGACATTATCGTTGTAATTTACATTTTGCAAACATTGAGTTGTTTTATTTTCTTACAAACGCTTCCGCAATGTTTTTAAAACTCCGAAATTTTCAATTAAGACCAAAGTTATGTTTGAAAAGCATATAGAGGTCTTCGCTATGTCTAATGATCTGAGATCCTGGTTTGTCACGTCCTAAACGGTATGATTCTGTTAGTTGAAATTTGGGGGTGTGACAGATTGGTATCAGAGACATTGGTTATAGCGAACTAGGTTTGCATTAGTAGACTTAGGCTCTAACTGTTAGACATTAGACACTTGTTTACACATCAAAGTTTTGCATAGTATTTACATATGGTATTATGTAACAGATATGGCAGCACCATCACCACCGCACGTGATCGTACTTGATGATGAGGAGCCGGTAGCTCCAGTATTTCAGGATTACGAGGAGGATCCGGAGGAGGATCCCGTGGAAGACTCGGACGAGGATCCAGAGGAGGATCCTTTGGAGGACGACCCAGAGGAGGATCCTGAGGAGGATGCTGAGGAGGACCCACTAGGAGGATCCCAGAGGAGGATCTCAAACACTGATTCTGACTACACGAGTGCAGGAGGAGGAACACCGAGCTGACATCGCTGAGGGGAGATTGATTGCTTTGGAGGAGCAGTTTATATCCGACACAGAGGAGGAAGAGGAAGAGGAAGAGGAGGAGATACCAGCACAGGATGTTGATTCTGATGCTGATTCTACTATTGAGGATGCCTGATTTTTTTTTAATTTTAAACCTAGAAGGGGCGGGTTGTGTCCCTGTATTAGATATTTGAAAACTTATGTTTTGATATTGAAAGTATTGTAATCAATTCAGATTATTATCTATTGAAAAGCTATTACTTATTGCCAACAGTTGTGTTCAATCATACAGTTACATGTTTGTTTGTTTGTTGTATCGTTTACACATTTCACATTGGATTTTGATAACGCTCTAACATTTATACTAACTATGAAGAAAATGGCCGGGGAGAACATAAGTATGTCAGTTGCTGAACTCAATGAGTTGATCAACAGTAGGATCGCGGAGGCTATCGCGAACTACACTCAAACACACACGACAGGACCACATGGTCCAACAGGGGGATTAGTAAACCAACAGGTGTGCACTTTCAAAACGTTTTTGGACTGCAAACCTCATAATTTCAAAGGATCGGAAGTGGCTATTGGACTCCTACGATGGATTGAAAAGGCAGAATCAGTGTTTGAGATGTGCAACTGTCCTGAGGAGAACAAAGTTAAGTATGCTACGGGGACTTTGGAGGGTCCGGCGTTGACCTGGTGGAACTCCAATGTTCAGACTTTGGGATTGGGAGAAGCTAATGCCTTAACCTGGAATGGGTTCAAGACATTACTGCAAGAGGAGTATTGCCCTCGTAGTGAAATACAAAAGCTGGAAGATGAGTATTGGCATCTTAAGATGGAGGGGTCTAATATCGAGGAGTACATTACTCGATCACATGAACTAGCCAGACTCCTACCTCACATGGCTACTCCACCGAGCAAGTGGATTGAGAGGTACATTGGGGGATTGGTGCCTCAGATCCAGGGGTTAGTCACTTCTGCAAATCCCACAACTATTCAAGAAGCTGTTCGGTTGGCGCACCAACTGAATGATCAGGCAGTAAAACAGGGGACTTTGCCCAAAAGAACAGCGGCTACTAAAGTGGGAGAGCAGCAATTTCGAAAACTCTTCTCAACAATCGTTTCAGCAGAACCGCAAGCAGGATTCAAACAAGACTTATCATAATTCGAACAGTGGTCAGCAGTCATCTGGGGGGGTATATTGGTAAATACCCAAAATGCAACAAGTGTGGATTCCATCATGTTGTGAATTAGTGTGATAAGTACCGGTGTCAACGGTGCGGTAAAGCGGGTCATGCAGCCAAAGACTGTCGTGGGGAGCTGCAAACAAACTCCACCAACCAGAACAATAATCAGAAAGGGTGCTATGAGTGTGGCAAGCCGGGGCACTTCAAAAAGGATTGTCCACAACTCAAGAAGGGCGGGGCTAATGATACGAATGGCAACGGTAATGGCACCAACAACAACAATAATAACAACAACAATGGTGCTAAGGGCAGGGCATTCGTGATTGGAGGACGTCAAGCACGGGAGGATCCCAACATTGTTATGGGTACGTTCCTCTTGAATAATCACTATGCCTCTATGCTATTTGACACTAGTGCAGACCGAAGTTTTGTATCTAGTACATTTTCTAAGTTGCTAAATATTAGTCCTACTACTCTAGAAGACCCTTACACTGTAGAACTAGCTGATGGAAAATTAATTGTAGTTGAACAAATCCTTAAAGTATGTATCCTTGATTTGATGGGTCAAACACTGGAAATTGATCTTATGCCTATCACTTTAGACAGTTTTGATGTAGTCATTGGCATGGACTAGTTGTCCAAACACCAGGCTGAAATAGTATGCTAGGAAAAGATTGTTCGTATACCTCTTCCACATGGAGAGACACTGTATGTACAATGCGAGAAGAGCAGTACGCCACTGCGTCTCATATCTTGTATGAAAGCACACAAATGTCTGCGTAAAGGTCATACAGCAGTTATAGCACTTATAACTGAAAAGCCGGTAGCTGAGAAGAAGATTGAAGACATCCCAGTGGTTTGTGAATTTCCTGAAGTATTTCCAGAAGATCTACCGGGATTACCGCCTATTAGACAAGTGGAATTTCGAATCGACCTTACACCAGAAGAACCGATAGATAGGGCTCTTTATCGACTTGCACCGTCTGAAATGCAAGAGTTATCTACACAACTGCAAGATTTGTTGGATAAGGGCTTTATACGACCTAGTTTTTCACCTTGGGGAGCTCCAGTCTTATTTGTTAAGAAAAAGGACGGGACTTTCCGTATGTGTATCGATTACCGGGAACTGAACAAGGTTACCATCAAAAACCGGTATCCGTTACCTAGAATTGACGATCTGTTCGATCAGTTGCAAGGTTCGAGTTACTACTCGAAAATTGATCTCAGATCGGGTTACCATCAACTCAGAGTACAGGAGGAAGATATTCCTAAGACAACATTCAGAACGCGCTATGGCCATTACGAATTCTTGGTCATGCCATTTGGACTGACAAACGCTCCAGCTGTATTCATGGATCTGATGAATCGAGTCTGCAAACCTTATCTTGATAAGTTTGTCATTGTTTTCATTGATGACATTCTCATCTATTCTCAGACTGAGGAGGAGCATGCTGAACATCTTCGATTGCTGTTAGAATTACTGAAACAAGAACAATTGTACGCTAAGTTCTCGAAATGTGACTTCTGGATGCGAGAAGTTCAATTCTTGGGTCATATAGTCAATGAAAAGGGCATACATGTTGATCCAGCGAAAATTGAAGCGATTAAGAATTGGGAAGCACCAAAGACCCCTACCGAGGTACGACAATTCCTTGGTTTGGCGGGTTATTACCGACGATTCATTGAGGGTTTCTCAAAGATCGGTCAACCACTTACTACCCTTACCCACAAAAGGATGAAGTATAACTGGACAGATAAACAGGAAGCTGCATTCCAGCTATTGAAACAGAAACTTTGCAGTGCACCGATTCTGTCGTTACCGGAAGGAAGAGAAGACTTTGTGGTGTATTGTGACGCATCTGCACAGGGTTTGGGATGTGTGTTGATGCAACGTGATAAAGTGATTGCTTACGCTTCACGACAACTGCGACCACATGAAAAGAATTACGCTACTCATGACTTGGAGTTAGGAGCAGTGGTATTTGCCTTGAAGATTTGGAGGCATTACTTATATGGAACCAGGTGTACCATTTACACTGATCATAAGAGTTTACAACATATCTTTGATCAGAAGGAGCTCAATATGAGGCAGCGACGGTGGGTCGAGTTGTTGAACGACTACGAATGCGCAATCAAATATCATCTGTGAAAAGCCAATGTGGTAGCTGATGCTTTAAAGCAGAAAAGACACAACATCAACAAGACGGGTTTGCGCACTTATGATGACGATACATACTGACTTACCTGACAAGGTACGCAGTGCTCAGCTTGAAGCGTTGGAAAAGGATAACTTGGAACAGGAATCCTTACGAGGAATGGAAAAACAATTGAATGTCATGCCTGATGGAACTAGTTGTTTCATTAATCGACTTTGGATACCTTTGCATGGTGTCTAAGGGAACTCGTGATGGATGAAGCACACAAATCCAGATATTCAGTCCATCCAGGGTCAGAAAAGATGTATCATGACTTAAAGGCACTGTATTGGTGGCCTCATATGAAAGCCGACATTGCTAAGTACGTGAGCAAATGTTTGACTTGTTCGAAAGTCAAAGTTGAATATCAGAAACCATCTGGTTTACTGCAACAACCAGAAATATCGATGTGGAAATAGGAACAGATTTCGATGGATTTCATTACTAAGTTACCTCATACACCAAGTGGTTGTGATACGATATGGGTAATTGTCGATCGACTAACGAAATCTGCGCATTTCTTGGCAATTAAAGAAACTGACAAAATGGAGAAATTGACTCGTATTTACATTAAGGAAGTGGTAGCACGACATGGCGTACCAATTTCCATCATATCAGATCGGGATGCCCGATTCACTTCAAACTTTTGGAAATCACTCCATAAGTCATTGGGAACTCGTTTAGACATGAGTACCGCATATCATCCACAAACCGACGGTCAGAGTGAACGCACAATCCAAACGCTCGAGGACATGTTACGAGCTTGTGTCATTGATTTTGGTGATAGCTGGGAAAACCACTTACCGTTAGTGGAATTCTCTTACAACAACAGTTATCATACAAGTATTCAGGCAGCACCGTTTGAAGCATTGTATGGTCGTAAATGCCGTTCACCGGTTTGTTGGGCTGAAATTGGTGACAGTCAGATAACAGGACCTGAGCTAGTACACGAAACGACAGAGAAGATAGTTCAAATTCGGAACCGTATGGCAGCGGCTCGGGATCCGCAAAAGAGTTACGCCGACAAACGTCGCAAGCCGTTGGAATTTCAAGTAGGAGACCGAGTTCTTCTAAAGGTATCACCTTGGAAAGGTGTGATACGATTCGGTAAGCGCGGAAAGCTTAGCCCTCATTACGTAGGACCTTTTGAGATTCTGAAAAGGATTGGTCCGGTTGCGTATCAACTCCAATTACCGGATGAACTCAGTGGAGTTCATGATGTCTTTCATGTTTCGAACTTGAAGAAATGTCTTTCTGATGAGACATTGGTAGTACCACTTGAAGAAATACAAGTGGACGAACAGTTACGGTTCATTGAAGAACCGGTTGAAATAATGGACCGAGAGGTCAAACAACTCAAACAAAGCAAGATTTCGATAGTCAAAGTCGGTGGAATTCAAGACGTGGACTTGAATTCACCTGAGAAAGGGAAGATCAAATGATGAAAAAGTATCCCCATCTGTTCAAAACAACAACAACAAACACTGAGAAGGTACGTTAAATTTCGGGACGAAATTTCCTTCAACAAGGGGATGACGTGATACTTCACACATCAACATTTCAGATTTCAAACTGTAAGCACAAACACTTTATGCAATTGGTTTTGTTACAAACATTTGTGCTACATTACATTTTATGTGCTACATTTCATATGTTACATGTTATGGTAGTACATACATGATTAGTTTCAAACATTTGCTATGTGCGAGGTTACATAGTACAAACAGTTGCGAACACTCACTATGTTTGTCTTTAATAGTCAAAATTCGGTTTTGGAGTCAATTGGAATTCAAAATTACTTCCATAATCAGTTACAGTCGAATTAGACTATCTTTAATCATCTCATTGATGGTTATATAAGATTATAAACACCTAAACTATAAAGACTAAAGTGGCAATCAAACAAAAGAACTCAATTTTGACTTTAAAAGTCAAAATTCGAGTGGGATTCAAGGAGAAATTCGGAATTCACCAAAATTTGAGTTGTAACTGAATAATAACAATCCTTAATCATCATATTTATAATTATCATCAATTATTATCAGTTATGATCACCAATAATGCCGAATGGAACTCAAATGTAAGCCAAAAAGACGAAACTGTTGCTACTCACTATCAAAATCACATCATTCGGCTTCACTACATCAAATTGAAACTTCATACACTCTAATCGGCATCTTTAGCACCTGTTACACATCACAATCAGAAACAGAAGCTACGGGATTGAAGCATTTGATCGCGGGTCGACCGAACTTGAGCCAAAAGTGGAACTACTCCAATTCGAAGTCAAACCGGGTAAGAATCGATCCTTACACACCCTAAACATGCCGACTAAGCTAACCCCTATGGTTAATTCGAGAATAAACATCGAATTCCATGACTTTGATTTCTAGGGTTCATCTTAAAAACGGTTTTGGGGGGTTCGGTCGTGATGGGTTTAAAAGTTAAATCAAATAGTACCAGTAGTTTCAGAACCCACTGATCAACAAAACCCGTATGTCAATTTCATGAAACAATAACGAATTCAACGATTTTCAATTCTAGGGTTCTTAGATAAAAACGTTTTGGGGGTATTTAACAAAACGAGTTCAAAAATCCAATTAAAGTGTATACATAGATTCAGAGAAATGCGTTTAATGAAAAACCTATATCAATTTCATATGATTTTAACGAATTGAATGAGAACAAGTTTTAGGGTTCTTGAACGTTGAACGGATTGGGGTTTTGAACCAATCGATCATGAAAAAAAATAAAACATTACAGACATGTTTGAAATATCAAGCCTAATGAAAACCCTATGAATTAGTGTATTAACTAGTTCAAATTCGAAGCTATAGAGTCGAGGCTTAGGTCGGTTGAAACGGGATTCGTTCGAGATCGATTTGGAGCTTTGAATTCGATCAATAATCAAATTAAATCCATGGATTGACTCGTTTAAACCTGTTAAACCAAAGCCCTCTAGTTACAAGTTCTATTGGGCTCGAATTGGGGTCTAATTGAACCCATTTGGTTCAGTTGAATAAAACAGAGGGAAACCAACCCTTTGTTGGTTAAAATAATTTGAAAAGGGTTCTGTTAACGAAATTGGAAGCAGAGGGGATGGAAGGGAGTGTGTACTATGGAAGGGAGGTCGCGGGTTCGAACCCGGCTCCAACTGTTTTTGAGTTTTAAATCATTTTTAGTATTTTAATCATAACTTGCTCATTTTAACTCCGTTTCGACCCATTCGAAATCCGGTGGAACCATAATTGAATCCCGAACAGGATGAAATAATAAAATCTATATTTTGAACAAAAAGTCAGATCGCTTATAATTACGTGTTGTAAAATGAAATTGTATATACTTATACGATTTAACCGAACGAACTTAGATTCGTACACGATTTCGTATGAAGTTGCACACAATCTAATATACGTGTGTTGACATGTGTGTAATCACAAACAATACTTAGACATCCCGAATAACATAACGTTATTGTTAAAACACAGATTCATCGTAGAGGATTGTCTACGCGATTTCACGTGTGTTTGATCATTCTACTGCATTCAAAGGTGCGCACACAGCCCCTTTTCTTATTTTAACTGTTTTGGGGGAGAAAACATGTGCAACAAACATTTCAGATACATATCACTTGCATGAGTTAGCTATTTACATTAAGTGCGAACATAGCATTACAAGTCCTTACATATCGAACCGTTTAGTTTGCCGTAGTGCAAAGCGTGGTAGTTGGAAATAGATCTATTGGGTTTGACAAACCTCACTTGGTAGATTGTAGGTCTACGCAAGTGTTTAACTAGCCAATTCAAACATTACTATTGTTTGTGCTAGACATGGAAAGGCAAATTACATTCTAACAGTCAGCTTCGGTGTCGACCGCTTATGTAAATAGTACAAATGACTAGCTATCATGACTATGCATGTGTGATTATGTTATCTGCAAACATTTCGATTCAAACACTTGTTTCAAACATTTGTGACTACTCAAACCTGTGTATGCACCAACCTTTGTGTTGACTTGATTTACATGTTTTCTCAGGACGTTAAAAGCACCAGTAAGGACAAGCATGGACTAGGAGATCGAGTCTCATGCATATTTTACATTACAGTTGTTTGGATTTGAATATTTGAGACATTATCGTTGTAATTTACATTTTGCAAACATTGAGTTGTTTTATTTTTTTACAAACGCTTCCGCAATGTTTTTAAAACTCCGAAATTTTCAATTAAGACCAAAGTTATGTTTGAAAAGCATATAGAGGTCTTCGCTATGTCTAATGATCTGAGATCCTGGTTTGTCACGTCCTAAACGGTATGATTCTGTTAGTTGAAATTTGGGGGTGTGACAGATTGGTATCAGAGACATTGGTTATAGCGAACTAGGTTTGCATTAGTAGACTTAGGCTCTAACTGTTAGACATTAGACACTTGTTTACACATCAGAGTTTTGCATAGTATTTACATATGGTATTATGTAACAGATATGGCAGCACCATCACCACCGCACGTGATCGTACTTGATGATGAGGAGCCGGTAGCTCCAGTATTTCAGGATTACGAGGAGGATCCGGAGGAGGATCCCGTGGAGGACTCGGACGAGGATCCAGAGGAGGACGACCCAGAGGAGGATCCTGAGGAGGATGCTGAGGAGGACCCACAGGAGGATCCCGCTGAGGAGTCTTCCGATCGTATGCCACCTACATTTCGTGCCTCTAAGAGGCCACTATTTTAGTCTAATGATATCGCCCGACTGACCTGGGAGACAAAGTGGGCTGATAATAGGATAGAGCACATCGCACAGGAGCTCAGGGATGTGAACGCTCGATACGTAGAGCTTCGTAGTGTAGTCCAGGGGATGGAGACTCACATCGTACATCTGACTACACGAGTGCAGGAGGAGGAACACCGAGCTGACATCGCTGAGGGGAGATTGATTGCTTTGGAGGAGCAGTTTATATCCGACGCAGAGGAGGAAGAGGAAGAGGAAGAGGAGGAGATACCAGCACAGGATGTTGATTCTGATGCTGATTCTACTATTGAGGATGCCTGATTTTTTTTTTAATTTTAAACCTAGAAGGGGCGGGTTGTGTCCCTGTATTAGATATTTGAAAACTTATGTTTTGATATTGAAAGTATTGTAATCAATTCAGATTATTATCTATTGAAAAGCTATTACTTATTGCCAACAGTTGTGTTCAATCATACAGTTACATGTTTGTTTGTTTGTTGTATCGTTTACACATTTCACATTGGATTTTGATAACGCTCTAACATTTATACTAACTATGAAGAAAATTGCCGGGGAGAACATAAGTATGTCAGTTGTTGAACTCAATGAGTTGATCAACAGTAGGATCGCGGAGGCTATCGCGAACTACACTCAAACACACACGACAGGACCACATGGTCCAACAGGGGGATTAGTAAACCAACAGGTGTGCACTTTCAAAACGTTTTTGGACTGCAAACCTCATAATTTCAAAGGATCGGAAGGGGCTATTGGACTCCTACGATGGATTGAAAAGGCAGAATCAGTGTTTGAGATGTGCAACTGTCCTGAGGAGAACAAAGTTAAGTATGCTACGGGGACTTTGGAGGGTCCGGCGTTGACCTGGTGGAACTCCAATGTTCAGACTTTGGGATTGGGAGAAGCTAATGCCTTAACCTGGAATGGGTTCAAGACATTACTGCAAGATGAGTATTGGCATCTTAAGATGGAGGGGTCTAATATCGAGGAGTACATTACTCGATCACATGAACTAGCCAGACTCCTACCTTACATGGCTACTCCACCGAGCAAGTGGATTGAGAGGTACATTGGGGGATTGGTGCCTCAGATCCAGGGGTTAGTCACTTCTGCAAATCCCACAACTATTCAAGAAGCTGTTCGGTTGGCGCACCAACTGACTGATCAGGCAGTAAAACAGGGGACTTTGCCCAAAAGAACAGCGGCTACTAAAGTGGGAGACCACAAAAGGAAGTGGGAGAGCAGCAATTTCAAAAACTCTTCTCAACAATCGTTTCAGCAGAACCGCAAGCAGGATTCAAACAACACTTATCACAATTCGAACAATGGTCAGCAGTCATCTGGGGGTATATTGGTAAATACCCAAAATGCAACAACTGTGGATTCCATCATGTTGGGAATTAGTGAGATAAGTACCGGTGTCAACGGTGCGGTAAAGCGGGTCATGTAGCCAAAGACTGTCGTGGGGAGCTGCAAACAAACTCCACCAACCAGAACAATAATCAGAAATGATTAGGCATTGTTGAAATGGTCAAAAGTGAGATATTTGATGAACTTGCTATTTTTAGTAACTTTAGTGTTACAACATGATGTTATGGATGAAAATATGTGCATGCATTTGTCATTTGGATGATAATATGATGTTATGATGCTAGGAAATAGATTTGGGATTGATTTGTGGTCATTTTAGACCAAGTTACTATTATAAGAACTTTTGTGACCCGATTATTGATATATGATAATTTTGTCTAAATGGATATGTTTAGATGATGATTCATGATATAAAATGATATTATTTGTTATAAAAATGGATTAGGAACGCTTGGAATAATCATTTGATGAATAGTTGTCATAGTTACTATTTTTAGTAACTTTATTTTGTGCAATTTCGATCTAAGGATACTAGATGTGTTACGAGCATGATAAATGGCTTAACATGATATGATATGATCAATGTATGTTAAGTTAGGTGATTTCCGATGTAAATCATGCTAAATATGGAAACTTTCCTTTTTAGGAAACTTTAATGTGTAAAAATGACTTGTATGTTTATTCGATCGCTTATGACAACGTGTTATGTGTTAACATGATCACGTATGACTAATGAGAATGCTAGAATCATTAAAACGTTATGTGTTATAGAACTTGCCAAAAATGGAAACTTACTATAAATAGTAAGTTGTCCATGAACGCGATTTGCGTGTTTTACACACAACGAGCACGATCACGAGTATTACACGAATCAAAACCGACACACAGTTCACCAACGGGTCGTTGACTTGACACTGTCAAACACGAGCAAACACAGTCAATGTGGACCGACATGAGCAAACATAACAACCGAGGGTTGTTGAGCACAAACACGAGCATAAACATGAACACAGTCACTTACACGAACTCATATATGGTATACGATATAGGTAGCCAGAGACCGACACGTTTCCCAAGCAGGAGCTTACGCATTTTTCCCAAACATCACTAAGGTGAGTTTACGGCCCCTCTTTAACTCTTTTACAAGCTATTCAAATAGGGGGAGAATACTTGTTGAATCAAGTCAAACATTATTACTGTACAAACATATTGTGTATGCTGGTTTATTAGACAAACATAAGTGTTGTAATCGTAACGAGCCCTTACAAAGTCTTACCGTTAATGTACAAACAACGAGGTGAGTTTGAATAGATCTGTTTGGGTGTGACGAACCCCACATGGCATAATACTGACTGGAGGTCAGGACGTGAAATCTAGACCTATCTTTCTATGTTATTACAAGACATAGCGGAGGCAAGGACTAACAAGTCTAGTTCTGTAGTGACGTACTGAAACTTGAAGCCTAGGGCTCGGGACTGACATTTTAATAAACAACATGACACATGTTTTCTTATTATTATCTATATATATCAAAACATGTGAACTCACCAACCTTGTGTTGGCACTTTCTTTTTAAACATGTATTCTGAGGTAACTAATTGTTTTTGGATAAGGATGCACGTAAGGGTCGAGCATAGGAATTCATCCATGCATTACTGTGTCTTTTGAACAATATTTATTTTGATATGTACTTTAAACAATGTAGTGTCAGACATCTTGTTTTTCCGCTGCATTACCAAACGTAGTTTTATTTCGCTGCATAACTTGTATCTTTCCGCTGCTTTATTATATAAACTGTTTGGTTGTATTTATGTCAAACAATGTATTTTGAAACGCATATAGAGTTGTTCTATATGACCATGAGCTGTGATTCTGGCCACGTCACATTCATGTGGACTGATACCACACGTGGGAATTTGGAGGTGTGACATTCTGTCTTTGTCTCGCAAACCACGCACATACATTGTCATCTACAGACTCCGTTTTTCGAATATGTTTCATTAAAAAATGTTTGTGCGAGCTCTTCTTAGTGCAGATCCGGCCCAAGCACTTTTAAGATATTCTAAGGTCTGCAGAGACCACCCCACCAGAACCGTCTACCACCATCATCATCCATAAACCACCACCAGTTTATTTAATAGATAACAAACGTTAAAAAACAAACAGCTTCTTGCAGATTGCAGATATTTGGTCCACCTCTTTTTCTACAAATGTCTGCAGGTATGGCCTGCAGACTTTAGACATTTTACCTATTAAAAACAAACACCACCTTTATTTTATATGTCCGCTTACCATTTTACCGTTTATTTTATTTTTGAATTTTAAAACCTAATATTATATTTCAGATTAATATTGACCATTAGGGTGGATTCTTGATTAAATTTTACACCTTTAGTATCTAGTTAAACGGTTATCGAAATAAAACATGGTTAACAATAGAAACCTACCTTATATTTAGTGAGAATAAAGTTTATGTATAATATTTGTAACAAATAAATAACTAATTTTAAATAATAATTATTTGATTCATAGACACCTATTGGAAAATTTAAAGGGTATTTTAGGTATTTAACTAAATAGAAAGTCAGGTTTAAGAAAAGTGTGACATTTAGAAGTCCGTTCATTTTCTTTTTAAATCTTCTTTTAATTTTATATAGTTATAACTTTTTATACAATGTTATTTATTATAAAAAAAATACACCATCAAACTTTTCGTAATTTCCTCTTTAATTCCATTATAGTCATATCATTTTTTTCACAAAATGTTCACAATTACATTAATGTAATTAACATTAATATTGCTACGCTAATTTCCCCTCTTTTCAAAAACTAATCATGTTTAAAAATATCCCTCACATTTATATATATATATATATATATATATATATATATATATATATATATATATATATATTAATTTGCAAATATTTCCTCACACACATAATCACTATTCACTTTGAGGGCAAAATCGTAATTTCACTTTTTCACACACACACACACATCACACAAACGCACGTCACACAAACGGTGGGCCCCAACATCTCACACACACACACACATATATATATATAGAGAGTTTGTATCATATGAAAACCCGATCTTAGAGAGAAAACCCTTAAACCCTATCTGGATCGTTGATTTGAAATCTTGAAAATAAACATGTGGTCTACATTAACCCACATTAAAATTGATTTGTTTATCAAAAACCTAATTTTTTATTCAAGTTTAATGTGTACCACATATTTTATTTTCAAAAGTCAAAATCAATGGTCCAAATAGGATTTAAGAGTTTTCTCTCTTATACCGGGTTTTCACAGGATACAAACCCTCACATAATCACTATTCACTACCGCGTCTAAAGATCAAAAGATAGATTTCAATACTTTTCAATTAATTTGAAATTTTCGTTTATAACCCTGAACTTTGAACTCTTATTTTTAAAGCCCCCTCTCACTTTACTCACATATTTTTAATGTTCACATGATTTTAACGCGTCATTAGGTTATCTGATAAATGTCATAATTATATTAATTTGATCGCAATGGCCTCATGAACGTTTATATAAATTTCTAACCCAAACGGTCACAGAAATTTTGCGCGTTGTTTACATGCTTATAACGCATCCGTACGTTATCGAATACTTGTATCGTTCATATCATTTTGATCGTAATTAGTTCACAAACGATTTAGATAAACCATGAGTATTATATATACTACATATATATACGATTTACATTTAATAATTTTATAATATTTGTATCATTTATAAATTCTACATTTACGCAGAGCCTTTTGTTAAGTCTTCTGTAATCATATTCTTTACTATTAAATAAGTTCTTAATCATCAATCTTGTATACTAGTTGAATATAAATTACAATGTTATTTTTAAAAAAAAATCAAACCATTAATTAAATTAATATTAATACAAATTAAAGTTACCATCAAATTTAACAAATTACAACACCAATATATATATAAAATACACCAATGTAACAAGCTATTACTATCGTTAGAACGCTATCTTTTAAATCAATTTCATTTAAAAAACAGTAACCTCATACGCTACATTCTTTCCACACTTCAACAAGTCACAACGTACGTGTTTAGTTTATGGTTAAATAACTTAAATCTATCAAAATTATTTCATTCTAATAATAATTATGACCTTGCTAATATAAAAATGTAACCAACTTTACGTTTTGTTTAAATCAAGTCACTCAAACTTTTTTTCGTCCTAATTAAAGGCTTGTTTGGGATTTCATCTATAAATGACTTATTTACTTATTGGCTTTTTTAAAAAGCCAATAAGTAAATAAGTTATTTGTCAAACCTAAAAGAACTTTTGAAAATGACTTTTTGTAAAAGGGTGATAAGTTGTTTTTCAAAAGCTAAAAATTTTAACTTCTTAAAATGACTTATGACTTATTGACATACAATTACAAATTTACCCCACTTTTTACCCTTTACCCAATAACATTAAATAATGTCAATAAAAATGTCTTTTTTGGTCATTTTGAAAATTAATTTTGAAAAAGCTAATTCAAACACATTTTTAAAAACTCCATTTCAAAAAGTTATGAATTAATAAGTACTTTTAACAAAAAGTTCTTTTGAAATTAAATAAGCAATCCCAAACAGGGCCTAAGTCATTCAAGTTCATTTAATGTTATTTAATGTTCTAATCATATGTTTTTAATCTTAATAGTATGTAATTTATATTAATATAAGTTTGACTAAATAATTTTTTTTTAAATGATTGACTTGAATTAATAATTATTAATTTTAATGAATATATGTCAAAGAACAAAAAATTAATAATTAATAATTATTTATTCAAGTCAGTCATTTTTTTTTTTAAATTATTCACTCAAATTATATTAACATATATTACCTACTATTTAGGTTAAAAACATATAATTAAAACCCAAAAATAACTTTAATGACTTAATTGGTACAAAAAAAAAAAAGTTTAAGTAACATAATTATAACAAAATATTGAATTGTTTGAATTTTGATGTAAAAAATTTATAGACGAGGTTAACCATTTGGATAATATATCCACATCTTGATCGAAAGGAATTCCTAAGAATCCAACAAACAAAGTAAATAGAATTAATATAAGTATTAGGAATAACATCATATTATCCGATTCATAAGGATACAAAGAAGTCTTGGTATTATCCCTAATATTTATAATATTTTTGTATTTGTAAAAATTTATAAACTTACCTTTAAAAATAATAAATAAATCTTAGAAAATATAATATTTTGTTCCTTAAACATACAATATAGAAAGCTATCTCTTCCATCACATCTTGATGCATTACAAAATGAAACTATCAGAAAAAAACAAAACCTGAGAACCCCAAGGTTTTTAAAACTCAGGACCTGAAGATCTTCAAGACTCGAACCGCAAGATTTTCAAGACTCGAACCTGAAGATTTCCAAGCTCGAGCCCAGATCAAAAAGGTGTATCGATTCCGCTTCTTGTTTCAGCTGGGCTATACAAAGCTGACCGGTTTCTTGGTCTATGCTCCTCTAGCTGCTTCACAACCTCATCCATTGATGGTCGAACCGATGCAACTGGTGCGCAGCACCCCATGGCTAACTTCAAAGCCTGAACCACACCATCTTCCATTGGGCTCCTGATCCCTTTCAAAACATCAAGGTCAAAAACCTCCATTGTTGTTTCCTCCAAAACCGCCACCTTCACCACAGCCGGTAAATCAACAAAACCATCCCGAGAACCAGTTTTTCCTGGCTTTTTCCCTAACAAAATCTCTAACAATAAGATCCCGAAAGCATACACATCAGTTCTTGAATTGCAATTTTTCATCTTTTGAAGCTCTGGGGCCTTATAGCCATCAGTTTTTGCTGATGCAATGATTTCATCGGCAACTGCTGGGATCATGAGCTTGTAGAGCCCGAAATCAGTGATCCTGGCCACGAAAAAATCATCAACTAGAACGTTTTTTGACCGCACATTGCCATGAGTAACGGGTGTCTCTATGCTTGAATGTAGATGTGCTAGTCCTTTGGCTATAGCTAAAGCAATCTTGTGGCGGCGAGCCCAGTTCAAAACAGGCTTCCCAGGCTGCGGTTCTAGAGAAAAGAAGAAAAAAACGACAATTTATTGATCAGTTAGATGCATAGATCATGCGTGTATGTGTTTTTATGTCATGAGTCAAAATTAAGTGAATTTTAACATCAGACTCCCAATACAAATGCTGAGGAACATGTTTAGCCTGATTCGATCATATCTAGAAGTTGCAAAACAGGCAGGTCATGTAATGGGGCAAAGAGTGATACTTGGTGCAGGTCAGAACGGGTCAGTTCAAGCTAACGTGATATACTTTAGGCATAAGTTTTATGATTTTGTCAATTGTTTGGTGCATAGTGTGTTGGATGTGATCATAAAAAAATACACTTTGGGTGACTTTTGAACACTTTAGTTTGTTCGGTATATGATTTTACCCATTTGATATGTTAGATATATAAATACAACTTAAATCGACTAATTTAACTGCCACCATAACTATATCATAATAGACTATTTGAGTAACCAATTATGAAAACTCAATCATCGGCAAGTGATCCTTGATCTTAGCTTGGTTATGTAAAAATGTGTGAATGTAGGTGATTTTCTATTTCTTATTTCTAACAGGTCAAACATGTAAAAACATAAAAGTTTGTTAAAAAGGAACATGATATAGCTCAAGCTATGAGAAAAAATCTCTTGCATAAACGTGTAAGATAAGGATACATACATCAAATCGAGAAATGATCCTGCCCCTCCCTAGGCCATGCATAAAGCAGGAGCTAAGTCAAGCATTGGGTACACTCTTTTATATAGAGATACACTAAACTATGGGTGTGATGGTTAGAAGATCCATTTACTTGTATAGTTATATCAAGCATTAGTTAACTTGATGCACTTATATCAAACATGATTTTAGCAAATGTGACATGATATAAGTATCATAAAGCACATTTTTTAATATAATCCAGTTGTATCACGCATAATTTAAGCAACCAAACCAACATATGCATCTCATTAAGCATGTTATAGTACAAATTATAATTATATTAGGATGTCCTACACATAAATGTAACTTACTTTCACCTTTTTGTCATCTAATATAAGAAAAATAAGTGTTTTAACATTGTATGTATCATATTTTAATTTTTTTTACTCATTACAAGTAATCAACCTTCAGAGTAAAATGGTGGCATAAATGTTGCATTGCCACTTCATTAAAAGGTTGTCATGTCACCATATATGGGATAGAAAACGTTATCAATATACAGCGGTGATAAAATGAGGTTATGTTATACAATTTCTCGAACATAATTCGACACATATATGAAAGTAAAGTTACATCTTGGTGTAAACCATTATACTATGCATACTATAGGTGGCAATCTTCACCCATATCAAAAGAAATGGGTTGGTTTGGGTGAACAATTATTGTATAATGGATTGAAATGGTTAATATCATAACATGAAATAGGTTGAAATGGATAACACTTTAACACAATACGGGTCAAGATAGGTAAGCTAAAAACTATGTGAATGCAATGGGTTCAAACATTTAAGAATGATTAATAGCATATTTGATGAGAAAATCACTAAAAATTATCCTAATGGACAATTAGTTTAGTTCCAACACATTTTGAATTGCTGTTTTTTAAAAACAATCTATTTTGACCCAAACTGATTTTGCCTAAACCTGTTCTGACCCGCACCCATCCTGACTCAAACCTGTTCTGACCATTTACCCAACCCGACCATTTTGCCAGGCTTATGCATAACACAAAAAACTATCATCCAACCATCATAAAGCACATTTTTAACTGTAATACAATTATATAAGGGTTTCTTAAACATAAATTATGCTACTTTAACTTCTTCTTTTTTTGTTATTGTATGTAAGAAAACAAAAAATGCCATTTTTATTGCATATTTGCATGTAGCATATTTTCAATTTTTTACCAATGTATATATTGAACTTTCTAAATAAAACGGTGGCAATGACAAGTATCACCGCCACAACATTAAAAAAGGGCGTTTTGTCACTATTTTACTTGTTATAGAAAGTTACATGTATACATTGGTAAGAAATGAAAATACTGCTAAAAAAACAACTTTGCTTACATATGTAGACGGAAATATTCGAACGTAAAGTTACATTTTGGTGTAATGAAATCATCATACCATGCATAACTTAAGAAACCAACACCCAAGCATCATAAAACACATTAATTTTTGTTTTGTTTTCAATGGCAAACACATACACTCACTTAATCCTACTCCTATATTCTACTTCACATGATACCTGCCTATATAGCAAGATTTGAACCTTGCACCTATGGAATAGACGCGGATGCCCCTTTGGGGATCATAATGCACAATATTAATCGTAATACGGTAATATAATGCATGATTAAGCATCTTAAACGAACATTTGCAAGAGTTAACGACGTTTACCATGTAAAAGCTCGTGAAGAGTTTTGTTCTTAAGATAATCGTAGATCAGCAGCTTCTCCCCCCTCTTCCCTTGATAAAACGCTCTTAAAGGAATCAAACTTTCATGCCGGATTCTTCCCAGCTGCTTGATCACCGGAAAACAAACACTGACATCTTTACAACTTCCCTCCCTCAATAACCTCAATGCAATCGTCCCACCATCGGCTAGTTTTGCTTTATAAATTGTCCCATAACTAGTCTTCTCCATAACTTGACCAGTGGCATTCAAAACATCTTCTAATGTCAAATGCTCACCGCCTTGAAACAAAATCAGTTTCCCTTCACCGCCATTGTCATCTTCTTCACAATCATCAAATTCTTCGTCTTCTTCATCTAAATGCTTCTTTTTCCTCCCTTGTGAATACCCGATCAACAATGAGGCAAAAACAACAACACCTGTCATCAAACTAATCACAATTCCTGCAACTGCACCAGAACTCAAACCTCCAGATCTGTGCTTACATCCCTTCAATGGTGGACCACATAAATCCACATTTCCTTCAAAAGATTCTACCCCGAATTTCGAACTACCGAAATCAGGCAAACTCCCAGTAAAATTATTGTAAGAAAGATTCAATTTTTGTAAATTTAAACCACCCAATTCACCAGGAATTTCACCGGAGAAACTATTGCTGCTAAGATCAAGCTCTCGAATTGCTTTGAAATCGGTTAAAAACCCGGGAAACTTTCCTGAAAATTGATTTTGACCGAAGTCAAAATACAATAAATTATTGCAGGTCGCATTTGGTAATCCGGGTTGGGGTATTGGCCCAGATAACAAATTCCCATGAACTCGAATTGAAATCAATCGATCACAGAGGTTCCAAATAGATGCAGGAACCGACCCGGTCAACAAATTGTCCCCCAAATCAATATCCGATAAAGAAGAACTGTACCCGATTTCAAACGGAATATGACCCGAAATCGAATTAACGGATAGATACAGACTTTGAAGCGTCGAGAACTCACCGAGTTCCGGTGGGAGTGTACCGGAGAGATTCGCCGACGGGAGCTGAAGTGAGAGAAGATGAACAGATGGGTCTTCCGACAGGGTTAGATTCGACCATTGAGGTGACGAAATCTCCGAACATGTTAATGGAGACCCGTCACTGAAAACCCACTTCAACCCTCGCCATTGACAAAGGGGAACAGAAGTGTTCCATGAATTCAACAGCAGATTGTTCGATTTTCCTTCGATTGAGGGCTTGATTCTGTTCAGAAGCAGATCGACGTCTGTTGAAATGGTTGAAACGGTGGATGTTATGAAGAAGATGATGATGGATTTGATGGGGATCGAGACTGAAACCGCCATGGATGAAAGCTTGGAGGACTGTGTGTGTGTGTGTGTATGGGGAAGTGTGTGAAGGGAAAGGTGAAGCAAGTGTGCAGTTGGAGTGATTTTGTTCCCACTTTAACATATTTGAATAAGTTTGGCATGATATTGGGTTGCTTTAATGCTGGACCGTTGGATGGTGATCCAACGGTTGGAAGATGGGAAATGAGAATATGAGAAGTAACTGCACATTTCAGGAATCATAAAGGATTGTTGTTTCATGCTGTTTGACTTATTTACAACATCCCATAATTTTAGCAACTATTTTAAAGTTATATTTTTCATATTTATTTTTTTAGTCAAGCTCTCTCTGTTTTTTTTTCTTTTGAATTGTCAATTTTGTCTTAAACTAGGTGTTTTCCTTCCGCTTGTTGCGTCAGGAAACTTCTATAAATGTATCCTTTTTAATAGAAATAGTGGTTTACTAGTCGTGTATTAACAATCAACACAATCTTGAATATATAAAAACAGATAAAAAACATCACGACGACTGTCAGTTTATCACAAAATCATAAAGCATACTTCGTCATAAAAGTAAGCGTCATTCATCATAAACATGAGAGCATACTTAATCGTAAAAGCAAACATAAAAAATCCGAATACAAAACGTAAAAAATTAATAAAAAAAATTCACAAATAACAAACATCAACATTTAATATATATGTGTACAAAGCCTAAAATCCTAAAACTATATTATTTCTTTTACATGACTTTTAACATATATAATAATATATAATAATTAGTGGATTTCTTCTGGCGTGTTGCGGTGAAAATTACGACATGATTTTGAATATCAGAACGCATACACGATTCTTTATATTAAAACGCAGACAAAAAAACATGGCACAATAGTTGTTAATTTAACGTAAAACTCAAAGGTGTAGCCGTTGTAAACATGGACAGAGTATTCGATAATACTAATGGTGACATAATCACAAACATCAAAAAAAATGCCACAAAAACGGCCCACAACAACTGTCAATTTGTCTAAAAATAACATATTGAACATTACTCATTAAAAAATAATAGTATTATTTAGTTATTCATAATTTTTATTTATTGCATTATTATTATTTACACACTCATATTAATTTAAATAGTATTATTTAATAAAAGAAAAACAAAAAATCTTTAGGTGAGAATTGAAACTTCAACGTAGGCTTTTTAACACAAAAACCTTGACCATCATGACAAACCCACATTAGTGTTTTCTGTTGAAAAACATGCATGCATGCATGCATGAATATATGATACCTATTATTATGTAGGGAAAAAAATTAAAAGAAAAATGGAGGAATTAAACCCATGGGGGGGGGGGGGGGGGTGTAAGAAACTTAAGAAGTTAATATAGTTTGATCTAGATAGCATTTGATAATTTTTCACCTAACAAAAATATTATAGTTAATTACACAGATGGTTCCTGTGGTATGCCCAGATTGCACTGGTGGTCCCTAGTTTCGAAAAATTACACCGGTGAGAAGAAAGTTTGCAAAAATGTAAACATGAGTAGTCCCTGGGGAGGGGGTGTAAGAAACTTAAGAAGTTAATATAGTTTGATCTAGATAGCATTTGATAATTTTTCACCTAAAAAATATTATAGTTAATTACACAGATGGTTCCTGTGGTATGCCCAGATTGCACTTGTGGTCCCTAATTTCGAAAAATTACACTGGTGGGATGAAACTTTGCAAAAATGTAAACATGAGTGGTCCCTGGGGTGGATGTATGTTAACTTTTTGTGTTAAGTGTGTGTGAAATGACTAAAATACCCATTATAATTTACAAACAAAAAAAAAAAATGTGTAGATATACACACATAAATATACACACCATCACCACCTCCGGCAACCAATGCATCCGACAATCACCACCTCCGGCAACCAATGCATTCGACAATCACCACCTCCGGCAACCACACCAACCACCTCCGTCAATCACCAGAACGTATCTCTATACCTGCACTTGAATCCCATCACACCCACCGTTTTTTTTGCACGTTAAGCACCGGTTCAGTGTCTTCTTCGCCTCACTGTAATTACCAATGCCACCACACTACAACCACTACCACCCTGTAATTACCAACACCACCACATAATTGCAATTTAATCGGACCCAACCCTTTATTTTCTTCCCCATCGCCGGCCCACCGTATCATGGCAGCCAAAATTATTTTTCTAGTATCCAGCAAAAGACAATTAACATGCACCACCGTTTTGCTTACGTAATCAACATCTCAACCCTAAGGCAATTAGTCGATGGGTGCAGCGGAACATGAAAAGGATGGGCGGGGTGGATACGAAAGGGATGGCCGGAGTGGATGTAGCCGCCGAAGAATAAGTGACGGTTTTCACGGGAGAATCAACGGTGGTGGTCGAGGTGGCAGGAGCATATGGCGGTACTTTGTGGCAGGTGATCGCTGCCATGGATCTGATAAAAGAAAGGCGAGAGAAAAAATAGGGTGAGGTGTGTAAGAGATAGGGTATTTTGGTCATTTTTAAAAAATTAACAGAAAAAGTTAAAAGACATCCACCTCAACGATCATCCGTGTTACATTTTATCAAACTTTCTGACCATTGATGTAATTTCTCAAAGTTAGAGACCACTAGTGCAATCTTGGCATACCACAGGGACCATCCGTGTAATTAACTCAAAATATTATATACAAACAAAAATAATAAAAAAATTATTATTACTATTAATAAGTAATATTACTTTATTTTTGCAATATATGTAGCAATTAAAAATTAGTATTCACTTAAATAATATTATACATATTCAATCATAGTAAAAAAATTAAAAAGAACCTAAAACTTAGTCTCCCATAATGTCATCCAATCAAACGTAAATATAATCACGCGATGCTAAAAATCATACAACGAAAATAGTAAACAAAAAATCCACACACAAGGCAGGCCTTGTAGTGCTCTAAAGCCCCAGCACTGTTGGTTTTGTGTTTAAAAATCCACATGCAACGAATGACGTTCATGGGTGGTTTCTGTGGTACCAAAACCCAAGTCCTATTAGAAAGTAAAGCATTAAATTCATCAATCATGGCATGTTTCCTGTAACAACAGTGCCGAAATCGGTGCCGGAACAGTGATCGCAACAGTAGCATGAACAGTAAACAGACACCAACTATACACATTCCATTCTAATTCATGTTCATATTGATAGTCAAAGTCATTTCACGTTATCAAACAGCAGATTCATAAACATTTAGCAGAAACTAGGTACAGGGCAATGGTTCTTGGGTCAGGTAATTATCTGGCAACACTGAACCATCATGGGTTTATTTGTTAGGATCTATTAGGATAGCACGTATGCGAGGCTAATCAAAACAATACAATAACAGTTGTTGTTACGGAATGTTAAACCGACGGACTGTTCGTATAGGTGACGATCTGTACGAATAGATCTGACAGTTTAATGATCTGAAACGATGATTGTAAGTTAGACAACAAAATCAGAAAGTGAAATGTACGATCGTGTTCGTACAGTTAGCGCTCTGTACGAAGACGCGCGTAAGTGACGTTTTCTGACGAAACGAAAGACGACTCGATCGATAATAATTATAAGGAAATAAAATATTTCCTATTTTACAATTTTGAAACTCATCATAGTTACAATTAAGGCAAAACTATTTTTATTTTAGACGCGTAAATTATAATACGCGAATATATAATAGAACGCGTAATATTTACGAGTTTCGATAAGTAAATTAGGAAAATATTATTTAATGTCATTACTAGAAATAACCACTTCCCAAACACATAAAATATAACCTTTTATTTTGATTTCGTAATTATACGCGTTACGATCCAGAAACGCGTCGGAGACGAAAACCGTGCAACCGAAACGAACCCGAACTCACTCGGGGTATAAATACCTGGAATGAGCCTTCCTTCTCATTCACCCACTTCACACTCTCTCTCTAAGTCGTCTCTCTCTCTAGAACATCACCAACTTCTCTCTACGATTCGGTGACGATACCTTTGCGGATTCAAGCAAATTTGGTGCCAAGACGTTCCTCTTATCGTGTAGATTTCAGAAGTACAAGCATTGTGAAATTTCACCCAAGAAATTAAGGTAAATATCCATCTTATTTTCGGTTTTAGGGAGATTCACGAGTTCTTGCAAATATTGCCATATAATCGGTTTTTAAGCACTTAAAACACTTGGGTTATGGTGTTATACACACTTAGGCATTGTTAGGAGTGGGTTTGCAACAGGTTGGGGCTCGTTAGATGATCATGATGATGCAGGTTCGTGGTTAGTTCAGTCGGCCGAACCCTAAACCGTCTAACAAAGAGGAACGAACCTAGCATCTCTCCTAGGCGAACCTTCCATACCAGCCGAACCCTGTCACGAATTTACTGATGACCTGCAACGAACCCTGCACCAGCATGGGAATTTCTGCAACGAACCTGCACTGCACCTGCACCGAACCCTGGTTCACGAACCCTTAGGCGTTGAGCGAAACTTTATGTTGTGTTAGCCGAACCATGGGAAGAGACAGCTGGTCACGAACCCTACTCTAATTAACCGAACCCTAGCCGAGCCTATGGCGAACCATGTAGCTCACGAACCCTGTGAGTTAGACGAACCATAAGGGACCGAACCATAGAGGTTCGTTTGACTTCATTATGACCGAACCCTTAGCTACCTTAGAGGGTTCGCTGCCATCACACTAAGCAGACGCAAACCGAACCCTAAGACCCTTTTATTTTACTACACATGGAGACCTAGATACGTATATATATACATGTAGGTATGTGAGGGTGCAAGGGATAGGTATGTGCATGGAAATGACGTGAGATATCAAAGCTTGTGTAACAATTGGTTATTTAAAAACTAGAGCATCAAGGATAAATAGCTAGGAGTTTAAGATCAAGAGATGAACTTAGGTTAAGCCCATTTATATTTACTTCGGTCCAACTCAATTGTCTAACCCACTTTAATTCAATGCGGGCCACTCATCTACAAGGTCTAGGCCCAACAGTCTATTCTCGGCCCATATGGGTGTGTTAATCGGCCCATGAGTTGTGATGGCCCAACAATATCGAGTTTGGCTCATTGGGGATGAAATCGGTCCGAGATTTAACTCACGCTAAGCCGTTTGATTTGATTCGGCCCACATAGCTTCTAAGGCCCAATGACCTTAATATTAGGCCCAAGACCACTTAATTAGGCTCCATATCAAAGATGATCCGTTGAACATTCGGTTTAGTTAAAGGTTAGCCATTCGATCCAAGTTACCTAGCCTAACATCACTCACAAAGATCATGCAAGTCATTAAGCTCAATATTAACCAGTTGGACCACAAGAACAAGTCAGGCCTAACATAAGGCCCACAAGATCTAAATTTCAATAAAGCCATATTAGGGTTAACTATCGATCTAACATAGGAAATTCTAGCACATTTATGGTATGAAATCAGTGTAGGGGACGATCATTCATTTGGCTAAACACAAATGAATCTCCTTAAGCTGAGATAACAATGTCAGAAGAGATTTACATTCGGGATGGAAAACAAGAACTTAAAGGTTATGGTTTGACTTAAATGTTAACACCTAAACCATTGGGAATTTCAAAGGCACGTGATTAATCTAAATGGTTATTTACACCATCTAGGTTAATGACTTAATAAGCAAACAAGAGATCAATTGAAAATCAAAGTTTATTAAAGGGCCCAAGAATGGCCCAATGGGTTTAATATAAGCCCATCATGTTTAAATTACATTTTTCTTAAATTAAATATGTTTTTCATAAAAGAAATTATATTATAGACCTTAACAAAATAATCAAATGGTTTTCCTAATTAAATGATTAACTTAAAAGGTAATAAATTGAAAATATTTTACTTAAATACTTTAAATGCTTTATGTGGGATTTGGGTTACTAATGGGTAATAGTTTAACTTAGATAGAGGAAATTCTAGAAACACACTAGTAATCTAGGACACGTAGTCGCACATCGAGACCAAACCAGAGATACGACAATTTCTGTAGGTACTTATCGTATTCGAATTCTTTAAAATAACCCAGGTGCTAAAGATACTTAGGCAACAATCAAAGAGTGCGCTTATCTTTTGTGGTTCATTTCACGGCAACACAGGTGAGTTCATTGCCCCTTTTCTAACATTTTTGTTTTAAAACGCGGGGCTGAGAAGCATGCGTAAACTGTTATCTAAATTGTTTACTTAAATGCTTTTAAAGTTATATGTTTTACATATATATAAATGTTATCCTAGACCATGTCTAGGAAGATTTTATGCAGGTTTACCAATGATTTTACTTATATATTAAGTGAATAATCGAGTTAAACTAAACTTTTCAATAAGTCAAAACATTTCAAAGGAATCAAAACAAACATTTTGACAAAACAAGTGGGTGAATTCAAGGGATCAGATCAAACATTTTGACAAATCAAGTGGGTGAATTCAAGGGATCAAATCAAACATTTTGACAAAACAAGTGGGTGAATTCAAGGGATCAAATCAAACATTTTGACAAAACAAGTGTGGGACATCAAGACATCAACAAAACAATCTTTGCAAAGACAACATTCAATGTTCTACAAACCAAGTGTTTGTTGAACAATGAATCAAGTGTACAATCGATCAATGAATCTTGTATTCTATGATCAACACATCAAGTACATCTTGTGACAAAATCAGACGATCATTAAATCATTTTAAGGGATAGTATGGGAAATATCAGAGATAACATATGCCAACACATTGAATCCAGAAATCCTATATTTCAAGAAGTCCTAGCTAGACTGATTGACTTGTAGGTCTTATGTTTGATGATATTTACAGAATTCCCTAACTACTAAGTACCTAGATTGACAGACTAGTCTACTCGAGTATGACCATAGGCCCAATCATAAGGACTTAGATTTTATTAAATGTTTATTTACTTGTTTAATTAAGCATTTATAACTGTTTATACAATTGTGTGGTTGATCATATTGTGTGATGAACTTATGAAATCAACAGTGGATTTCAAATGATTGTAATTACAGGGACGACAAACAGAAGAGTCATGGGTAAATGGTAGGGTAAAAATGCCTAATTATCATTAACAACAATGTCCTATGCGGATTAGTATGTGGTGGGATGGCGTCTGGGCGGGGTTGTAGCCTCGACTCAGGGGTATGCCCTATACATAAGCATACCGATCTGGATGATACATGTGGAGTTAATGAGGTTAGGGTCTTTACCAAAGGAGGCTTTCAAATCATTATCAAATCATTTTCAAATCATTTTCAAATGCGAAATTATATGAACTCACCAACCATGTGTTGACTTTATTTTTGCATGACTTCTCAGGTGACGAACAGGTCAACTGAAGAGTTATTTCTTTGGATTAGGTTATCTGATAGAGGACCTAGCTTTTCGGACTTGCATATTTTGAAGCATCATTTTACAGTTTGTTTAACATATCTTGTGCAGCTACAAGATTGAAGACTTATGATGTGATAGTGGGTTTACATTGTTAAATTGTAAACTTAACGAATATAATTTAACTCTGTAATCCTATTTTATTTTAGCAAAGCTTCTCATTTATATATCATGTGCAATGTGAACAATCTGATCAATCCGATTATCATTTCGATATCGCGCCTCGGGAACCTTCCGCCCGTCGGGGAAACCCGATCCTACCCCGCCGGCTCGGGGTGTGACATTTCCACACCGGAATGGTTAAGGCCAGCTGAGGTGTGCGTGGAATGGGTTCGACTGTGGTGGACATGTGGAGGTTTAGAGGGTCTTTTTGTTTGGAAATGCCAGACATGGATCTGGTTTGTATGTTGAGAGTTGGAGCAGAAGGGTGGGCTGGTGGAGCTAGTGCTTATGATGGCAGAATGGGTGGGTTGTATGAGCTGAATGTTTATTTCGGCTATAAACAGCTGTGTTGCGGGCCCATTTGTGAGTGGTGCCTGGATGGGGAGTGGGGCTGGAATGGGGCATGGTTGGGCCGGAGGGTGTTGGAACAGTAGAGGTGTCTGGAGTAGAAGTAGGGAATCGAAGGAAAGGGTAGGGATCACTTGTGAGGAAATCATAGGACTTTGGGACTGGAGTGGGAGTAGAGAAGGGAAACACGTCTTCATTGAAAACAACGTGCCGGAAGATGATTATTTTATGTGAGGATATGTCATAGCATTTATACCCTTGATGGTTTGAGGGGTAACCAAGGAAGACACAAGGGGGGATCAGTTTGCAAGTTTGTTGATTGTGGAGGTGGGGGTTAAAGGAAAGCACAGGCAACCAAACACTCTAAGATTTTGGTAAGTGGGTTGAGTGTGATAAAGCAAGGATTTGGGGTGAGGAATGATGTTGTTTTTCCAGGGAGAATGTTAAGGATGTAGGTGGCCATTTGTAAAGCGTGATGCCAATAGGATGGAGGAACCAAGGAATGAGCCAAGAGTGTTCAAATGATGTTGCTGATAGAACATATCTTTCGTCCGGCCTTTCCATTTTGTGGAGATGTTTGTGGGCAAGAGAAGCGAAATAACATGCCATTTTGAAGGCAAAAATTGTGAAAGTTGGTATGTTATATTAGGTTCCATTATCACATTGAAAACATTTAATATTGCGGTCAAATTGAGTTTTAAGCATTGTGGAGAATTGAGTAAAAATGGAGAAAACTTGAGATTTGTGGGTGAGAGGATAAGTCCATAGAAAATTAGTGAAGTCATCCAAAAATAATATATAACACCGGTGACCACCCGTGCTTAGAACCGGTGAGGTCCACAAGTCACTATGTATGATATCAAATGGCATGCAAGTATTATTTAATGAAGAAGTAAATGGTAATTTAGTTTGTTTTCCATGTACACATGAATGACAAAAAGACAAAGTAGTACTATTCTTAACATGAATTGACTTACTTTTACATTTTTGTGAACGACATTTGATCTCAACGTGTGAACCACTGATTTCCAGGCCACGTCACCAAGGTCTAATTACCATGACCTCCGTTGAGACCCCACCACCACCCTAGGAGGAAACCGCACCGGAAAACCTCCTGACCTCCCAAGGACCCCTATTTCGCCTTGGGAAGGATTTGAACCCGTGACCTCCCACAGGAAAGCCAAAAAGGTAACCATTATGCTAGAAGCCCTTGGTTTGACTTATTTTTACTAAGAGAATTTAAAATAGAATGGCCCGTGTGGCCTAAACGATGATGCCAAAGGTCTTGAGTCAAAGCAGCAAATATAGAGGGAGATGTTGTGGATGAAGCAGGATCAGTAAGCGGGTATAATGGGCCGGTGTTGTCACATCAGATGATGGGAATCCGCGTCCGATAATCCTTCACAAGAAAACCAAAAGGATCAAATTCAATGGAGATAGAATTATCAGTGGTGAGTTTACGAACTGAAAGTAATTTTTTTATTAGGGAGGGTGAGTGTAAGATGTTATGTAAGTTAAGAGGGATAAGGGGGTGATAGTGTGATATGGCCTGAACCGTGGATTGGGATTTGGAAACCATTGCCAACGGTGATGTTATTTAATGAATTACTTTGAGAATAGGATGAGAGGTAACCCTGAGTTGTGCGTCATATGAGAGGTGGCACCGGTATCCATATACCAGGTGTTGTCAGGAGGGTGTAGGGATGGCATGTTCATTGTCAGTTGGATGAAAATCACAATCTGGTCCTGTGTATGAAGGAGATGGATGTGAACCCAAGATTCCTGCAAAGTTACTGGGTGGGTTTGGCTTTGTAGACAGAGATGAAGGATACGAGCAAGGGGGTGTTGTCTAGGGGTGAGTTGGTGGTGGTGTCCACTGTGGAGGAGTCCACTGTTGCATTCCAGGTTGATGCAGGAACGGGCCATTACTTTGAGAAGGAACCCAGCCGATGGTCCATTGAGTGGGAATACTGGGCTGGTGTGACATCCAGTACATAATCGTCCGGAAAGTTCGTACGGTACGTGTACTTTCAATATTTACTGTGTGTAAATACAAGTATATGAACAGTGTTTGTGATAACAGAATTCAAAATACAAGAAACAGTTGTACGTATTTATGAGAAAACTTAAATACTGTAAGTACAACACTCACGATAAACAATAGCTGTTGTGTTTAGGTGAAAACCTAAGTACAGTTAATACAACGAATCAAGAGAAACAACGGTGTTCAAGTAAATAACAAGAACAAGTCGGTTGCAATCTGATATCCATAGATGACAAGAATCAGATGGCCGACAAATCAGTACGAAAACAATGTGAAAACAGGACGTTTAGTTGAGTCCGTCAGTGAGGAAACACAATTCAAACATAATTGCAGTGTTGTTTCAGAATAATGAACTGACAGTGTGTTTGCGTGGGTGACGATTCACACAAACATATCTGTGAGTTTAACGTTCTTAAATGATGAATGGAAAGTAGAAAACAAGAATCAGAAAGCAAAACCATCGTCGTGTTCGTTCGAATGACGATTCGAACGAATACGCGCGATGGTGACGCGTTCTGACGAAACGAAAACGAAATACGACACGAACGATAGTAAATAAAGAAAATATAATATTTTACATTTTACAATTTTGAAACTCATCAAAAATAAATTAAAAGAAACTCTTTTAATTAAGACGCGTAAAAATACGCATTACGTTCTGGAAACGCAACGAAGATGCAAATCGAGCAAAAACGAACCCGAATAACCGCGGAGTATTTAAACCCTAAATGATTTCTACCATTTCCTCTCTCTCTCTAACTCTCATTTCCGGAATTCCTCTCCCACCACCATTTTCAAACTTCAAAACTCCATAACTCCCTCAAATCTCAACGAAATTGGGTGATTCTTGGACCTACACGAAGCTCTTGAAGTCCTCTACAAGGAAATACAACAGATATACGCGTTTGTCACGCCAAACTCGAGGTAAATATGCTTGAAAGTTTGGAAAAATAGGGTTTCTTGAACCTTTGTTCGACCCCATCACTTAGCCGGCTAACTATCTTGATCTTTCGAACCACAAGCCCACGAGAAGCCTTAGTAACATAACCGTTATCACGAGAACAACCTGCAAAATCTTAGATTCGAGGGTGATGAAGATGCAGCTCAACCGGATTGACAGGTTCACGGGAACAGCAGGCGGTCTACCTTTGGCCGAACCTAATCATGGCTGGCGAACCTGCATCATCCACCAACCCTGCATCTTCCAACAGACCCATGGTGTAACATCCGGCCCCTTAACACCCCGATATTGTCCGCTTTGCCGAAGCTCACGGTTTTGTCTGGGTCGGCAGGATTCCGCCCCTGCAGGCTATGTCGCCCAAAAGGCCTCGATAGGTGTAAGGCGATTGTTACTTATGAACCAAGATCTCTCCAGTTCACTGACCGATGTGGGATCACATGGATCCTCCCCCACTTAGGAGACCAGCGTCCTCACTGGCACAACCGATCGAGTGCAACCGAAGTGGCTCTGACAAAACATTAAAATCCCGCTCAGTTCAGGTGTACTCCTTGTGAGTTATGCCTGACATGGGTCACGTGTGAGAGGTTACAACTTGGACAACCACCAACAACTAAGTCTAATTGATTGAGTCAAATAAGGCCCAATCATCATGTCTTAGTTGTATTTAAATGTTTTATTTAATTATTTAATTAAATATTTAACATTTTATTTCTATCATTGACTTTTGGGAAAATCATGTATCTATGATGAACTCAAGAGAATCAAAGGTAAATCAAGTTTTGGAAAACATAATCAAAATCAGAGGTATGTAGGGTAAAAATGCTTAATTATCATTAACAACAGTATCATATGCGTATTAGTATGTGGTGGGATGGCATCTGGGCGAGTTTGTTGGCTTGACCCAGGGGTATGCCCTATATATAAGCATACCGATATGGATATTACATGTGAAGTTAATGAGGTTAGGGTCTTTACCGAAGGAGGTTTTCAAATCATTATCAAATCATTTTCAAATCATTATCAAATCATTTTCAAATCATTATCAAATCATTTTCAAATCATTATCAAATCATTTTCAAATCATTTTCAAATCATTATCAAATCATTTCCAAATCATTTTCAAATACCAACCATGTGTTGACTTGATCTTTTTGCATGACTTCTCAGGTGACGAACAGGTCAACTGAAGAGTTGTTTCTTTTGGACTAGGTTACAGATAGAGTACCTAGCTTTTGGACCTGCATATTTTGGACATCATACACCATTATTTTGCATATCTTGTACAGATACAAGATAGAAGATTTATGATGTTATAGTAGATTTACATTGTTAAATTATCAACTTGACTGATGTAATTTAACATTGTAAATTTTATTTTATTTTAGCAAGTTTCTCATTTATATATATATCATGTGCAATGTAAACAATCTGATCATTCCAATTATCACTCTTGATATCGCGCCCTGGGAACCTTCCGCCCATCGGGGAAACCCGATCCTACCCCGCCGGCTCGGGGTGTGACACATGGCCGAACCTATCACCAGGACTAGCCGAACCCATGAAGGGACTAATGAACCCAAGGGATGAAACCCATGCAGCCGAACCTGTGTGACTCACCGAACCCTTTCTATCGACGAACCTGCATGGCAACGAATCTCCCTGGCCGAACCTACATACCTCATCTCACGAGCAGTGAACCTAGCTTTCATCATTGCCGAACCTTGCACCCCAGCTGAACCACCCTTTGAACGAACCATCATTGAGCTGAGGCTCCACCTTGGTCGAACCTTTGTCACTGAAATCAGAAGTGAAGACAAACCTTTAGCCGAAGTTCGCTGGAATTTAGGCCACACACCACATCGGTTGATCTAAGCCCACATGCTTGTCCCGCTTGGGCTTATTAGGCCAACACCATCCACTTCAGCCCAGTAGCAAATAACTGGCCCAAATCCATGTTGATTAACCTAGCCAATAGACTCATTCAGCCCATGTGACTGGTTTTGGCCCAAGTAATGATTCAGCCCAAATTCATTCGGCCCAGACACAAATTAATTCGACCCATTTATACATAAGTTGGCCCAAAAGATTATCCGGTCCAATGGATTCAAGAGGTTAACAAAAACACGAACGAACGTCTAAAATCAACGATAAACTCATGCATGAATTATCGCTTTAGTTATTATAAAGGTGACGATAAGTTTATTAGGTAAAGCATGCAAAGACTTAAAGTTTTACTTAGAAGTTATAACTTTAAAACTAAACTTTAAGTTGAGAATTGGCAAACAATGAAAGAAATTCAATATTACCTTATATAATATAGTGAATTCTGGGCCGGATAATGAACGAGACTTGTGGGTGTTAGCCAAATTAAGGCTAACACAAACACACACACAAACAAGTATTTAAGGACTTATACTTATAAGTCACAAAACATTGTGAAATCAACGCAGGATCGTGAAAACAACAAAGAGTGCGTGCATTTCTGGTTGAAGCTAAGTCAACCAGTTTAACAGAAAGGTGAGTTCATATGCCCCTTTTCTAATCTTAACTGATTTTAAACTCTCGGGGCTGATAAACATGCGTAACTTTTATTTACTTAAAAGTTTTATGTTTAACATAATGCTTATACTCTGATTTAGATAATATTGTTTACTTATTATCATTTATCATTGTATGCATGCTTGTATGATCATGATATGACAGGGATAACAAAGATGAATATGATAATATAATTTCATAAGTCATCAACACATCAGAATAATAGTTATAAGATTATATCTTACAACGCTTAATTATTCTTACAAGAATAGATTATCACAAGTGAACATGATGACAACAACAACACAAACATGAATGATATGAAGATAATATATCTTCATAATATCATTCAACATCAGAGTTAGTTAAGTGTAATAAGACAGGTTCATATAACACTCAACTTATAACTCGTTACATACTACAAGATAACATGAAACAAGGAACATCCACCACCTGAGTTGACTAAGTGTAGGAAGACTAGTTCTTACTACAGCTTAGTGACAACATGGTGACTATATGGATCAACAAGGGATGATAATCATGATAATATAACTTCATGGTAACAACATCATTCACACAACAATTAACATAACATAATAAAACAAGATCTGACTTAACTTTGTTAACAACAACGAGAACATACAACATTGAGAACAAACAACATTGATGAACACAATACAATTGATTACTATTGAACTGTCTGCATTATATCATTTCAATCATGTGTCATTTACTCAAGTTGATCATTGTAAGTCCCTTCATAAATCGCTGACCAGTTAGTTTGATGTGACTAAACCGACGATAACATAGTGGTACCATAGGTTTGACAAACCTCTAGCTTGTAGGGCTAGTATGTTGATCGTACTGATTCATTGGCCGGTAACGTATGACCGGTGACAGGGCTACTCAAGTCAGGGTCTGGAAAGCGACACATGGTGATATTAATTTGCAGTTATAATTGTAATTAATCCATCGTTACCTGTTGACTAGTAGACTGAGGAATTCATTCTCTCAAGTCATAACACTAGTAACCGTTTCGATGAGGTCTATGGTTACACATAGTGATAGAATTACGTAAGGATTGCAATGGATTCCTTTTAGGCTCTATGCACTTCAAGTTGAGAACGAATATCAAATGGTTAACTAACACTCTTATTATTAACAGTGATTAACAGTTAACCCCACAAGTAATAGAATAATAACAAGGATCAGATTAACATAATCTAATTTCCTTAGCATATTGAGGGTTATCCATACTTCGGTTTGATAACTGAACCTCTTTTACTATATTATTCTACATATGAAACATTGGGTGATGAACACAACTAGACGGGTGAAATGAAAATGGGGATCCATAGTTGTATTGCAAGTGGCATTAAGTTCTATTAGATATGTGGTGGGATGTTGGCTAGGGCTTGGTTCCCTTACATATGCCCTATATATAAGCATAGCTAATAGGATGAGATATCATTTGTAAATATAACTATGGAAAGGCCATTGTGTGAACGGGTGAATCAAATAACTTACAAACAAGTATGACATTGTGATTGTGTATGAGAACATATCAAGGCTTTCAAATAACAAACTTATGAACTCACCAACCTAGTGTTTACTTTGTTTAAATGCATGTTTTCTCAGGTGACGAACAGGTGTAGTTGCCTATATTCAAGAACTAAGCTAGTGGACTTTTAGAGGACCTAGCTTCATTTTGTGTTGCATACTTTTGGATGGCAAAATAGTGAATCATCTTTTGTATATCTTGTACTGATACAAGATATGAACTCATTGATTCTTTTGATTAGATTTACTTGGTTAAATTATGAGGAAACAATGTAATTTAACTTTGAAATTCTATTTCATGTCATGTTAGCATTTCTCAGTTATATATCATGTGCTATGTAAACAATATGATTATTTCGATTATCACAACGATATCGCGCCCCGGGAACCTTCCGCCCGGCGGGAAAGTCGATCCTGCCCGCCGGCTAGGGGTGTGACAGCTGGTGATGGTTTGCACGGCCGCGACCACCATTGCTACGGCTACGGCCTCGTCCACGACCTCGGTAGGAGCCACGGCCTCTTGAATAAGTATCACCACAATCAGACTTTTGGTGAGAATTGGAGGTGTTCGGACCAAATGAGTCAGCAACATGTAGGGCAGTGGGGTTGGAATTCTGAGTAAGTTGGTGGCTTTTCCGAGTTTCTTCAAGAATCAACTTCGAACGGGCTTCATAAAAATCAGGAAGAGGCATCGATTGTTGCAGTAGGTTGGCAATATCTTCGTATTGATCAGAGAGACCGGAGATGAGTTGAAGGACAAGCCGTTGGTTGCTGATAGGATGTCCGACATTAGCAAGTTGGTCAGATAGTAGTTTTAAGGCTTGAAAATAGCTGGAGATGTTAGGAAACATGGTGAAGTTGGTGTTGGCGAATTTTTGTTCAAGGTAAACAGCTCTTGTATTGCTGTTGTCTTGGAAGATGTTCGCTAAGGCTTGCCATGCGTTGGCGTAGTGGTGTTGGGGGTGAGGATGGTATGAAGAAGGTCTGTGGAGATGGTTGCGTAGATCCATTGGAGCACGATTGAGTCAATGTGCTTCCAAAGAGTAGAGCCAGGAAGTGGTTTAAGGGATTGATCGGGTTTGTCGGCTTTGTCTGCGGCAACAGGCAGCACTAGTGGGGCTTCTGATGGAAGGATGTGATCAATGGTGTCATAGGCTCGGCATTGGATCAGAAACAGTTATGACGATGAAAGATATTGACTCTGGTCCATCTCGAGTTTGATGGGAATAAAGTTGTGAATGTTGGTTACAGTGATTGGCGGATGGATTTTATCCATGATCGGAAGAAAGATGGTTGATTGGATGATCGGAATTAGGTGCCGATCTAGGGAGAAGAGGCGGCGAGAAGGCTAATGATTCCATATAAGATTGTATCAAATCATGTTTTTCCATTCATTAGATACGTGTATATATAATACAAGAGATCCCATTATTTTAGGGATGGATTTGATACATAACTAATTTTCCTATAATATTGTTTCTAGAATACACTATGTATATTATCTATTGTTTTCCATTCGCAAAATCCAACGTAAAGAAATACAAATATAAGACTGACAAATAAAATAGAGAAAACATAGTTTAATTATTATACTATTAATTACGAAAATCATTTATTATTACTATTACCTAATTTATATATATACAATAGGCAAAGACGATGATTGCCTTTGAACACTAATACTAATTTTTTAACCATCTTTTTCTATGTAAAATATTCATGATACAAGAAAGTGATTATTTAGCTCCTAGATCAATTGGCCATTCAAGGGCGTCATAAGTCCTTCCTTTGTATCAACCCAAGTTCGAATCCCTTCTTCTCATCCACTTTTTCCACACAAATACAAAAATAATTAAACTACTATATTAAATAACAATACAATTAAAAAAATAGCATTAATCATTCATAAATTAAAAAACCATACTTACGACTGTTAATGTTTTTTTTTAAATTTTAAGATTTTTAACATTGTGTGCTTTTATTTTGGTTCGTATTCCTTAGGAATGAAACTTGTTTTTTTTAAACGCTAACAATTATTAAAATTAAATAACAATACTAACTAAAAAATAATATTAACAATTCTTATATTAAATAATAGTACTAATTAAAAAAGTAATGATTTTACGACTATGAATGTCTTTTTTTAGTTATAATATTTTAACATTGTGCGTTATATTTAGGTTCATATTCCTTAAATAACGATTTTACTTAAGCATGGGTTTTGGGAATTAAATATTAGATATGGGGTACAAGATTTAGCTCAAAATTATACTGAGTTTTTGAGTGTTAAAATAGTGGGTACTATTTTTGTCAAAAGAGAATGAGAATGTGGGTATGGTTTGTTGAATAATAAAATTGTTGTTGATTATCAATAATATATTTATATGTATATAAGATTGCTGTCAATATGGGAAACAAATAAATAAGAGGTGAAAAAGAAAAGAAGATCTTGATGTGGTGCTGGTATGCATATTTATGTAGATGGAAGATATAAACGAAAATAATATGATCAGGTTTCTAAAATTTTATCCGCATATTCATTTCAGACAATGTTTTTAAGACTCAATGCCAGTGTTTTAAACAAGTAGTTTTGATTATAACACCAAAATTTTAAGTTAGAGATTTGCTTGCAAATTAATTTGTTTGAGCAACTATATAATACCAGTATATATTTTCTTTATTTAACGTATTGGATCTTACCCGGATTCAAACGAGACTAATATAGCTGCATAAAATTAAAGCTTCGGTCGAGATTAAAACCTAAAAAAATTGACGGATGTCACAAGTAATACTGATTTTTTAACCATCTTTTTCTATGTAAAATATTCATGATACAAGAAAGTGATTCTTTTGCTCCTAGATCAATTGGCAATTCAACGGCGTCATAAGTCCTTCCTTCCTATCAACCCAATTCATCCACTTTTTCCACGCAAATACAAAAATAATTAAACTATTATATTAAATAACAATACTAATTAAAAAAATAGCATTAATCATTCATAAATTAAAAAATATACTAATTATTAAAATAACGATCTTACGACTGTGAATGTTTTTTTAAGTTATAAGTTTTTTAACATTGCATGCTTTTATTTGGGTTCGTATTCCTTAGGAATGAAACTTGTTTTTTTTAAACACTAACAAATTCTTAAAATTAAATAACAATATTAATTAAAAAAATAATATTAACAATTCTTATCTTAAATAATAATACTAATTAAAAAAGTAATGATTTTACGACTACGAATGTCTTTTTTTAGTTATATTATTTTAACATTGTGCGTTATATTTAGGCTCATATTCCTTAAATAACGATTTTACTACTGCGAACCTTTATTTTTTGTTGTTTTCGTTTTATGATTTTTAGTGTTGTGCATTTTTGTGTGGGTTTGTGTTCGTTATGATTGACATTTGCTTTTGTTATGGTTAGATATATTGTTTTAGGACGGATTAGGGACTCTTACGATCAGTTTTTTTCGTCTGCATTTAGATATTTGTGATGTTGTAACAACTGTTGTGATTGAAAACCCATATTTGGCAAGGTGGGTTTTTAGCATTTTGCGCTATCTATTGTTTTCATGATATGCTAACAGTCATTGGGCCGTTTTTTTGTATGTGTTTAATATTCGTGGTGTTGTCACTGTCATCATAATTGAATATTCATATTGACAGAGTGATACGACTAAATATATTTCAACAGAGTTTTAATTATGTACATATCGCATTTTTCGGTTTAAAACCGGGTTACCGTCGCAACACGCGGAGTAAACCCCTAGTTATTATTATTTAGTTAAAGTAGGAAAGGAAAAAATGAACAAAACCTTGCAAACCTTGGGAATCGAACTGTGGACCATCTACTCAATTCATGCAAACCGAAACAAGTATCTTGAATTGTTGACTTTCTTTAAAAATCTTATATATTTATTTAAATACTATTATTAGTTAATTAATTTCAATATTCCTTTGAAATGATTGCATTTTCTTTTTGTATGTATAGTAATTTAAAATCATGCTTTTGATATGTTATTTTTTTTAATTTAATAATAAGAAGCCCTCTAGAGTCCATGCCCTCACTGTTTACAACGCCTAACCACCCCTTGTCGGCTAGAAACCATCCTTCTCCATAGGATTTGGAAGTCAAAGAAAGTAAAAAAAGATTGTGAGATTATTTACACGTTCTATCTTTGATTTAACCAACTTTGATTGTTCTTTGATATTTGTTTCTTGGAACCATAGATTAGGGCTAAAATTATGAATCTTTGGCACAGCTGCTTTAGGGGTTAGAGTAGAATAAGTGTTTTCTTTTAGGGGCTTAAAACTATGACAATGTCTAGGGTGGTCACCTAAGAGAACAAAGGGGTTAGTCAACCAAAAGATAAGAATTGGGGGCTTTTCCAGTGTAATAAGAAGGGCATGGTTTGAAAAAGGAATATAAAGAGGATATGAATAGAGGGTTACTACAATCGGGGAGTGGTCTTGTGTTGCGAGCGATAAAGAAGCAACAAGGGTGTAGTGCTCAGGAACGGTTTGGTGTTACTAGAGATCAAGAATCAAATCAGTAACATCACCATCACTATTTTTTCGAGTGAGTTTCTTGGTGGAGAGATAGACAAAGAGATAGTATTATAATTTTTCAAGTTTTTTTATTTTCTTTTTTATTATTGTAGTGGTTTATACTACCTTCATTTTTACCTTATACCTAATTTAGAAAGATTAAAATACCTTTCAAGCTAAGTAACAAACAAATGATGTTAGTTAATTAGACTCGAGTGACCAAAAATAGAAACTATAAGTATCACATACAAGTTTTCACAATATAAATCCAAAGGGGCTATTTTAACCAAAACTTATAGACGATAAAAAAAACTTTTTTTTTCTAAAAATATGCATGGCATTTGATAAAAAATTAACAAAGAGGGAAAATGTTGGAGATTTATAAGTAAAATTAGATATGTGTTTATGTTTATGTTGATGTTTGTTGTTTTAAAAATAACCATGATCATTGATGAGAACCAAGGAATATAAGTCCCAATCACGAAACATAGGTTTCAAAAGATACAATTCTTTATGAATGGAAGTTTTGAAGGATGTAAATTCTAGTCATGAAACACGGATTTCAAAGAACAAATATTCGATTATATGCATTTTATAAAGAATGCAAATCCTAGTTAGTAGACACATGCTCCATATGAAATGAGATCCATCAAAGTGTTTCAACCGTGAATCATGTCTTTCACTCTCAAAAATAAATAAAACAACTAGAATTGAATGAAGAAGGCATAAGTCTCAATCCAATGTTCAAGCTAATAGTTGTAATCAAATATTAGCATACTTATAAAGCCAAACATTGACATTGTATATCTGTTAATAAGAACATGATAATAATTCATAAAGGATGAAAAAAATGTCAGTAGACACAATAATAAAGATGGGAGATGAGGAGATTCACTAGAGAAATGTAGAAGACCAAAAAGATTAGAATGATAGTGACAAAGAATGGTAGAATGTTTAGAAGATAAGGAAGCAAACAACCACATAAGATGACCTGAGGAAGAAGATACTCACCATGAAAAATTTTACCACGTTCTACTTCTCTAACATCCCAAGCACCTACAAGCATACCGATTTACTATGGTTGTTTCGTCCGTTTGGGGAGGTTGCGAACGTATATACAGCTGGCCAGAATGACAAATCAAGATGTTGCTTTGGTTTCGTTAGATTCATCAACATAAGGGACAAGAAATGGCCGGATATGGAGCAAAAAACTATAAAAATTATGAACGCGCTTCTTTCCATCAATCTGGCTAAATATGAAATGTTTGGAAATCATATTGAGCACTATGAACAAAACAAAATATAAGCTCATCTAATTGAGAAATCGTGGAACCATTACTAGCATCAACCAGACACTAAAACACGTAATTCGGTGAAAATCCATTTCTATATGCCTTGATTAGAAGCATGTGCCATGCCCCAAAAGAAGTTGTGATTAATATTCCTCTTATTAAACCAAACCCCTAAAAAAGTGAAGCCTATATTCGGTGGTTGGGAGAACTATCTCCTTACAATTCCTTGTGAGCATACATTTGTTACTAAAAGAGGCAGGAGTAAAAAATGTCAATATCAGATATTTGGGAGGCCTTAAGACTCTCCTATCCTCCTTTTATAAATTGAACGTTTGAAATAAGCGATATGTTACTAGTTATGTGCCTCGATGCCCACTATCAATGATCCTAAATGTAAAGGCAACATTTGGGGCAACTTGCATAACAAGTAAGATATTATTTCAGATTGGGAACCCAACCCTTTAAGGTTTTGGTTTGTCTCGTAGAGCCAAGGATTGTTATCTCAATCCATTTTCCATCATCATATAACTTTTCTCGAAGGTTTTTTGTTTTCAAGTTTTGTCTATCACATGTCACATCAGATTTAATTTTCCATGAAGATTGTTTATGAAGTGAGGTTTTGAAATAGATGGATGATGGTGTCGTTTTTGGTACTTAAACATATACCAATTTACCTTTAACCCATCATCCACTTTTATCGTTGTTGTAATATTTGTATACAAATATATTTGTAATCAATAAACGTAAAACACGAAAATATTTATAAATAACAGTTTGATACAATTTCTTTACATGTTGTGAGTCAAACATGTCAGCAGAAATCATTGTTTTTATCACTTTAACAATACGAACATGGAAAATCAAGAACAACAGTATGAACATGTCGTTAGGACATATGAATTAGGATTACGATTACGGCTAAACACTAGATAATGACACGAGTGTAAAATATCAAAATACCGGTGGGCTTGCGGCTGGGTGTGACCCTATGTATTCCCTATACATAAACTAGGTTCGATACATAGGACAAGTGTTGGTGCTTAGCGTTATGGCATTAAGTGTTCACATTAAACTAAAAAAAATAGAACACAAAAGTGAAACCCGATATTTCTATGGGTGACGATCCATAAAAATGTCTAGGTTAAGGTTATCGTTATGAGAAAAAGAGTACAAATGAATGAAACCAAGTACATTGTATGTACATGGGAATACACTTATATACAAGATCGTAATTGGTTAAAATAAATGAAGATTTATAAAATTAAGATAAAATATTTATGTTACTTACAAAATATATAAGTTATAAAATGTCAACATTTAGCGAGCAAACACGAATGTTTAAACACGGTGTCGTGCACACGCTATATTTGAATTAAATCTTCCTTAATTTATTACCCACTCCCTCTCTCTTTAAAACCTTCATCGATCCCCTCTCACTTTCTCTCACTAGAAAACTCTGTTTCTAGCCATTTTCATGGCTATAGGAAGCTTTCTCCATCTTGTTCGAGCATATCCACGAGTATTCACATCTTCAAGCTCAAACAAGGTAGATCTAAGCTCACTTCTTGTCTAAGCTGCATCTTCAAAACCAACTCTCAAAACATGTTCTAAACTTTGTAAGTCCGTTTGATCTGGATCAAACCGAGATCACTCGACTCGTAATGTGTGGAATTCGTAAATGTGTCGATGTGTGCGTGTGAGATCGAAGTAGACAATGTAAATAATCTTAGTTATCATTTCTTAACCATCAGATTGTAGAGACAATTAATGAAAGGAATAACTCTACAATGTCTCTTTAAACACTACCTAAACATTCAAACAAAATGCCTATTTATAGGCTACTAGTATCACCATGTCGATACTAGTAGTATCAATATGAGGTATATCGATACTAGTAATATCGAAAAACAATGTGATGTACCAATAATGCTCCGATACTAACTGCAACTCAAATACAAACCAAATTACGACTCAATTACATGACTTGGACTTAAAACAATATCTTTAGTAATCGCTGAAATATGTTGATAAAAACATGTAACACCCCAAATTTTCTAAATACAAGCTATTTGAACTTACGAAAGGGTAACGGATAATATACTTGCAGTGAGAAATGCGAAAAATAAAACAAGTTAAGACGCGAAATCGTGTACTCGAATTCAATTTCGAGTACACCAGTTCTCGAAACTGTAGTATTCGAAATCCCCTAAATTCGAGTACGAGTACACTGCCTATATATAGGGGTGCCTTGGGAAACGTGTTAAGCTTTGGCTGGAAGCACACTCTTTCTCAAGAACGCGAAGCAGATTTCGAGGACTCCAAGAAACGAGTTTTTGATTTACCAAACGAAGGAGGAAACGCACGGGAATCTATAGGAGTGATCATCTAACTTCAGGTAAGTGATTTATGTATAAAAGTCAGGATTTTTATACAAAAGTTAGGAATGTTATACATAAGTAAAGTCATGCATAAAGCTCGCACCTTTATGCATGAAGTTCGAGACTTTTTGGTTCCAGTGGGTTGGTAAGGTCATAAGGAACCTGGAACTAGCTCCCCAAAGCCTTAGATGAAATTCGGAGAGGTTTAATGATTAAGTGACGAGTACACGAAATTAGGCACGAAGGGGTACTCGAAACCATATCTAGAAAGTAATTGCAATTTCGAGTACAAGGGTTTCGAGTACAAGATTTTCGATTACAAGTATTTCGAGTACTAGCCATTTCATGAACTAAAGAATTTCGTGTACATGGACACTTCGTGAACTACAAGTGTTTCGAATATGATCCAGATTCGAACACTTGTAGTTATGAGGGGGAAATAGTAGTCTAGGAACATAATCTAATGTAATGAGACGATGTAACTGATGTAGGTTCTTGAGTCTTAGCTAAGGAGTTCGGCCAAAGAAAACAAGGAGCTACTATTAGGTGAGTTCTAGACGCCCTATTTCATATTCACTATTTTGGGCTGGCATACATGCTTATGTTATGATGATATGTTATGAATGATGGATGCTATTATATGTGTTATGTATGATGAAATGAGCATGCAAATGTCCTAAGTATGATGAATACATGAAATGGAACATGATAACAAAATCCTAAATGACTAGGATGTAAGTATGAAACTATGACGTATGAAGGATGAATAAATGCTAGCATAATACGAAGACATGATGTGGGATTGATGAAAAGATGCTAATGTTATGTATGATGCCATGATGTATGCTAGGATGATATGTTGCTTACATGTTATGTATGCGATGATTGAACGATATGATGAAATCCTAATCTGTTAGGATAATACGAAAAATGTTATGATGATAGCATGATATGATGAAGTCCTAAATGTAGGATAATGATAGAGTCTAGCATGTTATGATGATATGACTTTGTTATGATGATGAGACGTTACTAAGTCTAAAATGTTATGAATTACTGCTAGCATAATATGATTATGATATATGATGATATACTAGTAGTATATCCCGTATGATGGATGAATAATGATCCTATACGTGTGATAGGATATGTATGCATGATGTACTAGTACTTGTACTAGTAAGCAAGGTTGTAAAAATCGGCCTAGGCGCCCTGCTTCCTTGTAATTTTTGCCCTAGGCGGTCTATTTTTTTTTTTTTGGTTTTTTTGGTTTTTTTTGGTTTTTTTGGTTTTTTTGGCTTTTTTCGAGTAAAAAGGACCCAGATAAATGATTATTCGAGACATTTGTCAACCCCAAATACGTAATATGTCTCTAAAACATCAAATCCAACATCTGAAACATTGAACCCTGCCACTAAACATCGTAATCCATCTATAAACTCTGAATTTTGTGTCTAAGTTTGTAATTTGAAGCACTTGGCTTATTATGTTTAAGTTTATTTTTTAATATATTTGAAGTATTATATTATATCATTGATATTAATGTGTGTATATAATAAATATTTGTAAAATTACATATAAAAATTCCATTCCGCCTAGCGCCGATTAATCCCGATTAATCCCTAGGCGGTACCTCGCCGCCCGACTAGCGCCTAGCGACTTCTACAACCATGCTAGTAGGTATGGACGATGACCTGAACATATCAGGATATGAACAGCCGATCGGGCTATAAACACAGAGTCGACCGGACTATAAACATGAGAGTCGATCGGACTATAAACACGGTAAGAGCCGACCGGGCTATAAACACGGAGCCGGCCGGGCTATAAACATGGAGCCGACCGGGCTAATAACACGGAGCCGATCGGGCTATAAACACGGAGCCGACCGGGCTATAAACACGGAGCCGATCGGGCTATAAACATGATAAGAGTCGATCGGACTATAAACATGGAGCCTTGTGCCGGCATTAGCCCACTGCTCATGTTGATGACAGTGGTTTTGATGATGACGATGGTTATATGGCTACGATGGTGAAATGGTTATGTGTTATGGTTTATGTGTATGAAATGATGCTTTCACGTTAAAATGTTTAACTCACTAAACGATTATGATGTTTTATGAAAACTGGAACTCACCAGCGTAAGCTGACTTGATTTAGCATGTATGTCAGGTTAAGGCTATGATAAGAGAAGGCATGGAGCTCGGGCATCAACTCAGACCATCCGTTGGTTTTTGGCAATTCGATATGTTCTTGATACAGACACTTTATTGTATTATGTTATCAAACTATATTTACATTTCCGCTGCATGATTATGAAAGTTTTTAGTTTAGAAGCTACGTGTTATGATGAAAACCAACCTCTGTGGGGTCGCCCGGGAACAGGGCCTCACAAAACAGGTGCACCAACAGACTTCCCTTTACTGATAGCTCATCGATTATTCTCTAATCAACACATTTAGACATATATTGGCTTCTATCAAATATCTTATGCCGAATCAAGATCCACAAGTATCTAAAATTGTTTCTCCTCTTCATGAACTAAACTATATTCTAAGCATGTAGATTAATGTAGTCATACAACAAATAAGTAATCACCTGAGACTTTTGCTACCTTTATAAACTAAAAGACTCTCTTAGCAATAGCTTGAGTGGTTGTTTATCATTCAGTGAGTGATTTTTCGACTACCTTCCAAACCCTCTTTGTCTTCGGAACCAAAGTAATTAATCTCATTTGCATGAGGTTCGGATTTAGCATCCTTGTAAACCTCATGATTAATATGATACCTTCTCTTTTCACCTATACTGGGTAGGGGTGTTCACGAGCCAAACCGAACCGAGCGAGGGTATGCTCGTGCTCGGCTCGTTTACAAACCGAGCGGCTCGGCCTCGGTTTCAAAATAAAATTTAATGTGAACCAATCATCAGTATAGTTTCGTGGTCGGCTTTTTCCAAAACATTTGGTCGGCAATTCCAAAAGTTTGAAGCCATAGTAAACGATTTGGTTTATGGTTTCACTAAAAAACCGATCGCTAAAAAATCGCACCGGACTTTATGATACACACACATACATACACACATATTACATAGATAGATAGATAAGTTTATTGATTTAGACATCATTGACACACACACACACACATATATATATATGTATGTATATTGGCTTACAATGGAAGTAGTGAATCATAAATAATAAAACGATTTGTTTTTATTTTTAACGGGTCAAATATCCAAAATCTAAAATGCCAAACTTTAAACCAAACTGTTTAGCGGTTTGGTTTGCTTTTAATTCTTAATGGTTCGGCTTTGGTTACTATTATTCAAAACTCGTTAATAACGGTTAGGTCTGTGGTTCCATCCAAAAACTATATAAACCGGTTCCTTGAATACCCCTAATAAGAAAGCATAAAAAATTTTAAAATGTATGAATACTTCGTAAACATCATTATAAATTACTTTGAATACACCTACATCATTCATCTTTAAAAACTTGAAACATGTTAGTGTTAATAAAAATTTATATATATGTATGACCTAGTTATGCTTAAACGAGCCAAATCGAGCAAGCCAAATGAGCGACTTTCCGATCGAGCGACGAGCGAGTTTACCTTGGCTCGTGCTCGGCTCGTTTAAAACCGAGCGAAATTCGAACGAGATTTTTTCAAGCTTTTTCCGAGCGAGTAGCGAGCGTCGAGTGACGAGCATTTTGGACAGCTCTAATACTTTGACCATACCTTTGATTATCCCATGTTAGTTGAAAAAATTGAGCATATAATTGAAAGTACAATTTATCTCTTTGTCTATAACCACCAAAACTCTTGCCTCTTCCACAATCGGAAAAGAATATCTTGAACAAAATGCATGTGGTCTATAAACACTTCTAGGTTTGACAACATCCTTTTGCAAGTGATCCTTGAAAGCGTTGGCCAAAAAGTCAATCAAATTGATATTCTCTATATATTTCTATTTGTTCCTTGACCTCCTTCTAGATTTCCTTTTCTTTCTTCGGCTTCTAATACTCAACATGCTTGAATTTTGACTTATATACTCTCTTAGTACAAAATGCATCCTAATCAGCAAGATTTCCTGCTGTAGAAGCTTACTCAGCTAATGAAGATTTTAACACTGCGGAAACAGGATTTATCATTGTGATCATCAATCCGTTTTTCCCATAGTTCAGATTTAGACATCTAGACTTCAAGTCTTTAATTTCTTTCTTCAATTTAATATTCTTCTCTTTTAACGTATTAATAACATCGCATCTATGATTCCGTCTCATAACCTCGGCTTTCAGTTTCTCTAACTTATCAGTCAAATCATTCTTATCTGTCTTCTTATTAGATCCATCACAAAATTTGACAAGAGCAATCCAAAGATCTTTAGAATTCTTCATCAATTTGAAGTTTTGAAAGATTTTGGAGATTGCCGTTGAAAGCAAGACAAATGCCTTCTTTTCAATATGATAACTATCCTTCACTTCTTTACTCATTCTTGATGGATTCGTATAAACTACATTAAGCTTAGGCAGAAAATATCCATTAACTATAGGAATTTTGAGATTTGGGTCGACAAGCGCAAGAAAAGCTTTAGATTGAGTACTCCAAGATGAGAAATAGCTATGCGAGATAAGAATCATAAGCTTTGTCATATTTAAAATCTCCATTTTACTAAACAAAGTAAATATTTTTAAAGAATTTGTCATTTTGAATTCCCGAGAAAAATATTTCAACACTTCGAAATCTCCATCTAGTGAAGTCAATGCTTACACTAACAGTATCTACAACAGTGCCTCTAATACTAACAATATCGGTACAAGAACAGGTGGCAAAATCTGTAAACTCCAAGCAGCTCAAAAAATCAGAAAAATCATTGTAAAATTTTCATTTTTGAGAGATAGAAGTCAAACTATATATCAATGTTTTTCTAATTCAAAAATACATAATTCTAGCCGGTCAATTTGATCAAAATCACATTTGAAATTGATCGATTTGCATAAAAACATGGATACAAGCTTTTGTCTTCAACAAACTTCCATAAAATCAATCTATAGCAATCCAAATAAGATCAAATTGCACTATGTGATCTCAGCACGAAAGGCTCTGATACCACTTATAAGTTCGTTTCATCTGGATCAAACCAAGATCACTCGGTTCGTAAACATGCAGAATCTGTATATGTGTCAAGGTTGCGTGTGAGATCGAAGTAGACAATGTAAATAATCTCAATTTTCATTTCTTAACCATCATATTATAGAGACAATAAATAAAAGAAATAAAAGTCGAAAAGTCTCTCTACAATATCTCTTCAACCATTACGTAAACATTCAAATAAAAAGCCAAATTATAGGCTACTAGTGTCACCATGATATCATGTCGATTCTAATAGTATTGGTATGAGGTATACCGATACTAGTTATATCGGAAAACAATATGCAGATACTAATAGTATCGGTACTAGACAAGCTCTGATACTAACTAAACTTAAATACAAACCAAAATACAACTCAAATACATGAATTGGACTTCAAAAAAAATATCTTCAGTAATCATCAAAAGTTGTCGATAAAAACAAGTGCACCAGCAAACTTGTTTAAACTTAGATCTGGACAGCTACGACAAAAGAAATCAAGTTTTTGAGCAAAAACATAGAAGTTGCAAGTCTGGCTCGAGGTTGAAGATGATACATCAAGATTGTTAGTCTCGGCACTCCTGAGATTAACAGTATCGAAACCACTGATACTATCAGTCACTACACATGGTACCGATACTAGCCAACCACCGATACTATGAGTGTCGGCATCAAGGTCATCAATACTACTAGTGTTGGAACTGATACTAACAGTATCGGTGAAGGCCTTCTTCAACACTCAACTAAATTTTCCAAAAACATCAAGGCTATTGATACTACTAGTATTGGTACCGATACTAATAGTATAGGTACCGATACTAGTAGTACCGGAAGGCCAATACTTAACAAATTTCACACAATTTCATCAACTTAAACAATGGTAACATCAAATGTGTAAACAAGGTCAATAAACATGAAATAAATCTTATAATATGCATTATCACAGTTATAGGATTCAATTAGAAGCCTCGTTGCCCAGATGCTTGTTCAGGACTTAGACCATTATTGTCAGGTGAGAACATAGCCCCTATTTTATTTTGTTTTGCAAACGTTTGGGGTGAAACATGTAATAAAGTATTTCTTAAAAACCTTTTCAAAGCTTTCATCTAAAAAAATTTTTTTATCAAGAACTACTGATAAACAGTTTGGCTAAATCATTGGAACATTTAATCATGGAAAAGATACAGTGAAACAAACCCATCGATACTATTAAGGGCTTAAACTAGGACTTAAACTCTTAGTGCTACTTAAGGGCTTTTTAAACTAATTGGTGGTTATTTTCAAACTTGATTTCACTATTATTAGACTTCGAAGGTGGCATTTGGTATCCTTGGAATTCCTGCTCCTAAGGGCTCAATTTCAACATCACTATAGATATAAGTACCGATGCAATTGTCAACTATACTGGAATCTATGTCATCATTTGAATGAGTGAGATCATTGTTATGGTATGAGAACATATCAATTCTATCGGAATCGTTACTAGTAACGATATAATATTTTAAACATACATAGAACATATCAACATCAACACATTATCATTGACATTGTTAACCTTCATATTCTTTCATACCTAGACTGCCATATTTTTCAAAATGTTCATCGATACAAATATTTTTTGCATGAACAACACTAAGATAATAAATCTAGGTGAAACAAATTCGTCAATACTATTAAAATTTTCTAGCTTAAATGCCAAGCCTCTATGTATCGATATAAACTCAACTCAAGAATCAATTATGAAACGATTAGATGGTGTGAGATTCAACCTCTAAATATTAGCAGTGACCTAAGACCAATGTAACGAAGGAATGGTGGGCTGGCAGTTGGGCTTGACCTACGTATGCCCTATACATAAGCTTTCTTCATTACATCAGAAATATGTTGGTGTGATGATGTAGAAGGAGAATCTGGTTGACACGGTATCATAGCAAAATGTTACATATATCAAACTAGTGAAAAGATACATAAGTACATATCACAGGTCAAACAAGTGAACATAGCCATACATGATAACATAGTTCATACATTCCAACATCAATCAATACAAGGTAACATAGTTCATAAGTGCAAACACTAATCAAGTACAAACTCGTGTGAAACTTAAACGAACACAAGTCATGGCCAAATGCAAGCAAAGGCACAATTGTGGTGTATCAAAGAGGTGATGGGCTGGCAGTTGAGTTTGAATCTACGTATTCCCTATACATAAGCCTTATTCGGTATATCAGGAAAGTTTTAGTGTGCAGGTTTGGTGGTGGAATTCATAACCACTTAACAAAAGATTGCAAAACAAGACAACAACATGATAAGTACACAAATAGGTGAGCATACTTAGATGTGTGATTCCTTCTCACTACAATTGAAAGACAGTTTATGTTGTACATAAATATTACCAAAATTGTCATTTTTCGATTGTATAACTTCATGTTACTAACCACTTGTGGCTTTCTATTGTAGAAATGCCTCCTTGTCATCAACCAAAAGGTGAGGGATCTACAGGTGGCAACGATGATGAAGCCAATCGACTAGCTAACATCATCGCTCAACAAATTCCTGCAGTTACCCCAAATATGATAACCCAAATCAATAACATCCTTCGCACAAACATTGGCAAGACCACGACCACCACCAATACTAGACTGCTACTTTCACTTTCAAGAAGTTCAATGACGCGAAGCTCCCAAAGTACGCTGGCACAACGGGAGCTACAGGTCTCTTAAAATGGATGGAGAGTATTAGGACATCCTTAATTACCAGGGGTGTCTTGAAAACTTGATGGTCAAAATGGCATCTAAAGCTTTTCACAAGGGCACAGTCATTTGGTGGAATGCCAAAAGCACACCCGAGGCAAAGATGTGTCCTTGGCCATACAATGGGAGAACTTCAAGATGTTGATGACAGAGGGCTTCTTCCGGAAGTACGAGATGAAGAAACTGGAGGCTTAGATGTAGAACATGGACCAGGATAGTGGGGAGAATGAGTCATACACCACTTGTTTCCATGAACTGTGCATCCTGGTCCCACATCTAGTCACTCCCACTACACTCAAGGCTACTATCCATTTGAGTGCTACACTTAGAAATGAGTATGGTGTGCTCACCTGGAAGGGGGCAAAGAGGGACAAAATTGAAGACGTCAAGAAGCCAGAGCCACCGAAGAAGAAGGCCCTTAAGAACTATGCAGTGATGGCTACAATTGTTCCTATCAATGCCATCGTGATCAACACCGCTCCTCTTGCTGCACTGGCCTGAAAGCCATAAACTGGGACGCAACCACCTTGCACCAAGAGCCATTATCATCATCGTTCCAACCTTCCTTGCCGACAGTGCACTAGATGTGCAAGGTACAGGCACTTGGTCTACAATTGCAGTAGTAACTGCTATTATAGGCGGGAGAGCTTTCTAGAATTGCGGGACAGAGGGAAACTTCAAAAATCAATGTCCCAAACTCAACAACCATGCTGATGTTGTTGCTCCCGCTCGTGCTTTTGTCATGAGAGCACAAGAAGCAAGGGCAATGGCGGATCCAGGATTTTTTCGAATGATGTCACTTTATTTATATATTCTAGTTTCATATTACTAGACATAAATTTTCTAGGTCAGTTATACAATTCGGGTTAGGTAATGCTCATCACATAAGAAAAAAATGATCAAATAAAAATCGTGAATAAAAATTAAAAAAACACCTAATATAAATCAGATAGTCTTTGCAAATTATCAAAAAGTACTTAGATATGTTCCTTACGGGTTTTCGTCTTTTGAAAACGTTGCATTGCTTCTTCGACTAAAACTGTTGAAATACTCTTTTTCAACATAAAAAATGCAAGAGTCATTCAGTTATCAATCTCTCATCCTCTTACGTAATTTCGTCTTCACATGCTTCGTTGAAGAACAATTTTTTTCACACTAATCGTTGCAACCAATGTTGTCACTAGTTCAAAAACCGATGATGTCACTTGAAAACACCATTCATAAATGTTCACATACGCTGAAAAGTTGATGATGTCCTAGGACATCAGTCCCGCACAAGTACATCCGCCTCTGAGTAAGGGAAGATCTTGCAGTTGTCATAGGTACCTATCTCATATACAACTATTATGTTTCTATCATATTCGATACCGGTGTTGACAAAAGTTTTGTCTCAACTGAGATCGCATCATTTCTTGACATGCAGCCATCTTTACTTGAAATCCATACACAGTAGAAGTGGCTGATGGTAAAACTATACTTTTGAACTCAGTTATTTGTGGTTGTAAACTAATGTTAAACAAACATTTATTCACAACTGATCTCATGTATTGGGTGTCACACAATCAATTCAAAAATGAATATGCTAACGAACTCATCTGGATTTCGTTACCATCCGATAAAACCTTACGAATCTTTGGAGAGTATCATTATCGCTGATTCGGGATTGTATCATGCATGAAGGACCAAAAGTATTTAACGAAGCAATACCACGCCGTCTTGGCACATGTGGTGGATAAGAGATCTAGAAAGAAAAAGATCCAAGATGTACTAATCATTAGAGAATATCTAGAAGTGTTTCCAGAAGACTTGTCAGGGCTACCACCAGTCCATTAAGTGGAGTTTAGAATCGACCTCATTCATGGAGAAAACTTTGTAACTTAGTCACCATACTGGCTAGCGCCTTCAGGAATGCAGGAACTATCTAGTCAGCTTTAGGAACTCTTAGGCAAAGGTTTCATAATACCAAGTTTCTCACCTTGGGGAGCTCCAGTTCTCTTTGTTAAGAAGAAAGACGGTACATTAAGGAAGTGTATAGATAATAGTTGAGAATACATGATGAGGATATCCGTAAGACTTCTTTTAGGACTCAATATGGAACCTATGAGTTCATGATTATGCCATTTGGACTGACCAATGCACCGACAGTGTTCATGGACCTTATGAATTGAGTCTGTAGACCCTAATTAGACCAAATTTTTATTGTTTACATTAATTACATATTGGTCTATTCAAAAACAGAACAAGAACACGAAAGTCACCTTAGGCATATTCTATAGTTCCAAAAGAAGGAACAAGTTTATACTAAATTCTCAAAATGCAAATTTTGGCTAACAGAAGTTCACTTCTTGGGTCATGTTATCAACAAAGAGGGTATACATGTAGATTTAGCCAAGATGGAGGAGATTAAAAACTAGGCTACTCTATCAACCCTAACCGAGATTTGCTCATTTCTGGGCTTCGGGGGTTATTAATGAGGGTTCATTGCGAACTTCTTAAAGATCGCCATGCCACTTACAACTCTAACTCAAACAAATAAGTCGTACAACTATAGCCAACTAGAGGAAGGAGCATTTCAGCTCCTTAAGCACAAATTATGTAACTCTCCTATTCTTAGTCCTCCCGAATGCATTGATGATTTAGTTGTCTATTGTGATGTCTCAGACCTTGATCTTTGTTGTGTTCTTATCCAATAACACAAGGTGATCGCTTATGTATCAAGACAACTCAAGGTTCTTGAGAATAACTTCACTACTCATGATCTTGAGTTAGGGGTTATGGTCTTTGCATTGAAAATTTGGAGACACTACCTATACGGTACAAAATGTGCCATCTACATAGACCACAAAGTCCTGCAGCACATCCTCAATCAGAAGGAGCTTAACATGTGGAAGAGACGTTGGGTTAAGTTATTAAACGATTACAATTGTGAGATTCATTACAATCCTGAAAAAGCCAATGCGATGGCCGATCTCTTAGTCGTAAGGAACCAAACCAAACCCCTTCGTATGAGAGCTATGGAGATGACCACACAATCTAACCTGAAGAATTTGATTCGAATAGCTCAACAACAGGTTGTGATAGACGGTCAAATGAAGCAAGAGCTGGATTGTAGAGTAGCAAGAATATTGGAAATTAGGTCTAATGGAGTTCTCTACTTCATCGGATGCATGTGGATTCCGCATGCGGTCCCGAATTCAGAAGAACTTCGCACCCTCGATATTCAGTGCATCCAGGTGCAAATAAGATGTATCAGGACTTAAGGACATCTTATTGGTGGCTAGGAATGAAGAAGTGCATTGCCATGTACGTGATGAAGTGTTTAACATGTTCAAAAGTTAAAGGTGAACATGAGAGACCATCAGGACTTTTGCAACAACCTGATAACCCACAATGAAATTAGGAGCAAATTTCCATGGATTTTATCACCAAATTACCTAGAACCCCTCATGGGTATGATTCAATATGGGTAATTGTGGATAGACTTACAAAATCCACCCACTTCCTCCCCGTCCGTGATGATTACAAGATGGAGAAATTGTCCGCCTTGTACATAAACGAATCATAGTGCATCACATTACTCCCCTCTCAATCATTTCTAACCGAGATAGTCGTCTAACTCCTCGCTTTTGGCAATCACTACAGAAAGCTTTAGGAACCCGTGTTAACCTGAGCATGTCTTGTCATCCCCAAACAGATGGCCAAAGCGAAAGAACCATCCAAACGCTAGAGGAAATGCCCCTTTCTTGTATAATTGACTTTGGAGGATGTTCGGACACTCACCTTCCTATCATCAAGTTTTCATACAACAACTGCCTTACGAGCGCTAAATGCACACCATTTGAATCTCTCTACAATAGAAAATGTCAATCACTGGTATACTAAACTGAGGTTGGTGACTCATAGGTCGTAGGACCTGAAATCGTTCAAGAGACAACCGAAAAATTTCCATCATTCAAGATAGACATTAAGTTGAGAGGGGCCGGCAAAGGATCTATGCCGATTAATACATGAAATCACTTAAATTTCAAGTTGGTGACAAACTCTTGTTCAAGGTTTCTCCCTGGAAAGGCATAGTCTGTTTTGGTAAAGAGGGAAAGCTTGCTCCTAGGTAAGTTGAACACTTCAAAATCCTCGAAAGGATTGGTCATTAGCCTACAAACTCAAACTCCAAACTGATATGAGCAATTCACATGACACATTTCATGTGTCTAATTTCAAGAAGTGCTTAGTCGAACATGATCTTCAAGTGCTACTTAAAGATATTTAAATCAACAGCGACGTGCAATTTGTGAAACATCAAGTCGAGGTCATGGATTGAGATATCAATAAATTTAAAATGCAACTAAATCATAATTGTGAAAGTATGTTGTGAGGGTAAACATGGAGCAGATTTTACATGGGAACGTGAAGAGATGATAAAAATCAAGTACCCACATCTTTTTGCAACAGCCTCTTGTAGTTAATTTCAAGACAAAATTTAGTCGCCTAGGGGAGGCTGTAACACATGTGTACAAACATATTTTTAATTTATAACGTATAAGATTAACATATTTATCAATAACCGTTTGATACAATTTCTTTACATGTTGTAAGTCAAACAAGTCAACATAAATCATTGTTTTTATCACTTTAACACTACCAACATGGAAAATCAAGAACAACAGTATGAACATGTGGTTAGAACATAGGAATTATAACCCCCGTTATCCAAAACGTCAATTTAACAATATCTGAACCATTATCGTTATCAAAATTTTGTTCCTAGAAAATTTTTTAACAATATTATAACACTTATAATGTGTTTTACATATATTTTAAAAATATGTTTAAAAAATTGAAGTTAATTAATTAAAATCCTTACTATGTCCAACACGTAAGTTTGGAATCTTATGCGCAATTCATTTCAAACCCACAAGTTGTTCAATCCTTGAATCCTTAACTGATCTTGTTCGCCTCCGTTCTTGGTTAAACATGAAAATGCACATTAGCATTCACAATTGGTTCATACAAACTAAATGAGCCCACCACTATATCAAACTGGGAGCTTACAGGAGGTCATAACAATTTAAAATGCTTAAAATAGGGCAAAACAACAAAATTTCTGAAACTGGCTGCAGTAGCCTAAGGCCCAGGCGTAGGCGTAGGATACAATCAGCAAGTTCTTGTAAACATTTTTATGGCCAGCGTACGCTACGTTCATGGCATAGACTACGGCGGCCTGCACCCTTTTTGGTCCAATTCAGCATTTTAACTACTCCGATCATTATCCGGTTGAACCATGAGATGACCATATATCACCCGAGAACATAATTCAAATGGAAATTTCAAGCATGATTGAACATTTCCCTGCAATTAAACAAGATGATTGTACATGATTGTACATAATCAATGTTCAAGTGATTATTTGGTTTGACTTTCTTAATCTAAACCAAATCATACATTCAATTGTATTTCTACATACATCTTTCACCTCTCGTTTGAATTGTCACCTTTATATTCGTTCCATCATATGTAAAAATACAATTTATACACAATTAGTTTCCTATTTTTTTACAAATAGACATCACTTTGACTTTTTAAAGTCAAATTTCATGTATAATGTATTTGACACATAACAACAACCGAATGACTTAACATTTGTGCTATCTTTTATCTCATAATAGTTGTTAATCACAAATAATGATAATTGCTACATCTGTTTACATATTTATCCTTTGACCTTTTCCTAGTCAAACATCATACACAATTACCACTTTCCATACAATCTCATTCATTTGCATAGATAGACACTCTTATTTAGCATATCCTACTACCATGTGCATGTGCATGGATTACCCTTAATTCCACATAACTGTTGACTTACATGACAAACACCAATGCCATTTTATTATGGTCTTATATGACAAATCTAATGGTACTCACCAGTGGTCTATGTGATACCTCTCATAAGTGTTCTTACTTGTTAAATCCAATGCCACTCACTAGTGGTCTTAGTTGTTAAATAAAATGCCACTCACTAGTGGTCTTACATGTTAATTCCAATGCCACTCATCCAGTGGTCTTACATGTTAAACCCAATGCCACTCACTAGTGGTCTTATATGTTTAATACAACTCACCAGTTGCCTCATCAGTGGTCTTATATGACAAATCCAATGCTACTCACCAGTGGTCTATATGATACCTCTCACAAGTGTTCTTACTTTTTAAATCCAATGTCACTCACTAATGGTCTTATATGTTAAATACCACTAACCAGTTGCCACTCATAAGTGGTCTAATATTTTGACTTCCAAACAAATGTGGATCCTTACCACTTCATGTGTCAATTATCAATTAACATTAAATGACACAATTCCAACTCTTAAAATCAACACATATCATTCATCAAGTACTACAAGACATCTATCAAGTAGTCTACATTCAAAATAAACATTATCACTTTAATATGACTTATGGACCTATGGTTGCATATTGAGTGGGTGGATTACTCGCATTGGCATGTAGGAAAGCTAAACTTCATAATTCTTTCTCAATTCTATTGATTTCACTTTCCATTTCATTTCTATACAATTTGTTTAGAAAACACACTTTTAACATTCATGACTCATTTACAAATCATATTGCATGCAAGGACTCCAATCTCTTCATTTGTATTCGAATCCTTATTTTAATATGTTATGCTAATTCTTGCACCACGCATTTGCAAGAATCTTTGACACTTAGAACACATTATAATATAAATAACATATTTAATAAATCCATCATTTATTTCCTAAACCAAATGGTTCTAAGTTCCGTCTTTATTTAGTATTTTAGCATATAAAACTATAAAAAATGTACTTACAACACAACAACTATTCGTGCTTGTTTTTGACTGCTGTAAAACATGAGTTGGTTCAACATTTTCAAAGATAAAATGTATTTGACTCAAATATCTTTCTAACAATGTAAAATACGCCTCAATCAGAGGTACTGTTGATTTTATATGAATTTTTTAAAATCAGTAAGTAACAAAAATATGTTCAATCAGCATGCTGATTTTTTCTGCCTTGCTACAAACATCGATTATTTTGACTCTTTTTACAATCCAAATCATCTTTTAATGTTCAAAGATGAGAGTTATTATACTTGAAGAGCTTTCCAGCCATATAAAGTACGCTTTCTTTATGATTTTTTGTAATTTTTCAAAAACAGTGCACTAACCATTTTTCGATCCAATCTGCGCTTGATTTAGTTTTCACTAGGCATTCTACAAAAACTTTATGTGCATAACTTAATCAGCTAATCCTCTTTAGTGTTTAATTATTAATTAATCCCGTTGTTATTCTTAAATCACCAAAACATATGAACTTTACAAAGGTTTAGTCAAGTTATGCACAATTTCATTCAAATCAACTACATAAACCATATTCAATAGTTTTCAAACATTCTTGTATGGATTTTATATAACTCTATAATTTACTCATATTCCATACCCAAGGGCTACAACAGAAGTTTCATAATAACCAGTAATTTAATTATGTAATCACACCATAAGCATAGTTTCAAGGCTTCTAAGTCGTTTAAACAACTGATTTTAGAAATTAGATTGAACCCCAACATTTGTTCATCATGTGAACTTCAAACCAACATCAAATAGACAGCTAAAATTTCTTAGAAGCTATTAGAAACCACTATATATAGGTTTAAGCCTTCAATTACAACGGTTAACCGAGAATCAACAAGTTTAGAAACTAGGGTTGTTGTTACATCCTCTTATCTGGTTACTCTTGTATGCACTGTCACAACCCACGCCGCGTGCGGAATCCACGGCGCGTGACTATGTGTTCATGTGCCAATGTTGGAGAATAACCCATGATTAACTATGTTTCATAAGTTTAAGTTCATTCAAACAAACATAACATACATATAATACAACAAGTTTATCATAAGATAACTATTATACAATATGAAGCTTTTGTTTTCTTTCTAGGTCACAACTAATTCTGCTGTTGATCCTGACCTAGATTGATTTGCTGTCGTTCCCCATTACCTGAAACATGTAGATAAAAGTCAACTACGAATAGTTGAGTGAGAATCATAGGTTTTTGTTGATTTAAAATGATTGTTCAGACAATGATTTTCATGATACAATATTCACAAGTGATCAAGTAGGTACTTTGAAATTGAATCCACCTGGGCATGCAAACATCAAACCTAAAGAATAATGCTAACGTTTGGCGACCCCCAAACGCCGTAGTTTCAACGTCCAGCTACCCGCCGGAACGCCGTAAGAATAACGTCTGGTTACCCACCAGACGCCCTAAGAATAAAGAATCTTGAGTTCCCGCATATGATCATACCAGTACTACCAAGGGCTTGATAACAAGTTAATGATGTTCACATAAGAATAGTCCCAAATAGCCTCCACATAACCAAAGTTCCCAAGTGATACGCTTGTTTTTAATAAGTTGATAAATGTTTATCATGACGTTCCTCATGATAATGATATATGATTTCATGGTAGTTGATAAATGTTTATCATGACGTTCCTCATGATAATGATATATGATTTCACGATGATTGATAAAATATGTTTTGAAAAGATATCTACATGTTCCACCCCGAGTTTTGGAAAACAGAACATTAAAAGGGGAAATATGAAACTCACTTGTTAAATGCGAATGATGATGATCTTAATGTTTAGCTGATAGAAAATCCTCTATGGTTCCTATAACAATTTATGACTAATTGAATTAGTCACAACGTTTTCGGTTTAATCAAATAGATGTTGATTGTTGATTATTTCACTAACGCTTTCCTAGATGAATTTCTGGCTTAGGAATAGTCAATCCTTGTTATTTATCATTTAGTTATCATGAAACATGAGGATGTGATATTAAAATAAGTTTAATCACCATGCTCAATATACTAATCTGATTGTTATCATAAACATCAGATTGTTATTCTGGTGATTATCTTTATGCTTGTCATTAGTTTGAAACACTTGGATGAAACCTAGCATTTCAAGAAATGATCAAGACAATCATAATCATTATTACAATCAAATGATTTAAACCATTATAATCATTATTGTGGTTTCATGAAAACCGGGCATTATAACGGCTCAAAACAAGGATTTACCCGTTAGAACACCGTGTTCTTTGTTTATAATCATTCCTAGCCATCATCTAGGAAATAATCAACAACCCTAACTATCTCAATACGTTCAAAAACAAGATCTGATCAATCAAAATCAAGCTGGAAGGTTTAAAACAAACCGTTACCTAATCTGACGGATTTCTCGGACAGAAATGACGATCAGAACTTGTAGATACAATCCCTACTGCTATCCGGACGTTTAGAAGCTTTCAAAATGAAGATTGGATGATAAAAATGTGATCTAAAGGTGTTTTTGAGTGTAAAATGACGAGATAAAATGAAAAATTGAGTTTTCTTCGCGATCTGATCTTAAAAATTCGTTTTTCAGCCGCCAGACACCCCGGGCGCATCGCCCCAACTGGGATGCTGGGTTGGGGCGTACCGCGCGGATTCCAGTTCGCAGATATTTTGGTTTTCTTCGTTTCGCGATTCCGGGAGCATACGAACTCCGTTTTGTGCACGGTTTTCGCCTACGTTCACGATTTTTCGAGCTCTTTCCAATGGTTATAATTTCAAGACCTGAAAAATTCAAGATATATGATCTCTTATTTAACGCTATCTTCAACTCAGCGTATCTTGAAATCAAAGCCTCGTTTCGTATTTTGCTTACTCTCATTTTCTTTATTTCCGAGATATTATTCTAACCTGAAAATTTTGAATTGTCACAGTCTCCCCCTGTTATTGGAATTTCATCCCGAAATTCAATTGGTGCTCACACATAGTTGTCTGTTTATGAAAACAAGTGAGGATATTTCGCTTTCATACGATCCTCACGTTCCCAAGTAAATTCAGGTCCACGCTTCGAATTCCATCTGATCTTCACAATAGGTATCCGACTGCGTTTTAGTTTCTTGACTTCTCGGTCCATAACCTCAACAGGTTCTTCAACAAACTGAAGATTATCTTCAACTCGAATTTCTTCAATAGGAAGGACTTGTGATTCATCTGATAAACACTTTTTAAGGTTGCATACATGAAATACATCATGTATATTGCTGAGTTCGGAAGGTAATTCCAATCGATATGCTACTGGTCCAATCCTTTCAAGGATCTTGAAAGGACTAACATATCTAGATGCTAGTTTACCACGTTTCCCGAATCTGACTATGCCTTTCCATGGAGAAACTTTTAACATAACTTTGTCATCGACTTGAAATTCCAAAGGCTTTCTTCGAGTATCGGCATAACTCTTTTGACGATCCTGTGCAGCTTTGATTCGGTCTCGTATAACAGCAATTTTATCAGTTGTTTCTTGTATAATTTCTGGACCTGTGAATTGGCTTTCACCTACTTCAGCCCAGCAAACAGGAGACCTACATTTTCGTCCATACAAAGCTTCAAATGGTGCACACTTGATACTTGTGTGATAGCTGTTGTTGTAGGAAAATTCAACAAGAGGAAGGTGAGTGTCCCAGCTACCACCAAAATCAATAACACAACATCTTAACATATCTTCTAAAGTCTGAATGGTTCGTTCAGTTTGACCATCAGTTTGAGGATGATAAGCTGTGCTAAGATTAAGTTGTGAACCTAAAGCCTTTTGAAATGTCTGCCAAACTCTTGAAGTAAATCTGCTATCTCTATCAGATACAATTGAGATTGGCACTCCGTGTCTGCTTACAATTTCATCAAGATAATGTTTAGCTAACCTGTTCGTATTATAGTCTTCTCGAATGGCTAAGAAGTGAGCTGACTTAGTCAATCGGTCAACGATAACCCAGATTGCATCATGACCCCTAGGTGTTTTAGGCAATTTAGTTATGAAGTCCATAGAGATTTGCTCCCATTTCCATACTGGAATCTCCAATGGCTGTAGTAACCCAGAGGGTCTTTGATGTTCGGCTTTTACTCGTAAACACGTGAGGCATTTACTAACATATATAGCAATATCCTTCTTCATTCCAGGCCACCAATAGAATTCACGAAGATCTTGGTACATTTTGTCTGCGCCTGGGTGAATCGAATATTGAGATTTATGGGCTTCATCCATAATTACTTTCCTTAGATCTCCAAATGAAGGTACCCATATTCGATTTTGGAAATAGTATGCTCCATCTGATTTGGTTTCAAATTTTTGATTTAAACTTTGTAATGCTTCATTAGAGACATGAGTCTCAGTAAGTGCCTCTTGTTGTGCTTCACGGATTTGGGGTATGAGACTAGTCTGAATAGTCATCTCCAATGCTCGCACCCTTCTAGGTTTAACTCTTTCTTTTCGACTCAATGCATCTGCCACCACATTAGCTTTGCCTGGGTGATAGCGGATTTCACAGTCGTAATCATTGAGCAATTCTATCCAACGTCTTTGTCGCATATTAAGTTCCTTTTGATCAAAAATGTGTTGGAGACTTTTATGGTCTGTGTAAATAACACATTTGGTACCATAAAGGTAATGTCTCCAAATTTTCAAAGCAAAAATTACAGCACCTAACTCAAGATCATGTGTCGTATAATTCTTCTCATGAATCTTGAGTTGTCGTGATGCATAAGCAATGACTTTGTCTCGTTGCATTAGCACACAACCAAGACCTAAGTTAGAAGCATCACAATAGACTGTAAAGTCGTTGTTACCTTCTGGTAGACTAAGAATAGGAGAATTGCATAGCTTATGTTTAAGCAATTGGAATGCATCATCTTGTGCTTCTCCCCAAACGAATGGTTGATCCTTTTGAGTGAGAGTAGTAAGTGGAACAGCTATTTTGGAAAAATTTGCGATAAATCGCCGATAGTATCCAGCTAATCCTAGAAAAGAACGAATTTCCGATGGTGTCTTTGGTGCTTTCCAATCTTTTATAGCTTCAATTTTGGCTGGATCTACATGAATACCTTGCTGATCCACAACATGACCTAAAAATTGAACTTCTTTCAGCCAAAATGCGCACTTCGAGAACTTGGCGTAAAGTTGTTCTTTCTTTAGAAGTTCCAGAATTAGCCTGAGATGAGTTTCATGATTCTTCTTAGTCTTAGAGTAAATCAATATGTCGTCAATAAAGACAATGACAAATTGACCTAAATAGGGTCTACATACTCGATTCATAAGGTCCATAAACACTGCTGGTGCATTGGTTAATCCGAAAGGCATAACCAAAAACTCATAGTGTCCATACCGTGTTCGGAAAGCAGTCTTGGGAATGTCATCATCATGAACTCTCAGTTGATGATAACCAGATCGAAGATCAATCTTAGAGAAATAAGTAGCTCCTTAAAGTTGATCGAATAAATCATCGATCCTTGGTAATGGATAACGATTCTTGATAGTCAACTTGTTGAGTTCACGATAGTCGATGCACATTCTAAATGATCCATCTTTCTTTTTGACGAACAATACTGGTGCACCCCAGGGAGAATAACTAGGTCTGATGAAACCTTTATCTAATAGCTCTTGCAGCTGGCTTGAGAGTTCTTGCATCTCAGATGGTGCAAGACGATAAGGTGTTTTAGCAACAGGATTTGCCCCAGGTACGAGATCTATTTTGAATTCAACTTGACGTATTGGTGGAAGTCCAGGTAGTTCATCAGGGAATACTTCAGGAAAGTCACGAATAACAGGAATATCCTGGATAGTTTTCTTAGAAAATTCCTTAGCTACCACATGTGCTAGGAAAGCAGGATATTGTTTACGAAGATAGCTTCGAGCCTTCATGCATGATACTATCTTGAGTGTACGACAAGGCTTGTCTCCATAGACTCGTAATGTTTCCCCCGATGGTAATGGAATTTGTACAAGCTTGTTTGAGCAAACGATTTCGGCACAATTAGAAGATAACCAATCCATGCCCACAACAATGTCAAAGCTTCCCAAGTTCATTGGGATCAAATTGATAGAGAATTCATGATCATTGAGTTTCAATGTACAATCACGAATGATAGAATTGGCATGTATAAGTTTACCGTTTGCGATTTCTATGGTATACGGGGGTTCTAGTACTTCTACTGATTTACCCAAATGAGGTACAATTAACGTTGAGACAAAACTCTTGTCAGCACCAGTATTAAATAGAACTGAAGCATAATGATCATTAATAGTGAACGTACCTGTGACAACCGTTGTTTCTTCGCGTGCTTCATGAGCATTCATAGAAAACACGCGTGCTGGAACATTTTGACCTTGATTGTTATTAGAAAGTCTAGGACATCTGTTCCTGATATGACCAGTTGCTCCACATTCAAAGCACGTTGGCCTAACTGGTTTTGGTGTGGCTATCGACGTAACTGCATTGACTACTTTTCCAGTGAACCGACACCTGTTCTCCAGATGACCATATCTCCCACACTTTGTACATTTCCAGCACTGTTGACCCAGTGAATGATGATACTTGCATTTGTTACATTGAGGGTGGGGTCCAGTGTATGATCTCCTGAAGTTTGTTGTAGAATCTGCAACTGACGGTGCTCGATTTATAGAAGCAGAGGGGGTTGATGAAATTGCAAAACTTTTATTAGTTTTATGCTTCTTCTTAGGTGGCTCTGTTAGCTTCTTTTCTTCCCTAACCGCAGGAAGAACATCATCTGTTCGAGTAAGTTGACCACCCTTAACGAATTCATTGGTAATATCAGCAGCTAGATGAATTGTTGATTGCAGGGTTGCTGGTTTACTACCCATTACCATACTCCTGATAAGTAGTGGCAATCCCCCAATATACTTGTCGATTTGGCGGGATACAGGAGTAACCATGTGAGGCACCAGAATACTAAGCTCTTGAAATCGAGTAGTATAGGTGCGATTGTTTCCACCTACTTGAACTAGATTGTATAGTTCATCCTCCAAATTCTTCATCTCATGCTTAGGACAAAATTGCGTAACCAAAAGAGCTTTGAAATCGGCCCAAGTCATGCTTAAGGCAGCTTCCCTACCTCTACTCTTCTTTTCACCATTCCACCAGGTCAAGGCTCCCTGTTGGAACGTGCTTGCAGCCATTTTCACTTTTTGATCCTCTGGACAGTTAGTGTAGTCCAAAGTATCCTCAATGGATTCAAACCACTGAATGAGTCTAGTGGCACCTTCTACCCCAGAGAAATTTTTGGGCCTAGCATCATTGAATTGCTTAAAGGTAAAGCTTTTCGAATTTTCACCATTATTCTGAGTAGGACGATACTGAGAACCATTAGGAGAGTTTTGATAAGAGTTATTTAGTTGAGTAAATAGAGTTGGCAAGACTTGCACCAATTGTTGAGTGATGACAGCTGCCAAACGGTCTGTCTCATCGTTGGGATTATTGTCGGCCATTCTAAAGACAGAACGACAAACAGTAGATTTAGATTGATGTATAAAATAAGGATGAGGATTTTCAGATAAGAAATCACACAAACACATAAGGGACACTTAAGTTGTAGTCTAGGTCATCCATTAGGGTTAACCTAATTCTTTACAACCTTGGCTCTGATACCACATCTGTCACAACCCACGCCGCGTGCGGAATCCACGGCGCGTGACTATGTGTTCATGTGCCAATGTTGGAGAATAACCCATGATTAACTATGTTTCATAAGTTTAAGTTCATTCAAACAAACATAACATACATATAATACAACAAGTTTATCATAAGATAACTATTATACAATATGAAGCTTTTGTTTTCTTTCTAGGTCACAACTAATTCTGCTGTTGATCCTGACCTAGATTGATTTGCTGTCGTTCCCCATTACCTGAAACATGTAGATAAAAGTCAACTACGAATAGTTGAGTGAGAATCATAGGTTTTTGTTGATTTAAAATGATTGTTCAGACAATGATTTTCATGATACAATATTCACAAGTGATCAAGTAGGTACTTTGAAATTGAATCCACCTGGGCATGCAAACATCAAACCTAAAGAATAATGCTAACGTTTGGCGACCCCCAAACGCCGTAGTTTCAACGTCCAGCTACCCGCCGGAACGCCGTAAGAATAACGTCTGGTTACCCACCAGACGCCCTAAGAATAAAGAATCTTGAGTTCCCGCATATGATCATACCAGTACTACCAAGGGCTTGATAACAAGTTAATGATGTTCACATAAGAATAGTCCCAAATAGCCTCCACATAACCAAAGTTCCCAAGTGATACGCTTGTTTTTAATAAGTTGATAAATGTTTATCATGACGTTCCTCATGATAATGATATATGATTTCATGGTAGTTGATAAATGTTTATCATGACGTTCCTCATGATAATGATATATGATTTCACGATGATTGATAAAATATGTTTTGAAAAGATATCTACATGTTCCACCCCGAGTTTTGGAAAACAGAACATTAAAAGGGGAAATATGAAACTCACTTGTTAAATGCGAATGATGATGATCTTAATGTTTAGCTGATAGAAAATCCTCTATGGTTCCTATAACAATTTATGACTAATTGAATTAGTCACAACGTTTTCGGTTTAATCAAATAGATGTTGATTGTTGATTATTTCACTAACGCTTTCCTAGATGAATTTCTGGCTTAGGAATAGTCAATCCTTGTTATTTATCATTTAGTTATCATGAAACATGAGGATGTGATATTAAAATAAGTTTAATCACCATGCTCAATATACTAATCTGATTGTTATCATAAACATCAGATTGTTATTCTGGTGATTATCTTTATGCTTGTCATTAGTTTGAAACACTTGGATGAAACCTAGCATTTCAAGAAATGATCAAGACAATCATAATCATTATTACAATCAAATGATTTAAACCATTATAATCATTATTGTGGTTTCATGAAAACCGGGCATTATAACGGCTCAAAACAAGGATTTACCCGTTAGAACACCGTGTTCTTTGTTTATAATCATTCCTAGCCATCATCTAGGAAATAATCAACAACCCTAACTATCTCAATACGTTCAAAAACAAGATCTGATCAATCAAAATCAAGCTGGAAGGTTTAAAACAAACCGTTACCTAATCTGACGGATTTCTCGGACAGAAATGACGATCAGAACTTGTAGATACAATCCCTACTGCTATCCGGACGTTTAGAAGCTTTCAAAATGAAGATTGGATGATAAAAATGTGATCTAAAGGTGTTTTTGAGTGTAAAATGACGAGATAAAATGAAAAATTGAGTTTTCTTCGCGATCTGATCTTAAAAATTCGTTTTTCAGCCACCAGACACCCCGGGCGCATCGCCCCAACTGGGATGCTGGGTTGGGGCGTACCGCGCGGATTCCAGTTCGCAGATATTTTGGTTTTCTTCGTTTCGCGATTCCGAGAGCATACGAACTCCGTTTTGCGCACGGTTTTCGCCTACGTTCACGATTTTTCGAGCTCTTTCCAATGGTTATAATTTCAAGACCTGAAAAATTCAAGATATATGATCTCTTATTTAACGCTATCTTCAACTCAGCGTATCTTGAAATCAAAGCCTCGTTTCGTGATTTCGCTTACACTCATTTTCTTTATTTCCGAGATATTATTCTAACCTGAAAATTTTGAATTGTCACATGCACACACATATCAGATTTTAGAGTGAAGACTTTGACCAAAGTCAAATCTTAATCCTCTAATTATTCAACTTTGCCCATATGGCAAGTTTGGTCCCTCAAGGTTTTTATTAGTTAACTCACTTAACCAACCTAATCAAGTTGTTACTATTTAACTTTAATATCCCAAATATAATTATATTATTGTCACAACATAATTTAATATATGATAACATCCGTTCCTTTTTAATAAAGAAACACACGAGACTTGTCAAAGCCACTCATTACATGAATTAGGACTAGGATTATGACCAAAAAATAGATAACAATACGATTTTAATATATCAGTGGTGGGCTGACAGATGGGTGTGACCCTACGTATGCCTTAAACATAAGCTAGCTTTGATAGATCATGAAAGTTTTTGTGTTTAGTGCTATGACATTAAGTATTCACATTAAACTAAAAACAAAATCGAAACGTGTAAGTGAAACCCGACATTTCTATGGGTGACGAATTAAACCTAGAACGTTGTACGTATACAGGTATACACGTATTTGCAAGATTGTAATTAGTTAAAATAAATGAAGGTTCATAAAATTAAGATAAAATATTTAAGTTACTTATAAAATATACAAGTAATAAAGTTTCAACACTTACCGAGAAAACATGAACATTTAAGCACGATCACGTGCACATGCTATATAAGAATTAAATCTTCTATCTTTTGGCATTTATTACCAACACCCTCTCTCTTTAAAACCTTCATCCCCTCTCACTTTCTCTCACTAGAAAACATCATTTTTAGCCATTTTCATAGTATTGGAGGCTTTTTCCATCTTGTTATCCATGAGACTTAACAACATCTTCTAGCTAAAAAAGGGTAGATTTACGCTCACCTCTTGTCTCGGCTGAATCTTGAAAACAAACTCTCAAAACATGTTATAAACTTGGTTAAACTTAGATCTAGATAACTACAACCAAAGAAATCAAGTTTTTGAGCGAAAACATCTAAGTTACAGGCCTGGCGAGAGGTTAAGGATTTAAATATCGAGACTATTTGTCTTGGCACTCCTGATATTAGCAGTATTGGCACCACCTATACTAACAATCTCGCCACATGGTACGATACTAACAATATCTGTAAATAGTCTTGACAGATATGAGCCAACCACCGATAGTAAGAGTATTTGTGAAGGCCACCTTCAACACTTAACCAAATTTCCAACAACATCGAGGTTACTAATACTTAACAAATATCACACAATTTCATCAACTTAAACAATGGTAACATCGAACGTGTAAACAAGGTCAATAAACATGAAATAAATCTTATAACATGTATTATCACAATTGCGTGGTTCGATTAGAAGTATCGTTCCCTAGCTGCTTATTCAAGACTTAGATCGTTGCTGTCACGGGAGAACATTGCCCCTATTTTACTTTGTTTTGCAAACGTTTAGGGTGACACATGTAACAAAGTATTTCTTAAAAACTTTTTCAAAGTTTTCATCACAAAAAAAGTTTTAACAAGAACCCCCGATAAAGATTGGTTTACGAGAAACAGTGGAACATTTATCATAAATAGTTTGGGTGAATCATTGGAGCATTTGATCATGAAAAACATACAGTGGGATAGATCAGTTTACATAGTCATTTTCAATAACATTTTTCAAACAAGCATAATGTACTCAATGACATGATATTCATTATTGTAAACTTACTTGAACAACACATGACGTTAGTACAAGGTGATCACTGGTAGAAAGCATGCACATTATGGCAACTATGTGTTACCTTTAATTCATTATAAAGCTAACTATAGGTTGGGCACATCTCGACAAATTTGAGTTAATGTTAATTAGTTTTAGAATTAACTACAAAATGGGGCACATTTATGACAACTTTAGATCCTCCTTAATTCATTTTAGAGTTTGATCATAAGTTTGGCCCATTATCACCGACTGTCTCGGACTGGGCACAGTATCACATTCATAGATGATGATAGTTTGGGTTGCAATTATTATGTATTTCTAGACTTTTTATGTCTTATTCGATAAATTTCTTATGCTTTGATTTAAACCTATGTTTTTCTCACAAGCTATTCTTAGTTGACAGATTTTTACATGTTTCTGGAAATCAAGGATAGCTAAACTCTAAGGACAACTAAGGCGACCTGGTTAAGATAAATATAGATCAAGAAACACATAGGTTGGATTAGAAACTCACAAATCCTTTTGTTTATTTATCTTGTTTGATGATCTTTTGTAAGCTTATTTTCAAGGTCGACTAGTTGTAACTCATTCTTTTGGCTAGATGATCATAGTTTGTATTAATTAACTTAAAAATTATGAAATCTTGTATACATTGTGCTTGTTCCTTCAATTATTGGTTATGAATCAATTGTAGTCACCGCGTCATGGATTCCGCACGCGGCACAGAGTGTGACAGTTGATTTGACATTAAAAGGGTTGTCTTGTTTTTTTATTGAAGAGAATGCACTAAGTTTGATGACTTAGATTTCTTTTCTAGCGAGACATCAACTTTCTTGTGTGGTTTTTTGACTTTCTCTCATAAGATGATGATAATGCAATATTACATGTCCATGTGTACCATACTAAGTGCAAGTCCTCCTTTAAACTACATTTGGTGAAAGTTCTTTTGTTTAAAAAACATTTGATTTTGAAACATATGAGTCAGTTGTTAATTTGCTTCGCTTTTGAAAATATGGTTTTCTTGAAAAACTAGATTTTTTTATTATAGTCCTCAAACTCACACTTTCGTTGCTTGTAGAAGCAGATTTATCCAAGTTGTTACATAACATCTTTTCATCTATATTTTGTAACGCCCATCTCCCGTGACACGTTACATCATCGGATTTACTCATAAGCACAATGAGTAAACAGAGATAACTCAATCGCAGGGGAAATAAAATATATTATATATAAGTAAACCCGATTACATATCTGTTACACAACCATTTTTATTTATATTTTACAAAGTCTACATCTATGTCATTCTTCTAAAAAATTGCAGCCATCATCCATCCAGTGTCATTTATGCCAACTGTTTCTTGCCTCGACTAGCTGAGGCTTCACCATCTCTACCTAATGTGCATGTTAAAACTTAAAATTTGTGAGCTTAAGCTCGTGAGTTCTAAGTTTAGTATATGTCACACCCCGAGCCGGCGGGAACGGATCGGGTTTTCCCGTCGAGCGGAAGGTTCTCGGGGCGCGATATCTTGAGTGATAATCGAATGATCAGATTGTTTACATAGCACATGATAAATAAATGAGAAATGCTAACACAACCATGACATAGAATTGCAAGATTAAATTACAATGTATCGTTCATAATTTAACCAAATAAATCTATCAAAAAGAATCAATGTAACTATATCTTGTATCTGTACAAGATATACAAAAGATGATTCATTGTTCTTGTCACCAAAAGCATGCAACACAAAATAAAGCTAGGTCTTCTAAAAGTCCACTAGCTTAGTCCATGCATACATGTAGCTACACATGTTCATCACCTGAGAAAACATGCATTTAAACAAAGTCAACACTAGGTTGGTGAGTTCATAAGTTTGAATATTGAAAACCTTGAATTGTTCGCACACAGTCACAAAGTCATACTGAATACTTGTAATGATTGATTCACCTGTTCCACCCAATGGCCTCTCCTTAGTTATATGTACAAGTAGGGTATCACCTGATCAAGCATGCTTATATATAGGGCATACGAAAGGGTCAAGCCCAGACGCCATCCCACCACATGCTCAGTCAAGTTCCACACTACTTGCGATACAACTAAAGATATCCATTTCCCAATTGTTCAACATGTCTGATATGTATTCATCTATTATATCATATGTAGAATAATATAATATGAGGGGTTTAGTTATCAAATCGAAGTATTGATAATCCCTCGATGTGTTAAGGAATTTAGATTAATTTAATCTGGTCCTTATATTATTCCATTACTTGTGGGGTTAACTGTTGTTTCACTTTTAAATATTAAGAGTGTTAGTTAACCATTTGTAATTTGTTCATGAACTATAGTGCATAGAGCCTAAAATGAATCCATTGAAATCCTCACGTAATCAGATTTCAATGCATCCGATTTACCTCTACCACTTTGTATACCCAAAGACCTCATCGAAACAGTTACTAGTAATGTGACATGAGAATATAATTTACTCAGTCTACTAGACAACAAGAAATGATGGATTAATTACCTGTCACTGCAGATTAATATCACCATGTGTCGCTTTCCAGAACCTGACTTGAAGTCGCCCTGTCACCGGTCATACGTTACCGGCCAATGAATCAATACGATCAACATACTAGCCCTACAAGCTAGAGGTTTGTCAAACCTATGGTACCACTATGCTATCGTCGGTTTAGTCACGTCAAACTAACTGGTCAGCGAATTATAGGGGCTTACATGATCAACTTGAACTAGTGGCACATGATTGAAGTGATATAATACAACAGGTCAATAGTAACTAATTGTAATTGCGTTCATCCGTGTTATTGTTCACAATGTCATATGTTCTCCGTGTTATTAACAAGGTTAAATAAGAACTTGTCTTATTACATTATGTTAATTATTTGAGTGAATGATGTTGTTATCATGAAGTTACATTATCATGATTATCATTCTTTGTTCCATGTTCTCTTGTAATATGTGTTGAGTTGTAAACCTAAGTGTTTAAAGGACTTGTCCTAATACACTTACTTAACTCTTGTATCGAATGTTATTACGAAGATACATAGTATATTTATAACATTCATATGCTTGCCTGTGATTGTTCCAATGATTGTTTATGTAAGAATAACTAAGTGTTATAAGATAAAATCTTACATCTATGTTATTATAATGAGTTGATGAACTAGTAAGATATATTATCTTATTCATCTGATTATTCCTGTCACATACCGATCATACAAGCATGCATACAAAGATAAGCGATAATAAGCAATTTGTATTATCTAAAATCAATGTAATAGCAATATGTTAAGCAAAACTTTTAAATAGATAAAAGTAAGCATGTTTCTTAGCCCCGAGAGTTTAAAGTCAGTTAAAATTAAAGAAAAAGGGGCATATGAACTCACCTTGTTGTAGTTGGGGGTTGACTTAGTCTAAACAGAAATGCACGCGCTCTTGATTGTACTTGATGTTGTTTGCACGATCCTGTATTGATTTACGATGTTTGAGACTTATAAGTATAATTTTGTAGGGCTTTGTGTGTGCGCGTATGTAGGTATTAGCCATAAAAATTGGCTAACACTCGTATGTCCCGGTCATGATTCGGCCTGATTCCATTGTTATTGGAGCTTGATAACACTTAACCCAATTAAGTTAAGGTTATTTATCTTTCTATTGATTTTATATTCAACTTGAATCAATGTCCTAGTAAAAGAGTACTAAGTATAAAGCTTAGTCTTTGGGTTAGAAGTTAAAAGCCCATTATCCCGTTTGCCTTAACTCTTGAAACCGCATATAGTTCATGTTAAAATTATAGTTTGTTTTTGATCATGTTGTTATTATTTTCAAGATAATTCCATACATGTTATTTGTGACACCCCGTAATTTCCAGGTCAGCATCTTATTTATTTAAATGTTTATTTAAATGCATTATGTACACGTGGCATTAGAATTAGATTAATTTAGTGTGACACGTGGCACGACAGTACGAATACTGACACATGACTAGATAATTCGTGGAATTATCGACGAACAACACACACGTGTCAAAACACACGAACGTTGGTGAACGTCTAACACATTGTGTAGCACAACACTCGAAACTTCACGAAACACTGTCACAAGTCAATTATGGCCGATAATTGACCAATAGAGTCCAAACGACACTCGAATGATGTTTTACAGTCGAGAAACGGGCAAGAATGGGCCAGAACAACAAAAACAAGCTTATTGGGCTTGAAAAACAGGCCAGGCGGTACGCCTGACCCGGGATGCCCGCGACAGGCGATGCGCGCGGGTGGAATTTAGGCGCCTCGCCTGTACCGGATCCGCGCGTAACGACACCTCATGCCCACCAACGTCAGGCGATACGCCTGACACCCCTGAATCGTTTAAAATCTTCTTGAGCAGCGCAAAACCATCATTTCATCTACTATCATCATTTTTCTCGACCACACACGCCACCATTCGACCATAACCGATCCAGGAGCTCTGCTACACCCTTCTTCAACCTTTAGAAAGCCATTGGAAGCCATTGAAGCCACCTTGAAGCTTGAAGAGCTTGAGGAGAGGAGTTGGAGGCCACACCACCACCATCACCATCATTTTTCTGCTCGAACCTGCTGTCCAGGAGCCCAAGTGACTGCTCTCATCATCATCTCAGGGTCTTTGAGGCTTTGGAAGGTAGATTGATGTTCCTTGTAGCTTAAAATGCATTATTTTCACTTCTACACACACATGCAAGTGCTAAATCCCACATGCAAGCACTTTGAATGCACATGCACGAGATTTACTTCTGGGTTTGTTGATTTTAATGTGTTTTATGATGATCTAAGGTGTTTAAATGATGATCTATGATGATCCATGGTGTTGTGTATGGGTCTTGTTGTTCAAAGTAACGTTTTGTGATGAGATATGGACATGCATGTATGATCTAAGGCATTTTAGATAGTTTTGTTGATATTGAAATGATTCTTAATGATGTATAAGTGTCCTTGCAAGATTAGATTGTGATTAGGATGGTTAAAATGTGATTTGTAGACAAACTTGCCATTTTTAGTAACTTTTTAGTTACAAATTGATGATTTGGGATATATGATAAACATGCATGTATATAGAATTGTTGCTAGGAGGATAACATGATGATTTGATGTGTTAGAAAGTAGTCTTGATGATGTCTATGATCATATTTAGTGTTATTACTATTTTTAGTAACTTTTTGGGTAAGAATATTGATAGATGATGAAATCGGATATGTTGACATGATTAAATGTTGTTAGATGACATATTATGATGAATGATGATATGAAAAGTTGTTTAGAAATGTTTAAATGGTGATTTGATGCAAAAACTACAAAGTTACTATATTTAGTAACTTTATTTTTATAAAAACCGACTCGAGAACACTTTGTATGACTTGAACATGCTAAATGATTTATTATGTTATAATATGTGGATTAGATACTAAGTTAGATGGTTTCCGATGTCACGTATGCTAAAAATGGAAACTTTCCATTTTAGGAAACTTTTGTGCACTAACATGTTGTAAACGATTTATGTGAACCCGCATGATGATGTGCTATATGTTAACATGACCCCGTAGGACTATTGAACATGCTAGAACTCTAAAACCGTTATGCTTTGTGAACTTTCCATAAATGGAAACTTACTATAAATAGTAAGTTGTCCATAGACGCGACTTGCGCATTTTGCACACGACAAACACTTACACAATTGCTACACGAGTCACAAACCCTCACACGGTTCACCAACGGGTCGTTGACTTGACACGGTCAACTTTGGTCAAACACGGTCAAACACGGTCAAACATGGTCAAACACGGTCAATGTGGACCAACACGAGCAAACACGGTCATTGTGGACCGACACGGACAAACACGAACAACCAAGGGTTGTTGGACACAAACATGAGCACTAACACGAACACTAGCACGGTCACTTACACCAACTCACGTACGGTATACGATATAGGTTGCCGGTGACCGACACGCATTTCGACGCAGGAGCTTACGCTTACTTATCGCTTTATTCACTAAGGTGAGTTTACGGCCCCTCTTTACTCTTTTTCAAATGCTTTTAAATAGGGGAGAATACTAGTTGCATCGAGTCAAACATTATTACTGTACAAACACTATTGTGCATGCTGGTTTATTGGACAAACATTAAGTGTTGAACTCGTTACAAGCCCTCACAAAGTCTTACCGTTAATGTACGAACAACGTGGTAGGTTTGGATGGATCCATTAGGGAATGACTAACCCCACGGGGCACCATGTTGACTGAGTGTCATAACCCGTGCAAATTCTGACCTAACTTGCTATGTATACGAGGCATAGCGGAGGCAAGAGCAAACAAGTCTAGTTCGGTAGTGACGCACTGACACTTTGGGCCTAGGGCTCGGTACTAACATTGATAAACAGCATGACACACTTTCATTACTATATGTATATCAAAACCTGTGAACTCACCAACCATCGTGTTGACACTTTTCAAACTTGTATTCTCAGGTAACTAGCAGGCTATGGATGCCAGGAATGCACGTAGGGGATCGAGCATAGGACCTGCATGCATTTATCTATGTTTTCATACAAACACTGTTTATTATGAATATGTATCTTTATCAAACATCGTAGTGTTTAACAACTTTTGATTTCCGCTGCATATGTCAAACATTTGAATATTCCGCTGCTATATGATGAAATACTTTTACCGCTGCAAACTATTTTAATTGTGTATGTGTCAAATATTGGATTTGTAAACACATATAGAGGTGTTCTATATGACCTTGAGCTGTGATTCTGGACACGTCACATCCACGTGGACATTTGCCACAAGTGGGAATTTGGGGGTGTGACATTATTAATTGAGTTGACGTCAAGTGTTTGTCTCGACATAACCCATGTGGGCCGAATGTTTAGTGCATAGGCTAAGTATATGGGCCGAATAACTGGGCCAAATCAGCTCCTGGGCCACATTGGGCCTGCTTTGTGGACCGTGGGCCTTTTTCAGCAACTGTGGGCCGTGGGCCAAATGGGGAGTTTGGGCTGAAACAAGATCTGGGTCAAAACAGTGGGTTGTGTTGGGCCTGAACGTAGGGCATGGGCCATGTGGTTTGTGTGGGCCACTGTTGGGTCAAAATGAGGAAATTGGGCCTGAGACATAGTTAGTGGGCCAAGATACTGGATTTGGGCCGCAACAGTACAACTACTGGGCCGTGTTCGGGCCATGACAACAGATCTTGGGCCTAAGGTTGGGCTAGACAATAGCTGTTTGTAGATGGCTGAATAGTTTAGGGTTCTTGGTCAAAGGGTGCTGTTGGGGTCAAATCAAGGTAACCGGCCGAATAAGGGTTGGAGATGGCCGAATGAGGTGGTTATGGCCTGTGTCAAATGCGTAGCGAAGGAGGGTGATCTGCGAATGGGGTTTGGTTGGCGAATGAGAGTGAGCCGCGAACGAGGTTCTTCGGCCGTGAGTCTTTCGGCCATAGGCCATTCGACCCCCCTGCGTTCTCCCATTTGGCCACCACAAGAACCGAACTTAGCTCCGCCTCCATAACCAGGCCCCATGATGTTTTGAAGGTAGTGTAGGCTAGGATTAGTCCCGGTGATCATAGGGTTCGAGTATGAGGGTGTTTGACCGGTTAGAACTTGTAGCTTCAAACTAAAGATGAAAACCCTAATTTTTGACATTTTCAAGCCAAAGTACCTCGACTCTCAGTGGGTTTTAGCCCCTATTGGTTGTACTTTCACGTAGAGGAGATCATTACCTTCGTTTAGGCTCAAGAATCACTCAATTTCATCAAGAAATGAGTGAGATATTGTAGAGAGAAGTTCAAACTTTCTAGAGAGAGAGAGGTGTCGGATTCTAGGGTTTTAGAGAGAGAAAAGGGTGGGAAAAGTGAGGAAGAAGAACTCACTCATGGTATTTATACCCCGGGTGAGTTCGGGTTAGTTTCGGTTGCTCGGTTCACGTTTTCGTTGCGTCTCCGGGACGTAACGCGCATATTTTACGTGATGAAATAAAAGAATTACTTTTATTTATTCTTGATGAGTTTCAAAATTGTAAAACATAAAAATGTTTTATTTTCTTTAATTAATGTCGTTCGTGACGTTTTCGTTTTCGTTTCGTCGGAACGCGTCGCCTTCGCACGTATTCGTTCGAATCGTCACCCGAACGAACACGACGATGGTTTTGCTTTCCGACTTTTGTTTTCTACTTTTCAGTCACTATTTCAGAACTCCAAACTCACAGATATGTTTGTGTGAATCGTCACCCACGCAAACACGCTGTCAGTTCATTATTCTGAAATAACACTGCAATTGTGTTTGAATTGTGTTTCCTCACAGACGGACTCAACTAAACTTCCTTTTTTCACATTGTTTTCGTTCTGATTTGTCGGCCATCTGATTCCTGTCATCTATGGATATCAGATCGCAACCGACTTGTTCTTGTTATTTACTCGAACATTGTTGTTTCTCTTGATTCGTTGTTTTAACTGTACTTAGGTTTTCACCTAAATACTAACAACTATTGTTTATCGTGCGTGTTGTACTTACAGTATTTAAGTTTATACATAAATACGTACAACTGTTTCTTGTATTCTGAATTCTATCAATACGGCTCTGTTCATATACATGTATTTACACATAGTAAATAGTGGAAGTACACATACCGTACTGACTTGCCGAACGATCTGGTACTGGATGTCACAGTATACATCTTTTCATTTCAAACCATATATTTAAAAAACATTTCATAAAATCATACATTAATATACATATATCATATTATACCAAAAACAGTCATTAATTAAAACTTTGTTCACCTAACAGTGCTCTGTTTTACCCGAAGGCAACTCTGTTCACCCAAAGAGCTCTATTTTACTCAAAGGTAACTCTGTTTTCAAAACAAAGATTCGGGTTGCCTTTTTCTATTTTGAAAAATACATATAGAAAATTCGGCATTATGTCGACTTAACATTGTTCATATATATTAAAACATTATCAATATAGCATTCATATCATCCCAAAGTATTTAAAACAGTAAAACATGGCTCATAGAACTCACGTGATCTACGCTTCTATCGTACAACTTTAGCTCCTCAATTCTTATCTCACGTTACCGCCAATTTCCTAATAACATCAGTACCCTAGTGGGATTACTTAACTTATCTTTATATTTTCAGATATTGACTCGAGTCTTTAATTGGACAGCACAACAGCTTATGCTTTTTGATTTTCTTAAAAATATTTGCGCAGAATTTCTGCTTATAAAACTTTATTTTAAAATTTCAAATCAGGCAGAGCCTCGTCTTATAAGCATAGGTTTTTATAGAATATTTGGGCAGCATCTCTGCATACTCCGTATTTTACAAAAATATTGAAAATAGCCTCCACACATAGTCTAAATAAGATTTTAAACAAATGGTATATCGACTATTCTATTTAAATAATAAATTTTAAATAAGAGTGTAACAAGTGGTTACCTCAAAATAGCTCGTGCAAATGCTCACTTAACAATCCTTAAATGGAATTCTAGTAACTACCGTACTCGCTCATGGGTTTTAGTAGAGTATTTTGACAGAGTTTTGTTGCTTATGAAAAAATGGAAATTCAATTCTCAACAAAAGACTATTTATAGACGTTTATAAATTTGATTAGTCATTATTAAAATTAACATTCGTTCTCCACATATTTAAATAATTGACACGCATCCATTTTATGATTTTGAATCCTGCGCGTAACTTCTTTCTTCATTGTCATTGATTTTTTTATTTTTTTATTATTATTATTATAATTAATTTAGCTTAAATCTTGTTTTTCTCTTATGACCTTTTGTATATGATGTTTTAAAAACTTTCGAATATGACGTTGAAATCTACTAACTATTATCTACGTTTCTACCCAAATATAATATATTTTATTAATTTTTGACGGTCTTCTATAATAGTAAATATTCAACTCAATAGGCATGGTTGTGTGCCGTGTTACGTTTCTTCAGTCATGCCACGTGTCTATACTCATGTCACCAATCGACACGTATTAGTTGATGTATAGGTAAGGTCATGTCTCATGGGGCACGGGCGTGTTCTTTATTAAAGTTTTATTTTATTATTTAATTTTATTTAATTATTTTTTTTGATTCCTATAAATACCTTTTGATTGAGCAAAACCTGCCCTAACATAAGGAAATTCTTTTGATACCAGGAGTAACCAAAAATGAATGATATGTATCATCAGAGTCTTCACAGTCAGACACCGAATCTTTCAGCAGTCCATTCACCTATTATGGTCTTGATGATGATGATGCACAACTAGCATTGACCTTGATTGGCTCAACCACCAGCGGTTTTTTAACTTGAAAATCAATAATGGTATCATAATTTGGAGTGTTCACCATGTTATTGAACATGGGTGGATGACAACTTTTATAACCCAAGCCATGCTTCTTATCCACTTGGCCATTTCTAATCATGTGCTCCAAGATATAAAAGGAGCTAGCATAGCTCAATAGCTTCAGATTGAATGTCTCATAATCACACTCAACAACCACCAACTTCTTGTTTGTCACATAGATGGTATTCATTTACGATATGATAGCATCTTATTTTATTGAGGATGGTGATTTCAATTTCATGCATTTGTTGTTTAAAACATCAATTTTATTCTCGAAATCTTTTTCATTTGAATTTAAAACTTTATTCGCCTCAATGCATTGATTTAGATCAAGCACAAGATCTATGTTCTGCTTTCTATATGCCTCGAGTTTTTTTCAAGGTCCTCACATCATGAACAATTTGAATTAGAAGTTGAACATTCAGGTTCTACCTTTACTTCCTTTGATTATGATGAAGTGTCTTCCATCACGGAAAATTGATATGTCTGCATCATATCATCTAAGCCCGATAACTCCATTGTGCTCTTCGCTTTCCTCCTTGAACTTGAATGATTTATTTCCTCCCCCATATCAGCTAAGCAAGCTTTACCATAATATCTATTTTTTGAGCTAAACCAAAACGTCTAGTTCTCTCCCTTTGGTTTGATTTCAAGAACTAGGATGAGTAGGAGTTTCAATTAACACTTGTCGACTCTCATTGATTGGAGATTGATTCTTTAGATTTGGAAAAATGATTCATGTTCCCCATATTCTTGGTCTTATTATAGTTCCTAGCAAAATGTCCTTTATCCTTGTAGTTGTAACATGTGACCATGGATATGTCAAATCCAAACATGGAATCTTTGTTCACACTGATTTCCTTACCCTTTCTCCTTACAAACTCACTGGCTCTTCTTACAGCACTGGCTAGCGCCTACATGATGTTGATCCTCTCTATTTCATCTTGATCTGTCTGAGAGTATTCCTCATCAGAAATGTGAGAATTTTCAATTTGACCAGCCAACAACACACTATAAGACCTAAAAACAATAGATAAAAAGGCCCATTCCTATTTATCAACCTCTATAGAAAACTTTACCAAAGTTGTCAATTTTCAACTTGGTTGTAGATGCACTAGAATGTGTTTGATTGGTTGACTGAGAAGAGGATGTTGTAGAAACACAATTGGTGTTGCTTGACATAAAAGTTGTTCTGAGAGGAGCATTGTTAGATGTTGTGGTTGTAGACTAAGTAGAGTAATACAATGAATGATCTTGAACACCTTTCTTGAACTACCATTTTTTGTCAATCTCTTGGACTCTCAATTTTTAGATGAAATCATGATGTCAATTGTAGCAAGTGTTTCATTCTACTTTAGGACCATCAGAAAGGCTTATCATTTTGGTGGATGTGTGTCAGCTAAGCATTGGACTTTTTTCTTCCACAGAAGTCTTGACTTGATGATTGTACAAATCGCCTAACAAATGATAGTATATAGCAATCAAGTCATCCAGAGATTCATTCCTAACAAACAGAAAGCTATTGAATTCTCTATTCAAAGCTTTGGACTATATGTTCTTTAAGGCATCATTTCCTTCATATCGTTGTTGCAAAGCATCCCATAGCGATTTGGATGAAGAGAACTATCTGAATTGATGGAAACATCAGTATCAATTGATTAAGATAAGACAGCGTAATCTTTTTTCTCATAATCATAATCTTCCCACAGTTCCTCAGTTAAGTGTGTAACCTGCACAGGAGAGCCATCCTCATTCAGGGTCCTCAAGTAACCATTTCCGCTCATCACCCATAGGTTTGTATCCATGCCATTGATGTGAATCTCAAACCTATATTTCCAATGAGGATAGTCATCCGTACACATCAACTTAGGAGTTTTGTTTGCAATCCCTATTTCTGTTTCATTTAAAAGTAAGTTCATAATTTTGCTATTTTAGCTTGCCATAAAAGCCATATCTTTCACACTTGATTTAACTTGTAGATCAATACTTAGAAATATTATGTGTTTGGACGAATGATGGTATCACTCAAATGAGTCTTCAAACGAATGAAAAATAAACACGAATGAACAAGGTTGGAAGAACAGAGGGGATAGGTGAATGGGAAGTTGTGCGAGTGAGAGGTAAACAAATGAGACCAGTTGGACGAATGAGTGGTGGGAAGAATGGGGTTTTGATAGAATGAGGGAATTATCCGAATGTTAGATATATTGATACAAATGAGAGCTCTATTTTTACGAGTGAATGGCTAACCCTGCAAATGGGTAAGGCTATTTGTACGAATAGGCCATTCGTGTGATCTAAAAACACACAACTGATTGATCTAAAAGGCTATTTATGATTGAACGTGGATACGGATACGAAAGATGAATGCAAGTAATCCCACCCTCAGTTCTCTATATGAGGGTCCCTAGGTTATAGTCTAGGTCAAACCATTAGTATGGCCTAATTCTCTATAACCATGGCTCTTATACAACCCAGGCCAATAGGCTGGATCGACTTTCTCGTCGGGCTGAATAATACTGGGGCGCCATCATATTGGGGTGATCAGATTGTATACCTAGCACATGATATGATGAGGAACAGTAAACATTCATTCGGATAAAACAGTTAAATTACAGCTGTCACAAATACAATAATTTAATTTTGTAATCTTCAAAGCCAGAAAATTATTTTATCTTGTATATGTACAAGATATAACAAAAATGATTTACAATATGAGACAAAAAGATGTCCAAAATATGCTAGGTCCACTACTCTAGTCCTCCTATCATATGTCTTGAAGATGTAAATCTACACCTATTCGTCACTAGAACGAGAAGTAATGTTTTGTTGATGTTGTGTTAATATATCCGGTACTACACCAGATAACGATTCTTTCACCATTCGTGCTACTGCTGCTTCATTTAGTTCTGATCCGCTTACAACTGCAGTGGAACTGTGTATCGTTTTCGGGTTAACAGGCGGAACCGTATTCGTTTCCGGGTTAACTGGCGGAACCGGAGGATTTGATTCTGGATTAACAGGTGGAACTTGATTTGTTTCTGGGTTAGTAATATTCTTAGAAGGTCGACCTCCTTTTGGATCCATTTTTCTTCTCATATGCAGACAAACTCATGTCAGTTTAAGAACATTCAAATATAACCCTTTCAGTCACATAAATTCAACAGTATTTAGTTATACTAAAAAGTTATGTTGATATGTGATTATAAGAATTTTATATAATTACATTGATATTATCCAGATATGTTCGTAATACAAAGTAATTACATTGATATTTGTAGTTATACTCAGTTTTGTTTTCTCAAAAACATGTTATAGTGTCGCATAACACACGACATTGTGACACTGGTACAGATATGTTATTGTTCAAGCTTTATATGTTATCACACATGTTTTTGATATGTTACCACACATGATTTTGAAATGTTACCACACAAGCTTTTGATATGTTATCACACATGTTTTTAAAATGTTACCATGCACAGGATTTTGAAATGTTGCCACATAGGCCTTTGATACGTTACCACACATGATTTTGATACGTTATGACACCCCGTTACTGTTTATGAAATAAAAGTTTTTGATATAAACTCCCATGTTTACACAACACACATATTGAAAGAAAACTTTTCATTACTACGATACTGTTTTTTACAACCGCAGAGTTAGATACAAGAAAGTTTCGTGATGCTAACCATACTAGTAAACGCCCTATTCTTATGGGATCTATTCTACATATCAAAATTATCCCATAACATCACAACCCAACCTATTCGCATCCGTTCCATGAATTCTACAATGAAACCTCCCGAAATATCGGAATCTGATCAAAAGCTATCATTATGGCTATAACGACCATCGCTATAGCCATCACCATCAACCTCACCTCCACTCCTAGACTCCTAAACCTCTCAACCTGCACTCTCCCTCTCTCTACATACATCTAGGCGTGTCATCTAATATCACGTACGATATCCTTTGGTAGACGTACTGTTCTCCTGGATTTGCCATTGATGTACCAAACAAAAGTTCCCGATCAGTATCATGAAATGAATATTCAGAAATAATATTCAGTACAACAATGATATCTATTCCTATCCTAAAGCAACTATTCACAATCAATATTGTTGTTGTTATGCTTGTTTTGAAACTTACTAGAACGCACACGTGTTGCAAATTCCAATTATGTTGGCCACTCATAACTGTAATTTGTACCACCTGATTATTCTGGCTCAAATCAAAACAAGTTTTGTTCTTTAGTTATGATCGTTGCACTCAGTGTCACTATAGGAGCCTATGGTAGTAGTCTAGGTCACTATGTCAACCTAAATTTCTATAATGATGTCATTGATCACTTTGAGAAGGCTGCGGAAGCATAGTGGTGATGCCTTAGAGACGGGGTGCAACTTCACTTGGTTTGGTATCACAATACACAAGATTAACTTGCAGACAACACCTTACAAGGATAATAGTATTATTACAATCCATAAGTTACTGTTCCCGACTTAAACACACTAAACAAATTGTGTTACTTAAGTACAAGTGCCTGATAGTGCAGTTCTCACACATTGTTATTGTCTACCTTCAAAATTTGTAAGTTTGAAAAGTCAGCATAAAGCTTGTGAGTTCATACACAAGACTCGATGCAGTATGATATGCTAAGTGTAGTCAATAACACATATTGACACAATTGGAATAATCATATGACCCATATCTAGTTCCTTTCCAACTGTAAGACATGACAATACCCAACGGTAATCATATGTGCCTCATTATAACGTATACACGTTTATGCTGATATTGGAAACAGTTAACAAACATTCACACCAGTCGAGATGCAATCCTCCCAACAAATGGGGTTATCAGCCCGATAGTACTACCATTGTTTACTCATTCGGCCCCACATAGGTTCACTAGATACAGTTCTCAAGAGTGAGGACCTTTTAATATGTCACTTCGATACCCACGGTTATCCTATGATATCCCAAAGCCGGCACACAGTTATATACACATATCATAAGTTTAGGAAAGTTTTCATAAAGATACCCTGAAGTTTAGAAAACATTGAAATTAAATGGGATTGCATAAAACTCACCTGAATTGTCGAAGTCAATGGTTAATACATAGACTTGTGTTTGTAATTCAGTTCTGCATTAGTTAAGATTTTATAAGTTATTTGTGTTTTAATTTACTTATTAGGTCTTTCTTAACGTTCAATGTCAAGGACTTTGCATCTCAAGTCATCAAACTGATATTAAATCCTTACTCAGTTGTCTTAATTGACTATCATACAATGTATGACAATATGGGAACCTATAATGATTTAGGTTCCTATTTAGAAGTTGATGACTCATTGGATTAATTAGAATGTCCTCATATTAACCAATCAGGTATTGTTGTTGATTATGTTATCAGAACAGTTTCCTTATTGATTTCTAGTTTAGGAATAGTCAATCATTGTTATTGATCATTTAGGTATCATGAAACATAGGAATATTACATTGGAATAGGTTTAATAACCATATTCAATATACTAATATGACTGTTAACATAAACATCATATCGTTATTCCAATAATTATATTAATGCATGTCATTAGCATAAAACACTTGGATTGGATAAAGCATTTCAAGGAATGATCAAGGCAATCATAACCATTGTTATAATCAAATGGTTAAAACCATTATGATATATGATATGGTTTCATGATAACCGGACATTATAATGGATTAAAAGAAGGATTTCACCATTAACATATTGAGTTCTTTTTTTCTAACTATTTCTAGCCATCATTTAATCAGTGATCAACAATAATAACCATTGCACTACGTTCAAAAACTAGATTTTATCCATACATTATCAAACTAGGATAAAACAAATTGTTACCCGTTCGGACGGATTCTTTGTTGCAAAACGAAGATCGGGGTGTTGTAGAAATGATCCCTAGCTTGATTATGATGTTCCTACAGCTTGAAAACAAGATCTTGGATCTGGAAAGTCGATCAGATCGAGTTATGGGTGTGTATGTTCGAGAGAACGAAAAAAAGTGTATGTTTGAATGAAATCTAATTGTTTTATCTGATCTGTTTGAATCGACCTATCTTCGCATACCGCCAAGGAGGCCTGATTGGGGTTTGGCATACCGTGGAGGAATCCAGAGAATTTTATTTATTTTGGGCTCATCGCGTACCGCCAATGGTACTCAAAATAGCATTGGCGTACCGCAAAGAGTTCCGGAGTAAAATATCTTCGAATTTTTCTTGTTTTTACGATTCTAGAGAATTTTGAACTCCGTTTTTCGCATGGTTTTCACCCACGTTTACGATTTCTCGCGTATTTTCAAATCGTGGCACTCACGATCGTACTTTTAAAGTGGATTTCAAACAAGAATGACATGAGCTTTCGATGTAATTGTCACATACTAACCTCAATATTGGAAGTTTGCCAAGCTAATAGCATTATCTACGTTACCGTCGGTTAGCCCCCCACCAACCAATGGTAAATGAATCTAGAGGGCCATACTTGATTCGTACTTGTTTCGTTGAAAACACACTTGTTTTGTCTTATTTTATTGATACATACTCATGAAATGTTTATGTTTTCTTCCTAATTCATAATTTAAATCTCTAAAGTAGTGTTATAAATATTGTACCAATTGTTCAACTATTCATAGTTTAAAATTTTAAAATAAGACCTTTGAAATTAACATTTGAGTTCCCATAGTAAATAAACATATTTGCATGCTTCTCTGCCCCGTAGTCTGGAAGGCAAAAATATAAGGAAAAAGGGTTTATGAACTCACCTGTGATTATGTTTCACTGACTTGCCTTGATTTGGGGTTTCGATTGAAGATTCATCTGAGTATTGTTGAAACCTATATTCGAATTACATAGATGAGTTATGGTTCGCATATGTTCGTTAGCGTGTTGATTGATATGGATTATTTTTCAGAATACTTAGGCTCGAAAATTCATTAACTTTGGTTAAAAACTCATTAACACAATGTGATATCAACAACCTAAAGAATCAAATGCATGCTCTGATACCACTTGTTAGGTCCGGTTCCTTTTGGATCTAATAAATATCAAACAATAATCACAAGTGCGAAATTCATGTAATTATTGTGTGTTGTAATTGAAATTGGAATGTGATCATATGGTAGGGTCGATACAATTGAACCTCAAGTTTCTTTGTATTAATAACATAATGCAAATCATACAAAGATTACAATCAGAGAGTTCTAAGAAATTTTTCTCAAAAAGTTATTTCGAACCTGACATAAGCTCATAAATAGTGTCTAAGTATAAAAGCTCCAAACTGTTAGTATCGAAGGCTTCGATACTATCAAAAACTCTAACTTATTATTGATACTAATATTATCAGTATGGTAAGCTTGCAGATACTATTAGTGTTGACAGACACTTTGACAAAATCAACAAACTATACAAAAATTACAATTTTACAAATGAAAAACAAAGCAAAACTCATAACAACCACTTCAATAAACTAGATACATCCGGTCTTTAATCATCAACTGGAACTCTTGATACCAGGGTAATAACAAACACATTTAAGTCTAGTTATTTTTATTGCCCTTTTTTACCCATTGCTTCATGATTGTTGATTGATGTAAGCTAATCATGAATGATTTTGAAAAATCTTGCACACATCTAAGGATCATCCTAAATAATAAATTAACATTCGATCGATGTTTATAAATTTCAAAAATTTAGTTTAAAAGAACAAATAGATGATCAAAGTAGTTGTTTCAAAGGAAAAATAAGTAAAGTTGACCTACACTACAATGGCTACAATGACTTGGATTTGTAGAAGTCCATGTTGTTTGAATCAAAGTTGTTAGACCTACAAGAAAAATAACCATTTTGATGCAGGTGATACATTTTATAAAAAACTAAAGGAGGTTAAAGAAGGGTGAAGCATGTGTATCTAAATTATCAAATCTTTTGAACTCAAGAAGGAAAAAAAATGAAAATTACATGCCAAAATAACAACATTTTAGATGTGAGACTAAAAAAAATAATATCTAAAGCTAAAGTAACAAAAAAAATATCTTGCTCAATACTTTACTATGAATTTGCTTTTAAAAATAATTAACGAACAAATATTTTCATTTGCCTCTATTAATAAATCAAGATTTTTAGAAACACATGTCATGTTACCAGAGCACATCATCCTTAATTTCTTGCATCTCTCTCATATTAAATAATAATATCAAATATTAAATATAATTGTTATACAATTTAAAATAAAAAGATTTGTTAATACATTAAAAATATATCGATATTAAAAACACACTTTCTATAAAACCAAATTATAAAAAATACATTAAAAAACATATTTTAATACGAAATGTTAAGGAAACAAAATTTTAAAAAATTATAGTTTAAAACACAATATTATTATTTTATTACTTAAAATAATAATTTATATGAATTTTTAATCATATTTATTAAAAAATCCATCTTATTTTTTTGTCTTATTTATAAGTATTTATTATTATATTATTATTTTATTTAAATTTAAATGTTTAGTTTTATTTTTTTTAATTAAGGTAGCTTATCCAAATTATATTCCTCATTTTACATTTAGATTAGATCAAAAATAGAAACACAGGGGGGAGTCGTGGAGATTTGTCGCACTTCATTCAGATTTGCTCGCTCGATCGCTTGCTAGGGTTCCGCTTCATAAATCTCAATCCAATAGAAGAAAGAGAGAGGCTAGAGAAATCGACGGTTATAACTAGGGTTTCCAGTTTTTCAGATTCATCTGCTCCGTATCTACGTATCTTAATTCTTGTTAAACCTTCTTTGTATCTTGATTTATGTGAATGGATACAAGTTCATGCCTAGATGATCTCAACACGCTTTCGTCTTCATCTTTACCTTCTCAAATCCATCAAAAGTGAGATTAAGTCTTTTTCCCTTCTCGGTTCTTTGTAATTTGAATTCGATAGAAAATATGCCAACAGGGACTTTCTTGAATTGTTGATTGATTGATCTTACCTGTTTACTTGTGTCTTGTTTTACATTAAACAATGCTGAATTTCGGTTTTTGAATCGAATATTCCAAGACAGGGTATGGGGTATGATGATCTGATCTGGTCTCAAGTTTTGAGATTAGGAAAACGAGAAATTTTTACTAATCGGACTGTACATTTTATTGTAATTTGTTTGTTGATTGATTGATCTCTGTAATGTTTGAACCCAAGTGTTGGATAAAGATGTTGCATTTTATAGGTGTTAGACTTTGATCCCGCGAAAGATGGATTATACACACAAATATATGTATCAGCTAAGTAGACTATCATAATTGGATCAATCATACTACTAACTCTAGCTATCAGCTATCTTTCCTTGTTATGGCTTATACCATACTTAGCAATGTAGATCACATCTCTTGATCTGTTTGTGTTTCACGTTTAGGTTTATCCTATGTTTTTTGTTAGGTTGTTTTGCAATAGCATAAGATGACTTTCTACTTTAAATTTGAAGCCAGTTTTAAATGGAATATTGCTTACTTGTAGGTTTCCATGTTGGTTAACATGTAGGATGTTTATGTGTAACCCCCACTTACTGAGTTACTGTTTAAGATTTTTATAATAAATTCAGAGTAGGTCCCGACAATTTTTTCATTTTTAAACCCTTGTTTAGCAAGTTAACATCATATTACACACACGCACACACAAAGGTTTAAACGAAACTAAACACGCCACATACTTAACAAAGCATGTTTACACGAACGAGTTTAACAAAAGATAAAACTTTTGTGTTAAAACATTTCGTTTGATTCTCTTTTCGATTAACCCTGATCATTTAAGCCAATAGAATAATGTTTGACTTGCAAACATCACAAATATAACACCCATTAGTTTATAAGAGCTAACTAAGTTAACCCTCCTTGGTTCCCAACTCAAAATATGTCAAAATAAACTAAATCAGAGCCATGCCGTAAGCTGAACCGTAGCTTACAGCCATAAGACGGTAAACCAAATACTTGCCTAGCACCAGACTATAGCTTTCGACCCTAGGACCGTAGGATACGGTCCCTGCAGCTCTTGTCCTGCAGTTCGACCAATTCACCCGTTTTCAGATCCGTTGTCCGAATTCTCGTTTACTAACTTGCCAACATGTTTCAACATATCCAAGGGCCATATTCAACATATTATTTGGGTTCAAATCACCATGAGTAAGCATACACATACATATTTTATTATACACCAAGAATGGTTAATGAGTCAAATTGCTTCATGAAACCTTATTGCTATTTTGTTAACACCATTTGCCCAATCTGCGACCCATAACCTCGTTTCATTGTGTTGAACCCTCAAAGCAGTACCATAGCACAAATCAACTATCATTTATGCAAATTTCCATACTAAATTTCCTAATGGGTCATTTTCACCCAAATGATCAACACAAAATCTTGGCCTTTAGTCTATTCATTTGTAATAGCTCTACACATTTTTTTTACAACTGTGATGTTTGCCCACTAGTCCTTACATCACAGACTCTGCTAGCACCTCTAGCTATCCACATACACCACACATAGTTTAAGTCTTATGATGCTCACCCACCTTTCCTTCCATCCAAGACCTTTGACAACACCTCTAACTATCCACACACATATTGTTTATTTTAACCATTATACTATGATGTTCACCCACCGATTCTTCTAACATAAAATAAATACTAGACCTGACAATCTTGACCCATAGCAAGATACATGAGTAGATTTGGGAAAACATTTATTGTATTTTGGGTTGAAATGGGTAGCGTTATGACATAGAATGGTTTGATATGGGTAACACCTTAACACAATGCGGGTCAAGATGGGTAACTTAAAACTATATGAATATAATGGATTCAAACGGGTAAAAATGATTAATAATGTATTTGATGAGAAAATCATTAAAAATTGTTAAAATAAAATATTTGTTTAGTTACAACTCAATTTAACTTGAACGAAATTGATGTTTTTTAAAATGATCCATTTAAATCCAAACTGGCTTTGCTTAAAACCCATCTTGACCCACACCTGTCCTAACCCGTTACCCAACCCAACCCGCCCATTTTGCCAGGCATATGAAATACCATTGTTTTCATCCATAGTTATCGATAGCATCTATGGTGAGCGCTATAGTGCGCTACGTAGCTATGCGGGAAAACCCGCTATTGGTGTTGGACATTTTTGGCCAATCGTCTCCTCATCACCTGATTGTCAACCCTAATAGACGCGGAGGGCAGAGACTTGGAGTTGGACATCATAATCGATGACCCCGACATCCCAATTGGATGACGACACCCTAATAGCCGACGAGTCAAAGACGATTGGACGGAGTTGGACGACGCCCCACTTGGATGACGCCCTAATTGGACAATTGGATGGAATTAGACGACGATTGGACGGAATTGGTTGATGGTTGGAGTTGGAGTTGGCTGTCTAGGTTAAAATAAACTAAAATTAGTTCTATACTTCTGCCTGGTTTTTTTTTGTTCTTTACTTTACTGAATTGGTAATTTGGCTGTCCATGTAATTTGGTATTTATCTTAACACACACGTAACACATATTCACATTGATTTAAACCCACTTGAACCTTTATTTGTCACCATGTGATAATTGGAGGTCAATTCACTATTTAACAGCCTATGATCATTGATATCATAGAAATTTAGTTTCAGCCATTTCATCGAACACCTTATGTGAACAATTTGATCAACTAATCCTCTTTGATGTTAAAAGGTTAATCAATCCACATATGGTTCTCAAATATCCCATTTTCTAGCTTTAGCAAGGATTAGTCAAATTTATGCACAAACACAATAAAATCATGATGTATACTATCTGACTAACTTTCCAATAGTACTATAGAAGTTATTACCTAACTTCACCCACATTAGCTAGCACCATACATATTAATCAGCTTCAAGTATCATACAAATGCAAACTAAGATTGTTTATGAACACTACTAAATAGATTCATGATTCTTGGCTCAATTGAAGCCTCAATTCTGGATTAAAGCTAAACTCAAATCTGGCCCATTTCATGAATTTAAAAGCGAATGAAATTTAAGGTTCTAAAATCACTTACCAGATGTTAACAATTATTTTATAGTAAAATTAAGCTCTTTTATTCTACGATTGATTCGAATTTCACAAGGATTGGAGCTAGGTCTATGTTTTCTTCTGCTTTCTTTTGGTTCACGTTGAACACACTTCACACAGGAGAAGTTTCTGGCTGATTAACTCAGCCTCATCCTCTTTTAATTGGAGTTTGAGGAAATGACAAAATTGGCCCCTTAAGCTTTTAGATAATTAACTTGCTTAACCAATCTAATCTGGTTAGTCACTAGTTAACTTTAACAAGTCAAATGTTATTATTATAAACACAACATAAAAAACAAACAAGTTTACGTCCGTATTATTTTGTTACAAGATTGCTTGCCCGTTAAAATCAGTCGTTACATTATGTCTTATCATGTCTTATCCTATAACCGGTAATGTAAATCACATCCCTTGTTTTGATTGTCTTTCATGTTTAGGTTTCTTGTATGTTTTTTAGAGTTTGTTTTACAATAGCTTAAGATGAATTTCTACTTTAAATTTGAAGTCATTTTTTAAATTGGATATTCTTTACTTATAGGTTTCCATGTTGATAAACATGTAATGACTTATGCCATACTTAGCAATGTAGATCACTACACTAGTGTTTTGTTTCATGTTTAGGTCTCTTGTATGTTTATTTGAGTATATTTTACAATCTCTTATGATGACTTTCTACTAGAAATTTGAAGTCATTAATTGGATATTGTTTGCTTATTGGTTTCCATGTTATGCATGTTGGTTGTTAGTCTAGTAGGTAATGTTGTGTGCTGCAATGCTTAAACAACGAATCTTACAATCTTAATTGTTGATGGCTAATACAACTTTCCCGTGTATCTAGCAATGATTGCATTTAGTATCAACGATCTCACATATATTTTTTCTTAGCGATACAAGTGTGCTTCATCTCCTAGCAAGAAGAGAGATATCTCCAAGAACAGGAAAGTGGTTTCCAAAAAGGCGTTGGGGAGAAGTTTCTAATCACAAGCATCAATCATATGTGAAACCTGAAAATGAACGAGCAAGGAACTCCAGAATTGAACTTCTTTCATGGTATTTTGGTTACCTTTTTGGCAAATTGGATTTTAATAATCCAAACTATGACAGTTGACTGAATCCATAATGGCAACCAAGCTGATGATAATCTCAATTTTCGCTTTCGTTTTCATGGGCAATTCTAGTAACATGATCATCATAAAAAAAACACTCGATTTCCACTGGATTTCGCTCACAATGATGATTGTGAATGAATGAATAAATTTACAAGCAAAATATAATGAAGTTCGAGAGGTTAATTTATTGATGATTATGCTAATCGGATTGCCCTTGGCAACGAGAGTGAAAGTTAAGATTATCATTGGGTAAATTTCTAGGATGAATTATACCATCCAATGGTTCATAGTTAAATTATTAACATATGTTGCGTACGTTTTTATTATTTTTTTAAAGATAGTTTGATTCTTTTGAAGAAAATACAAAGTTTGGTTATTATGCTTTACAAATTACTTGTTTGTATGGCCCAGGGTGGAGGCTGAGTCATTGCGATGTTTATCAGCCAAATATTGTCCTTTGGTCCCCTCTCCGAGATCCACAATTGCAGCGGCATTTAGTGTAGATGGGAAAATTCTTGCTTCAACCCAGTATGTAATTAGTAGCCTTTGTTTTGTTTTTTTTGCATTTTTTTTTTATTTTGATTACTGAATATCAAAATATGCTTTGATTTTAATTGATAGTGGTGACCATACTGTTAAAATAATTAACTGCCAAACTGGAAAATGTGAAAAGGTGCTGAGTGGTCATCGAAGAACTCCTTGGGTGGTAAGATACTAATGCATTATCCCCTTTATGGCCTTTCCCCTTCTAGCTTGTTATTTGATCAATTGTAGGAGTATGAATGCATTAAATGGGTAGGTTAGTTGATGAGTTGGAATAAGATTTTTTGGTACTGGTTGATGCAGGCTGGGTTGACTTGAAAGTTGAAACAACTATTGCTTAAAATTTATTTTTAGAAATAATTATTGTGTCATATATGTTTACAAAAAATTAAAAAAAAAACACAGGAAAAAAAGTTTCTTGTCTAATTTAATTTTTGAAATAGATTTAGGAGGTTTATGCACTACTGCTAGACTTGTTTAAACTAGGGGTGTTCAAAAAAATCCGTATCCGAATCCGAAATCGAAATATCCGAAAATCCGTATCCGAAATATCCGAAAATTCGGATATCCGGAAGTCCGGAAGTCCGGAAGTCCGGAAGTCCGGATCTCCGGAAGTCCGGAAGTCCGGAAGTCCGGATCTCCGGAAGTCCGGATCTCCGGAAGTCCGGATCTCCGGAAGTCCGGATATCCGAAGGTCCGGATATCCGGAAATTCGGATTCGGATGGTAATTTTGAAAAATTTCGGATAGTTCGGATATCCGAACTATCCGAAATAGTTATTTTTTTCGGATAGTTTTCGGATATTTTTTGAATATTTGGATATTTTTTCGGATATTCGGATATTTTTTCGGATATTTCGGATAGTTTTTCGGATATTCGGATATTTTTTCGGATATTTTGGATATTTTTTCGGATATTTCGGATAGTTTTTCGGATATTCGGATATTTTTCGGATATTTCGGATATTTTTCAGATTTTCGGATATCCGGATGTATTTTTTTAAAATTTTTCCCCCTTTTTTAGAGTTCGGATATCCGTAATCCGAAATTTCGGATATCCGAAGTTCGGATATCCGAAATTTCGGATTCGGATTCGGATAGTGAAAACCACTATCCGAAATTTTCGGATATCCGAATTTGAACACCCCTAGTTTAAACTGTTTTTTTAAGCAATTTTGTGAATCCACCCATTTGACTAGTTAGATAAATTATAATTACCAATGAGGCATTGCCTCAATGGTACCCCAAGATTCTTCCAAATGGGAGGTCTTGGGTTCAAATCCCTCCCGTAGCGAAAAAGGGGTCTGGGGGGTCAAGGGGTTTTTCCAGTGGGGTTTCCTCCTGGGGTGGTTGTGGTGGCTCATGGGAGGTCCAGGTAACTAGACTTTGGTGACACGGCCTGGAAACAGTGGGTTCACACGATTGAGACCTTCGCCGTTCAAAAAAAAAAGATAAATTATAATTGCCACTTTTATGTTCAATCATTGTTTGAGAAATTACATAATCAGGTTTTATGCATTCACACTTGTCTTCTTTAAGCTATTTAGAATCTCTCATACTTCTCATTTTTTAAATATGTGGTGTTCTTTTAGTGTATTAAATGCTAAATGTGCTTTTACAGGTTAGATTTCACCCATTGCGTCCTGAAATACTTGCGAGTGGAAGCTTAGATTATGAAGTTCGACTTTGGAATGCAAATACATCAGAATGCATAGGGTCTCGTAATTTTTGTAATCACTAACTTCTCTCTTCTGTGCCATGAATAAGTTATATATTTTCTTAGAGAATAACTTTTCTATTTGGGATCTATTAAAGGGAGAATTTCATTGATAGCAACCAAGTTTTTCAAGTGTTTCACCAAAGTCCCCTAAAGTATTTTTGTTCCTCTAAAGTCACTCAACTTTCATTAGGTGTTCCAATTCTATTTAACGTTTTTTAAACTTAAATGAGGCAAATGAAACATGTTAAAATTTTGTTACTAATAAGTGTTTTTTTTTCAATTAACTTGAAGTAAGAGGTAACGAACTAACGATGAAGAAAAGTAATTTACTAGGTTTAACCAAGCTTCATACTTAAGTAGGTGCTCTAATCCTACTTAAATTTTTTAAAAATTAAACGAGGCAAATGAAACATATATAATGGCTAGTGGTTACTAATAAGTGATTTTTTTTCTAATTAACTCTAAGTATGAGATATAATGATAAAGAAATAAAATTGCTTAATAATGATCAAATTTCCTAATTTTTATATTTAAGTTAAATTGACAAAAAAAATAATTACTAAATTACAATCAAGATTTATATATGTTTCATTTGTTGCGTTAGTAGGTTTTCTTGGCCAAAACCTGGCCTATTTCGTGGTTTAACCTGATTGTATTCTCTATATTAGTTGTAGCCCGTGAACGTAGGTCACATCGATTAAACAATGTTAAATCTTGTGTGATTTACTTTCTGTTTTTCTACATATTGATCGTTTGTGCTTTTGATGTTGGTTTTTGCTGCATGCCACTTTGTGTTTAAATAGTGGTATTTAGGCTCTTTAAGTGTTGTTGGAAGTGCTCTTTTATGGTTATAATCATTCTTTATTAGATTAATTTGTTTTTATTATTAAAATAAAATGCTTTCTAGAATATAGCTGGTAATTACCTCGGTAGTTTCCTAGGTTAGGTTGCCTTTCCTTGTTTATATTATCTTAGAGGTTAAGCTTTTAGCTATAAATAGGCTTAATCATCTATATTAGAATTGTACATGTTCTTCTCATTCTTGAATTCCATAATGTAATAATATGCTAGTTTGAAATCAGTACAATATTTCTTGGTTTGTTCTTTGAGCCAATTGTCTAACAATTGGTATCAGAGCATTGAAGAAACCCGAACATGTGGTAAAAAAGTCGCTGCATTGTTTTTTTAGAGTTCGAAGAAGCAACACCATAAACACTACCGGGGTTGTTCACTTGAACAGGGACTGATTAAGAGTTGTTCACTTTAAGAATAAGACACAATAGTTTGGTGTTTTTGGCAGTAAATTCCTATCAAAATTGGAGGAAAAGTGGACAGCAAGGACTCGTGAAGCGGGAAGCTTTGAATCCAGTCCTGCCTAGCGGTTGAAAAGAAAAATGGTGAGGTAGCACGATCGTAGGCTTTGTTTTTCTTTGATGGATGGTCAAGAACAAATTGTTCTATGACCCAGGAAAAGGAAAGGAAAAGGTCAACGTCTGGTGGATTAGATTTGGTCAGTAGGATTGAAGTTGTTTAAACAAGAAGATGGCAATGGTAGTAACAAAAGAAGGGAGCTCTATATTTCTGTGTCATTTCAGTGTCTAGTTTTGACGTCTTCAAGCTATTCAGTGTGGGCTATTAAAATGAAGACAATTAAGGACGCTTATGGTATGTGGGAAGTTATTGAACCAACGGTTGGTGCTACTATTGATCCAAAGAATTTAAAGATGACATTTGCTTTCTTGATTCAAGCCATCCGGAAGAACTTGTGCTACAAATGGCATCTTACACTGATGCAAAATAAGTTTGGGAAGAGCTAAAAACACGCTAGGCTTCAAACATTTAGGTAAGAACTATAAAGCTTTATGATTTTGCAAGCAAACTGAGTGGGCTAGTTTCAAAAGTAAGGAGCGTCAGATCAGACAGTGAAGAGAAGGTTTTTTGGAAGACGGTTGCTTGATTCTATGCCTAAATCATTTCTTCAAATCTTAGCCTCAATAGAGCAGGCCATTGGAAGGTTGAAGATATATGATGAAAGTGTCAATGGATCCAACAAAGAAGAAGACATTCATGGGAGGTTGATGTTTTCTAAAAGGGCCACGTCCAAAGTCATCCCAATTTAAACTTCCACAACCAAAATACACTATACACCCATCCGTGCCGAGGAAGAGGTTGTGGGTTAGGGAAAGGTCAAGATGGTGAACGGTTTCAACGGGATAAGAACCATGTTAGATGTTTCAACTGCGGTGAGATTGGTCACTTTGTGAATGAATGTCCAAAGTGGTGAAAGAGGGAAGAAGTTAACTTGGCTGGTGGCCCGTTGTGAAAGATGAAGAATCAACGTTATTGTGACGAGTAAAGTGCACCATTTTTTTTGGAGGGGGTGAATGATGGGTCTAATCATGTTTTATTAGATTTATCTGTTTTTACTATTAAAAGAAAATGTTGTAGGATTTACAGCTATGATTCTCCTGTATTATAGCTGATAATTATGGTAGTTTTCTAGTTTAGTTGTGTTTTCCTTGTTTGGATTATATTAGAGGTTAAGCTTTTAGCTATAAATAGGTTTAATATTCTCTTTTAGTATTGTACTTGTTTTTCTCTTCTTGAATTCCATAATGTAACAACATGGCAGTTTTGAAATTAGTGTTTCTCTGTTTGTGATTGAGCCAATGGTCTAACATCTTAGGGTTGTACTTAGGTTATACATTGGTTCGCGTCGTTAAAACAATTATAGAAAAGAGGTTTGGTAGTACGCGTTTAGGGTTTCAAATTTTGAGCCCTTGGATTTGTTGTTGGAATTTGTCTGTGAGCCCTCGTCATCACGATCAGGGTTCAGTTCTTGGAGTCGTCGTCGATTGTACCAACCATCGTTTTTCAGTCAAGATTAGTACTTGTTCACGTATTTAGATTATGGTTCTATTGGGTTGTTGATTCGGGTTTTGGTGTTCAAGTTTTTGGGTTTGCTTTGTTTTGTGGTTGGGATAGGAGTACCGATTCAAGACCAGGTTAGGTTTTTTCGTGTGTTGGTTTTTTTTACTGTGATGATCATCTGAAATTGAGGAATTATGTTTTGTGAAATAACATTACTTTTGGGTTTAAATTTATCTGTTAGGTTTATTGGAGGAGCATATTGGTCAAATTGACAGTGTTTAGTCATAGTTGTCAAAAGCCCTCAGGCGCTCGCTTAGGCCCTAAAAAAAAGCCAGGATCATGAAATGCGCCTGGTGGCAGCCTAGGCGCACTCCGGTGGCTTTCCAGCTAGATTCCGGCAAAATTTTGGAATATCGGGCAAAGTTCAAAAAAATCCAACCATAAACCAGTCTAAAATAACCATAAAAAGGCTTTATATTTTAAAAAATCTATATAACTAGATTATTAATTGTTTTATAATTAGACTTTATATATTTTTAAAAAAATTTTAAGCTTAAAACATGTCAAACCTCTAAAAATGGTAACTTAATACTATGCACCTAGTTTAAAAAAGCCCTCGCTTTTTTTGCGCCTTAAGCCTAGGCTCCAGGCGCGGCTTATGCGCCTTGAGTGCGCCTTGTGCCTTTGACAACTATGTGTTTAGTAGGATAACCGTCTAGTTTAGGCCTGTACCATTGCTTTGTCTCACTGTCTTGATTTGTTCTTTTTCTGACGTTGCTATGGCTGAAGACACGAAAGATCTAATTAAGAAGTTTAACGAGACGGATTTTAGATAGTGGAAGACCGAAGATTCAAGTAGAAGCATTGTCATGTCAAAAGGATCTTGATATGGTACCATAAAAAAAACCTAATAAAGTTGAACAAGTTGATTCGGAATTGAAAGATAAGAAGGTTAGGGTAGTTATTACGTTGACATTGACTAAAAGTGTGGTGTTCATTATCTTAAAGGAAACAATTGCACGTTGTATGATGAATGTATTTATAATTACATATGGAAAGCCTTTGGCCGCAAACAAGATATTCTTGATTCAAGAGCTTATGAACACCACGGTTGTAAACGAGCCGGCTCAAATATGTAAATTTATAAAATTATACATATATAGCCAAATTTATAAAACTGCCAGAATGTTCGTGAGCTGATTTTTGGCCGATTAGGACGCCCAGGCCCGCTGATTAGCAAAATCAAAGCAGCAGACGACCACCTAAGCTAATTTTGTCAACACTGTAGTAGATTTACTTTGAAGGTATTTGAGATCTTATTCTAGGTGAGGATGCTAGGAGGAATACTGGTGAATCATCAATAGTGAATTGTTGAATATTGGCAAGGTTTGAGGAAAAATTAGGAATAGTGGGAGTCAAGGAAGGAGTTTGTTTAGAACTCCCAAGAATGTGAAATATTTAAAGAAGTGGGGCACGTTCAATGGTGTACAAATTGCTAGGGGCTAGTAGGGTGATGGGTTAGGGAACAAGGATTAATAGGATTGGAAATTTTATATGTAATTTTTCAAATAAATTTATATATGCATACACACATGTATACACACACTCACACATATATATGTATACACAAGTTTTTAGGATTTAAAACAAGTGTAAGTTTGCGTTACACTTAAATATTTATTTAATGTGATGACATTACACTCGTGTAAGATCTTAAACGAAAATGAATTTGCACAAACACATAAAAGAAGATAATCATGTACATGTATAAGAAAGATTATGAAAAAAAAATTTGGGTTGATCTTGTTGGAGTTAGTTGGGTTACCACAATTAAAGTGGGTTAGCATTTGATCACACATATGTGTGTGTGTGTGTGTGTATAAGTTGATGGATAGATAGAGGGATGTGTTAGGTTTCGGAGACCTTTTGGGAGGGAATTAGGGCAGCCGGCCTCAAGCCCGGCCCAGTTTTGTTTTTTGTAACCTAATTAGTTCTCTCTATATATATTCATGTCTTGTAATTGTAATCTTTGAGCACCTAAGTAATAAAAGACAAATCCTAGTTGCAACCCGTGGATGTAGGTCACATCGACCAAACCACATTAAATCATCGTGTCGTTTATTTTCTGTTTTCTGTTTTTTCTTTGCAATCGTGTACGTGTGTTGTTTAATCTGGTTCCGCTGCGCCGCTTGATTCCTAACAAGTGGTATCAGAGCCGAGGCTCGTTGGAGATTAAACATACAATCGTACTAAGACGATTACTGAAAAAGAAAAAAAAGGAAAAAGAAAAAGGGGCGTTATTTGCTGTCTGGTACAAAATTAGGGTTTACCCCTTGGAGTTCGTTATCTAGAGTCGTCATCACGAATTAGGGTTTTACCCTTGAGTTCGTTGATCTACTGGTCATCTATTTCGAATTAGGGTTAAGACCTTTGGAGTTTGTCAGAGTCTACAGCCGCCGCTACCAACCCCGTCGCCGCCGGTCGCCACAGATGTCCCCGCCGCCGGTTGCCACGTCGTCTAGGGTTTCCACCCTGCAGAGCCGCCTCCCGTCGCCGCCGTACCGGCCGTCACAGCCGCCGGAATCGCTGCCGGCGAAGGATTTCCTGCCGAATTGAGCCGCCGCCGGCTGGTTTGTGGCCGTTTTGTGATTATGCTCGTGATTAGGGTTCATATAACCCTTGGATTTGCCGATTGAATCACTGTGTGACATAGTTTTGGTTTGAAATTTCTGGGTCAGCTTCGATTAGGGTTCGTATAACTCTTGGGATCGTGTTTGCTGCTTAGGTTGACTGATTTTGACTATTAGGGATTCAAAATTGAACCCTTGAGTCGTGTCAGCCTGTTTTCGGATATGTTTTTGAGTGCTTCGGGTTCGGGTTTGCAGTATTTGTGGTCAACCAGGTTCGAGGAATCGTTTTTTTGTGAAGATTAACATTTGGGTTTAGATTTGTCTACAGGAGATCAATCAGGGTAACTGTTTACAGTTTATTTACGGTTTCTGATTTATCGGTTATTGTAGGAACAGATCGGATTAGTTGACAGCGTTCAGTAGAACAACCGTCAAGTTCAGGCCCGTGCCATTGTTGTGTCTGTCACTGTCTCGATCCGTTTTCTGTTTGCTATGGCTGAAGACGGAAAGCTTGTGATTGAGAAGTTCAACGGTTCTGAGTTTGGTTGGTGGAAAATGCAAGTAGAAGCATTACTGTGTCAAAAGGATTTGGATGTGGCATTGGGGGATAAACCGGAGAAAATGGAACAAGCTGATTGGGAATTGAAGGACAAGAAGGCTCGAGCGGTTATTACATTGGCTTTGACGAAGAGCGTTGCTTTTAACATCATGAAGGAGACGACAACTAGTGGTATGATGAAGGCTCTGTCAAATATGTATGAAAAGCCTTCGGCAGCTAATAAGGTGTTCTTGATTCGGGAGCTTGTGAACACGAAGTTGATGGAAGGTGCATCAGTAACATCTCACATAAACAGCCTAAATTCGATTTTGTCAAGGCTACTTTCGGTTGGGATAAAGTTCGGTGATGAGGTTCAGCTCTACTGCTGCTATCTTCGTTGCCTGATAGCTGACCCGGGACAGTTACTGCTGTTACTAGTTCTGCGGGGACCAGTGGTATGACATTTGAAGGGATTAGAGATTTGGTTCTTGGCGAGGATATCAGACGCAAGAATCAAGGTTGATCGTCTTCTTCTGAAATGTTGCATGTTGGCAGGGGTAGAAGGAATAGCAGGGACAGTGGGAGTCGGGGAAGGAGTTCGTCTAGAACTAAGAAAAGTGTGAAATGTTGGAACTGCAACGAGGTGGGACATGTTAAGAGTCAATGTCCAAGGAAACAATTGAATGTTGCTACTAAGGATGTGTCTGAGGATGATGCATTGATACTCAGTGTTGAAAGCAATGTGGACTCTTGGGTCATGGATTCTGGAGCATCGATTCATGCCACGCACAACAGTGATTTGATGAAGAATCTAATAATTGGTGACTTTGGAAAGGTACGACTTGGTAACGGTGAATTTTTGAATGTTACGGCATAGGAGATATTGATCTGGAGACTCCATTGGGAACCACATGGAAATTACAGAATGTCAGGGTGATTCCAGGTTTGAAGACGAATCTCATTTCTCTCAGTCAATTGGATGATCTGGTTATTGCTCGAGGAAAGAAACAGGGATCGCTATATTTGGTTGAGGTACCTGCTAAGGGAGTGACCGTCCTGGTTAAGCAAGACAGTCTGGTTCGCTGTGGTGCCAAGGTGGTTTGAGCTGAATGGGTCGAAGGTTTAAACTAGTTAGGGGTTTTGGTAATAGTGGGAGCACGGTTCGTGTTTCGGGTACATTTCCAAAGCAACAGTGGGTTTTGAAGACCAGGATTTCGACTGCTGTGGATTACTTGCTGAATTTGGAGAGTGTTAATATTCCTCGGTGTATCTCTGGATCGGGTGGAATGTGCAAGCCAGTTGAGACAGAGGATGAGTCAATGATGACTGATGTGTTGAAGCCTTCGGAAGCTCCAACGAGCCTTTCAGGTAACTGATGTATGTGAAGGGCTGTTGCAACTAGGAAGATTGGATTGAAGTCTTAGCTTGTTTATGGGAAATGAAGGCTTGGAAGACTCTGTTTGACAAAGATTACTGGAGTTACTGGAAGCCTGGATTACTGTGTGCTTGGATGGCGGGCTTGATTTTATCGCAAGGCCTCCGAGTGGGAGATTGTTAGTATTCGGAGACCTTTTGGGAGGGAATTAGGGCAGCCGGCCCTAAGCCCGACCCGGTTTTGTTTTTTGTAACCTAATTAGTTCTCTATATATATTCATGTCTTGTAATTGTAATCTTTGAGCACCTAAGTAATAAAAGACAAATCCTAGTTGCGGCCCGTGGATGTAGGTCACATCGACCGAACCACGTTAAATCATCGTGTCGTTTATTTTTTGTTTTATGTTTTTTCTTTGCAATCGTGTACGTGTGTTGTTTAATCTGGTTCCGCTGCGCCGCTTGATTCCTAACAGGATGTTCAATTAGGAACAATGTTAGTTAAGAACTAAAAGAACAATTTCTAGCCACAAGTTAAAAGGTATAAAAGTAACTTTCCTTTATTTAAAAGGAAATTACTTTTATACCCCATAAATCATGTGGCTATAAATAATTCTTTTTAGTTCTTACAACTTGTTAGGTTCTCATTCGAATGAATCCTTTTATATATATATAAGGATCATGATCAAATAATAACTCACCGTAATTGCGGAAAGCCGATTAACTTCGACATGAACAAACCAAATCCTAGTTTTTGTTTCATGATCTTTTTATACATGTACAAGACTATGTTAGTTTATGTGTTTGTGTAAACTCATCACCGTTTAGGATCTTACTTCAGTATAAGTTGTCGTAATAGCAAATAATAAATATTTACGGTGTAATGCAAACTTACACTTGCTTTAAACCTCAAACGATAATGAATTTGCACAAACACATAAAAAAACATCGTCTAGTACATGTATAATAAAGGTCTTAAAAAAAACCCCAAAGATTTGGGTTGATCGTGTCAGAGTTAATCGGGTTTCCACAATTAAGGTGGGTTAACAATGGATCCTTACCCATTATATATGTGTGTGTGTAACCAAATTATCTTTATAATTTTTATAAAAATGTTCAAATATATGTATGTGTAATATATACACACACATAGGGGCTCTTTGGAATTTTATAATTAGCCCGAAATCTCGCAAGAAATTAAGAGGTTGCTCGAAATTTTGGTAGAATTCAATAGTCGCAAGAATTTTGCGGTTCTTTTTGGCTGAATTTCAGCCAAGTTGGTTTCTTAGGCCCGATTTAAACCGATTTTTGGGAGGTCTAACTAGTGGTTAATTAGCCGATTAGAGGGAATTGAAGTGGCATATGACTGACTAGCTATTAATCCCTTGTTAATTTCTGCCTAAGGATGATTTTTACAACATTGTGCACTTTAAGAGTCGGTGCTTGGGCACCAAAGAGGAAGTGAACACTACTGAAGAAGTTTCTTAGGATGATGCATTGATCCTTTTTGATGAAAGTGGCGTGGAGTTATGGGCATTAATTCTAGAGCATCAATTCATGCCATGCACAATAGTCAATCTATGACGAATCTAAAGGTTGGAAACTTTGGGAAGTTATGACTATGAAAAGAGAATTGTTATATCTGGTTAAGGTAACTATTGAGGGAAGTATGAGCATATCGGTTAAGCATGACGAATTTTTTATCGCTAAATTTAGTGTTAGGAGGGTTCGCTTTGCAAGTGTGAAACATGGAGCCACAATTATTCTTGTTGAACAAGTTCAAAGATTTATTTTGTGTGCTGTTCCAAAACGCTAGTGGCTTTGAAGACTAGGATTTCGACCGATAAAATCTCTCATGGGAATTACTTGTTGAGTTTGGAGCATGGCTATTGAAATCCCCATGTGCTAGTCGAGCGGTGAGGTAAAGACTAAGGATTAATCAGATCGGAAATTTATGTCATTTTTCAAAATTATATATCATCATCGGACTCCGTATATCCCACTATTAGCAATGGTAGGGTCTGAGAAGGGTAAGATGTAGACGACCTTACGTCAACCTTGTAGGAATAGAGACACTGCTTTCAATGAGTCCCCCAACTCATGATGCCTGATTAACCAACCAACCAAACGCTTTTAACGTTATTTTCACAAAAATCAAGTAGATTAACGTTAAAATTTGTATAATGTTTATAACAATGTTCAATTTTATAAATATATATATAAAAAACTCGTTGGAATTTCAAATTTATTGAAAAGTCAACGAAATATTTTCTAGAACTTGAAAGTTGCCATTCTGGCCGATATCCACCCTATTAGGCAGCCTAGGCTCGATTTTTAGCCCGTCCGATTAGGCAAAATCGAAGCGGTATAGCGCCTAAGCGCTGATTAATTGGCCACCAAGGCCGATTTTACAACACTAGTTGGGAGAGTTTTGATGGTTTAAAGTATATATCTGGATATCTAAGTATATCTCTGGATCTGGTGGAGTGTGTAGGTCTTTTGAGACTGATGTTTTGGAGCTCTCAAGATCTTCAACACGCGTTTTATGTAACTGATAAGAATGACCGCTATAAGTAGTAAGATGTAATTAAAATTTTAGCTTGTTTATGTAGATTCGAAGCTTGGAAGACTGTGTTTATTAAAGATTACAAGAGTTAATGGATTTCTGAGTTGCTTTGTGCTTGGATCACGGGCTATAGTTTATTGCTAGGTATCCAAGTGAGAGATTGTTGGGTTTTGTAGGCCTTTTGGGCGGTTTTCGGCAGTTGGGCGTGGTGGTTTAACCTAATTGTATTCTATGTATGTCTTCATTCATGTAATTGTAATCTCACATCGACTACGTTAAATCTTCTTGTGACATTTACCTTTTGTTTTTCTGCATGTTATTTGGTTGTGCGTGCATGTGTAGTGTAGGTTTCTGTTGCGTGCCACTCTATGCCTAACATCATTTTCCTCCCTAAATTTTCGAAAATTTGAACATTTTATATTGGATTGGAACACATGATAAAAGTTGAGCGATTTTAGAGGAACAAAAAAAAAAGAGTGACGTTAGTTAAACACCTAGCAAAGTTGGTTACTATTGTTTAAAGTTTCCCATTATTACATACTGATACACTACTCCTACTCGTGTTTGTGTAAAGTTTGAATTTATGAACATATGCATGAAAAAGCAATTTTAGATTTGCATTTGTACATATTCTCATATTAATGTCTTTGCTTCTTTGCAGATCGGCCTATTGCTTCCATTGCCTTCCATGCTGAAGGAGAACTTCTTGCGGTTGCTGCAGGGCATAAGGTGGTGTTTATACACTTTGGAATATTCTAAACTCTTGAGTCGAATGATTTAGGAGGTTCTATGCATTAATAATACGCTTTGGACGTTTTTATGCAATTTTTTGAAGTTTATCCTTTTGACATGTCAGAGATGAAGCATAATTCAGCTCAACTCATTTATGGTTGATTAGATTCACATTGGTTTTTTTTATTAATTTGTATTATTTTTATTTCCAGCTGTATCTATGGCATTACAATAATAAAGGAGAGACCACCTCACCTGCTATTGTATTGAGGACAAGGCGTTCTCTTCGTGCTGTGCACTTTCATCCACATTCTGCTCCTTTTTTGTTAACTGCTGAGGTAAAATTCTTTTGATTAAGGGTAATAAGAAAGGGCCAGATAACTAGGTGTATAAACGAGCCAAGCTATGCCCAATCTCGCTAAGGCTATGTTGAGCTCGCTTAGCATATAATTATTTAATTAGTTTATTTTTATTATTCTTTTATATATATTTATAAATATACTATTCATATATAACTTAATATACATGATTTAATTATATTTATCATAATTTTATATGAACTATAAGAGTAAATTGTCATTTTCCTCCCTATGACCATGTGTGCCATTTTCATCCAAATTCTTGAACATTGTCATTTTGACATTGTGGTTTCTAATTTTTTGCCATTTCACTCCAAATACTTGACTATATCCAAAAACACCTTTAAATCCAAGGGCGTTTATGTCATTTTAACATTCTAACCCTAGAATACTGGAAAACACTTATTACTTTTATATGAATTTCAAACAAAAGTTCATTAGATGTTTAAACTAAAAAAATATGAACAATGAATAGATAATTATGGTTTAAAATGCGTACTCAAAACATTTTAAAATTATTAACAATAAAATCAACAATAAACCAACAATTTGTAAAATTTTGACAACCGAAAGTAACAACGCAAAAAATGTTGTATTCATACATCAACTTGTTATACTTATGTTGTATGCCTCTTGCAACCTGTCTTATTATGACACATTTTTTTCCACTAATCACAAGTTAGTGTTTCCTATTCTGGTCATTTTACCACTTTTAGAAATTGCTTGACTTAACTCATTAGTAGTCTTCTTCTTTTTCTTCTTTGGTTTCCATACTATCTCCAAAACACCACAAGCACGCTGGGAGACCAAAGAAGAAAAGGAAGAAGACTTCTAATGAATTAAGTCAAGCAATTTCTTACGATGGTAAGATTACCAGACTGGGGAAAACTATGACTTGTGATAATTGCAAAAAGAAAGGTCATAATAAATAAGTTACTAGGGGCATACAACATAAGCATAGGTTGATGTATGAATACATCATGTTTTTTGTTTTGTTACTTCTGGTTGTCAAAATTCTACAAATTGTTGGTTTATCATTGATTTTATTGATAATGAATTAATAGTTTTGAGTATGAATTTTAAAAAATAATTCTCTATTCATTGTTCATATTTTTTAGTTTAAACATCTAATGAACTTTTGTTTGAAATTGATATAAAAATAATAGGTGTTTTTAGGGTTAGAATGCGAAAATGACATAAATGACCTTAGATTTAATAGTGCTTTTGGATAGAGTTATGTATTTGGCGAGCAATGGCAAAAAATTAGAAACCACAATGTCAAAAGCGCAGTATTTAATAATTTGGATGAAATTGGCAGATGTGACCAAACAGAGTGAGGAAAATGACAATTTACTCTTTATATAATTATACACATATTAGATTAAAAAAATTATAGAATAAAAGGCTCGTTCGGGCTTTTTACCGATCCGATGTCGAGTAGCTCACGAGCCGACTTAATTTGTTTACATTCTTACGGGTAACCTGCCACAATTTTTTATATGACTCGCAACGGGCCAAATTGACACAAAACACTCTTTTTTTGTCTATTTGCTTGGAAATAATGATGAATTATTTATAAAATATTACCACAAATACTTGTATTATGACAATGTTAACAATGTAAGTGATAACAAAAGATTTTAGGAGTTTGTAATGATAAAGAATACGTTTTGGGCATTATCGACTTGTTTGACCTATTTTCATTTTAGCTGATGTGTTGATGTTACCCATTTGACGTGTAACCCGGTCGACCCACTCTTAAGTAAAGTTTCATAATAGGTATGCGACTATTTGAGTTCTTATTGTCTATATTGTCAAAAGCCGTCTAGGCACGTGCCTAGGATCTCAGGTGAGACAAGGCACTGGGAAAATGCCTTGATGGTAATTTGAGTTCTTATTGTCTATGTTGTCAAAAACCCTCTAGGCACGTGCCTAGGATCTCAGGTGAGACAAGGCACTGGGAAAAAGCCTTGAGACCATCTGTGACCTCAAGAGAGGGTTTTGATCAGGTTTTTGCAAAAGATTCCGGTCAAATTTAACCGACATTCCAGCCAAATCGTGTAAATTTTGGCAAAATTTTGCAAACTTTGGCCAACCTTGCTTGAAACTGTAAAAAAATGATCTGAAACCGGCGTATATAATCTCAAACTAACCCTTAACAACCATAAAACATGTCTAAAACCTCCTAAAAAGGGTATGTTTGTTATGGCACTGCATCCTTGATAAGAAATTGAAAAACGGAGCAGGTTGATATAATTAAACAGGAAGTAAGACCCGACTCGAGAAGGGCTGATCTCCTACAAACAGAGTTTTTTAAACAAACTTCATGAACGACCATATTGAAAAACTAAGCCAGCAATATCTAGTCTAGTGTGAAAGTAACTTACCTCCAAAACACGAATCGTGAACTGCTTCTTCCCCAAATTCTTAGGTGGGTCGTACGGATCTTTATGAAAGCCAAGGGACGAATTAGATAGCTACACATCATCATTTAATTTGACCCTTTTACCCTTTCTGGAATAAACCTTGAAAGGTGTTGTATCAGTCTTGCTCATCTCGGGTCCTCTCTTTTTAAGTGCCTTGGCTCAAGGCTCACCCTTTACAACTTTAGTGCGCCCTACCCCTTAGAAAGTTATGCTTATTGTGCACTAATTATTTGACTTTTTTTGAAAGGTAAATGATCTCGACTCTTCGGATTCTCCAATGGCACCTGCAACATCATTGGGTTATTTGCATTATCCCCCTCCTGCTGTATATATGGGAAACATGCATTCCATTGATTGTTTAAGTTTAGCTGCAGAGTTACCATTAATGCCTGTACCTCTCTTCTGCTCTCCTTATACAAATACTGGTTCAAGGTCACAGCTACAAATTGGCAGTAGGCCCATTGACTCGGTCAACGGACAATTAGAAACTTCCGATCGACTTCAAGTTCTTGCAAATGCAACAGAGCTGTATGAACAAATGATTGCTTCTTCTGTTCCTCTATCTACCAATCATGACAATACAGTTGCTGATAATCTATCTAATCCCGTTGATGTTACTGGGGTTGCTAATATGGATACTTCTGGTGAACCCATGGATGAGACTAGGCAAACCCTATTTACAGATCGTGTGTGTTGGGAGTTACCTTTCATGCAAGGATGGTTGGTTGGTCAAAGCCATGCTGGCACTTCACTGACTACACTACCACCTGAGCAAACCGAGGGTTCATTGGCTATGCCATATGGTTCAAACCAAGGGGCTCAAGAAAGACCGGGCTTGGATGACCTCTCGTCAAATGGTGTTTCGACTTCTACATCACAATATAGGCAAAGTTCAATGGTGCATGAGACAAATGGACGGAGTGATTCTTTCCCAATAATTAGCCGAATACAATCTCAACTTTCTGCATCACTGACTGCTACTGCTGCTGCTGAATTGCCTTGCACTGTAAAGCTACGAATTTGGCCTCATGATTTTAAAAACCCTTGTGCTTCTCTTAAAGCTGAAAGATGCCTTCTAATAATACCACATGCAGTTCTTTGTAGGTAAGGATTTTGGGCCTGTTTTGCCTTAGTTTTCTTTTTTAACCGCTTGCAATGGAATCATAAGATTGGGCTGGCCTGAGTTATGTATTAATTTTTATCCTTAACTGATTAGATAGAAAAAAATAGCAAAACAGAAAAAAGCCATATGGGTTAAACGTTGTATTTTTATTGTATAAAAGTTCCCAAATCATTTTATTTAAGAAGTTAATTTATTATTGAAAGAATATGATTCTTCTAATAGTATTTGACAAGCTCATTTTGGAAAAAAAAAGGATCTTTGACCACAACCAGTCTAAAAAATTACCCATTTGGTGATTTACCCAACTTGTTGACCTGCATTTTTTACATTTTGTTATGCTTTATAAATTATATTCATTTTTATATCGGCTTTATATAGTGTTACCATACAACCCATAGTCAGAATCAGAATTATTACCTAATGGATGAAAATGGTGGAATTATCCAAGCAAAAGATGCTTTTTTTTCTTCTTTTTTTTTGATGGAAAGCCAACGAAAGGCTATTGACATTAACAGACATCTGTTAAAGTTTGTTTATGTTGTTCTTACACCACACACACATGATAATCTGCATTTGGTAGTTGAAGTGTATGGGCTGTTTTATGGGTCTTGTTTGATCATGTGGTTGCTTATTTTGTGAAGTGCTTGATACAGTGAAATGGGGGCTCATTTTTCACCTTGTGGGAGATATCTAGCTGCTTGTGTTGCATGTGTGCTTCCTCAGTTTGAAACTGACCCTGGGTTACCAACCCAACTATATCAAGAAAGGGCTGCAACTTCTCCAACAAGGCATCCAATTTCTGCTCGCCAAGTGATGTATGAACTTAGGATATATTCACTCGAGAAAGCAACGTAAGAATTTAATGGTGCATTTATGATTGCTGCTATAGGTGGCAAATAGGCGGGTTGGGTTATGTGTCAAAACAATTTAGGACACATTGGTCTGACTTGAAACGCTTTATTTTTTTCAAGTATCAGTTAATCAAATCAATGTTCGCCCACTTACCTTGTCGATTTGGCTCTAGGCGGTGTCTAGGCGGCCAAGTAAGAGGAAATCGGCCTAGTTAGTTTGTTTTTGTTGACATTTTTTGGGTAAAAAGGGTCCAGAACCATGATTCTTTAAGACATTTTTCAACTCTAAATCCTTAATATGTATCTGAAACATCGAATCCAACCACTGAACATCAAAATTCATCTCTAAACTTTGAACTCAGCTTCGATCTTCTTTGTTGTTCGAGCCTTCAACCTTCTTTTGTTGTTCCAGTGTTTAAGTTTGAACTTTGAAGTAATTGTCTTAGTATGTTTAATTTTATTTTTTAAATTATTTAAAATATTATATTGAATTATTAATATTGATGTATGTAAATATAATATATATATGTAAAATTACATATAAAAATTCCTATCTACCTAATGCCGATTAATCCCTAGGCGGTACCTTACCGCCCGACTAGCGCCTAGCGCCTTCTACGACACTGAATCAAATAGTGTATGAAATATTATTATGAAAATTAAATAATAATGAGTTAGTATTTTTGATTGAATTTTTTTAGGAGGTTTTGTGCATAAAAAATATACTTTGGGGAGACTTTCTTCGACTCATTTTCCTTAAAGCTATTTTTTATAAAAATTTTACCCATGTGACTAATATACATGAATTGGGGGTCTCAATGGGATTAGCCTCTGTATACCTGAGATAAAGAAAAGGCTTGCCCTCATCCCATCCTCCCTAAACCTACTAATAGCTTTGTTATTAGTGGGATTTTTTCTGGGTAGGTATGTTTATTTGCTTGTATGTGTGTTTGAGCGATTGACAAACATAATCTTAAGAAGATATAAGCAAATGAATTGAAAGTGCCACCTCTTATTTCTAATGGTTTTCTATTGCAATCTGAAAGTTATTGTCACCTCATGTAGTTTTGGTTCGGTACTTATATCAAGGCCAATTAGAGCTGCTCATTGTTTAACATCCATCCAGGTAAGTTTCTTTCAAGTTTATATTTGATTAACTTTCATTGGTTGGTATTTTACGAGTTTTGGTACACGTCATAAAAAAAAAGAAGAAAAAAGAAAAGCTATAAATGATTAGAGCAAGAAATATAAAAAAAAAAAATCAAAGGAAGCAATAGAAAGACATCAAAGGAAAATAAATTAGATGTATAATTATTCTATACATTTAGGTAAAGTTATGTACTTTGTTTTTTTTTTCTTGTAGTTCTCACCTACTTCTGAGCACATATTGCTTGCTTACGGTCGACGGCACAGTTCTCTTCTTAAAAGCATTGTCATTAATGGGGATACCTCATTATCTATTTACACCGTTCTAGAGGTAAATTTAATGTTTAACCTCGCAACACCCTAAAGTATGGTGTCTTAAGTTCCATATTATAACTTTTGTGTTAACCAAAGACTTAGTACACATGTATTTGAATGTTATAATACTAGCCTAGAAACCCATATACAAGGGACAAATTGAAATGGTTTGGGCTCGTGCCGAGGAGTTGAAGCATGGAAATCTTCACCATGGATGATGAATGAGTAGAGGGGAAGAGGAGCAAAGGCACTAAGTTGACATAAGAGAAGATTAGATAAGATTTATCATTTATTAGACTTGCACCTCTCTAAGGACATGATCGGTGGTGATGAGGAGTTTATGTAGACACCAAATAAAGGGGGATATAGATTTAGAGATTATTAGGGGGTAACATAGATTTGGGCTTTGTTGGGGCTTCAGCCTTGCTGGGACCTCACTTAGGTTGCCTTAGTCAGAGGTGGTGGTGTAGTCGGAGCCTCGGAGGTGTTGGTGTTAGCTTTAGTCGTAGGGGTGCATTTAGTTTTAGCTGCCTCTAGTCTTAGCTATGTTTGTCTGTAGTCTTAGGGGTGCTTTTAGTTCTTGTTGTGTTGGTCTTAGCTATCTTAGCTCCTTTAGGGATTTTTATACCCCCTATGGTACTTGTTCTTTTTCTTTCTGGCATGTGCATGAATCTTCTTTACTTCAAAAAAAAGTAAAGAAAAGAGAAATAGAGGTTTTGCTAGGGGTCTCTCTAGGGGCATCTCTTTGGGAGCAACCTCTTTTTCCCATGGGATAGAAGTAAGGTTTGCCATCATCACACTTTACCCATACAGTGAGACCCTACTATTGAGTGAGATTTTACTTGGCATGTTTGTTTATTTGTCTGTTGTTTTTATACCTTTTGAAATTTGGGGATTCAGGTATATAGGGTTTCAGATATGGAACTTGTGAGTGTGCTTCCAAGTGCAGAAGATGAAGTCAATGTCGCTTGCTTTCATCCTCTTGCTGGTGGAGGTCTTGTTTATGGGACCAAGGTCTGTATGTGGGTCCCTTGGCCCACTTTGAATTTTTAGTTGTCTTTTATTGAAAGCAAGTCATACCGTCATGCGAGCTGAAAGCATCTGAAAGTCTAAAATAAGCAACCTCCTAAATTGTTATATTCAGGCTTGATTTCATAATGTTCTTGTACCCATTACTGCGTTGATCATGTATAATTTGTTTAGCAAAAATTTTTTGCATGTCAACCCGATTCAGCTGGTTTTGACCTATGTGATTTGTTTCATTCTAAACCTGTTTTCCCAATTTGAAAATCTGTCTTACACGGTGGAACATGATTCTTATGTTTGCAGGAAGGCAAGCTTAGAATTCTTCAGTACGATGGTGCTCATGCTGCGAGGCCTGATCACTTTTCTGAAGCACAAGCGGTTGAGGTAGAACAGTAATACAGGTTGTCTGAATTTGTTGGAATAAACTTGTAAATTTATGATAATTATGGGGTTGTTTTATTGGTGTCTTCATTATAAAGTTTGAGTCGGTTTGTTTGGGTCCTTGTTTGAGTCGGCTGGCAAGTCAAATAGGGTTAGAATTCAATTTAGATTATAATTAGGTTAGATTGTTGTCTACTTGGGGTTCAAGGTTGTTTGTTTTATAAAGAGGGCTGGTTCACTATTGTTTGCAAGTCTTTCAATTAATTAAAATCAAATAGTCGTGAAGAGTTCTGTGAAGCATAAGCTTAAAATCTGGTTTTTTTTAATGCATCTTAAAGGGAGTCTTTTTTATTTTTATGTGATGTCAACAAAGGAGTATTTATGACCTAGTAATATTGTGCTGTTTACATGTGATGTCTACAAATCCATACATGATGCTTCATGCATGAATTGCACGCTTATGTCTATCAAGCAAGCTCTATAAAGCATTTTATACCAACTTAAAGCTTTTAATTGTGTTCCCAAGTTTGATTTTTGGTAAACAAGTTAAAATTTGTGTTTTATTGGGGCATATCCAAAAGGAAAATCTTTATGGTTTTTTGTTATTTACGGAATCACCCAAACTTAAACTAATCTATTTTTATATATCAAGTGTATCAGTGTATAATCGACAAATTTAGTTTTCATTCTCTCAAACTGTATAAAATGGATCCAGCAATTACAAACTTTTTGATTATGTAGGTACTAATTTTGGCGATATAATCCTGTATTTGATTATGTTTCAGGTTCAAGCATATGCTTTAGAATGTTGAAACGCCAACGGTGATATTTTACTTCCAAAGGTATGTATAATAACTGAATATATTTTATTATTTTTCATCATAGTAGAAGAATGATTATCTTATAAAAGTCATCTTTTTTTGCTTTCATGAAACAAAATGATTCTTTGGTCCACCAACCACATTGATAATTTGATATACAATTATTTAGATTTTAAGAGCCTTTTATAGGAAGTTCACAAAAAGTTTGCTCCATCCTTCCCAATACGAGTAAATTCTTATTTCAGTGGCAAGTTGATAAGATTTCAACACACACACAATTACAATATAATATGAATTCAACACACAATTAAGAGGATTAACTTGTATTGATTGAAATGGAAGAATTACAGAGAATGGAAATGAAAATGAACCAGGGAAATTAGGTTATAGATCAAACGATTAAACGATTACATCATCAGAAGATGATGTCCTAGGGTTACACCCTTCTCACTACACAAGCAGGAGCCAATATTCAGTCTAAACAATTTTCTTCCTCCCAAACTCATAAGTCTTACCTCTATTTATAACCCACTATTAAACACACTAAATATTAATATTACATTATTACCAAACCATCCATATCTAGAACCTACCATAACTACTAAATATTACCAACATATTACAATAAGTATGAACTCTATCATTACTCTCACCTTATTTAAAAGTCTTGTCCTGAAGACTTGGGAGTTAACCATGAATCGTGCTTTGCTCCAATTATCTTTCCTTCCGGACATTTGTGAGCTGGCCCATATCTATTTCCCCAACGTAAACAAACTCTTTTCTTCTTACGTCCTTTCCAATCCAAACGTGAAGGATATAGAACTACTCAATCATGACGAAAAACATGTCCCAACTCAGGAGTAGAGGAGACTCCTGATCGACTGGCAGGGAACGAACACGGATTCTCTGTTTGAGAGGTGGACTGAAGGCCCATCCACTGTTTAGTCACATATACAAAATACCCATTCCCCAACTTGATACGAATTCCATCAAAGGAGCAAACAGGGAGCCCCAAGGCAATCACCAAACGTTGGGAGAGAAAATTATGAGTAGCTCCACTATTCACCATCATGCTAACCGGAATACCATGTAAAGCTTCATCAAACTTAGTAGTCTTAGCACCCCTTGTATCAGCTAAGATACCATCCTGTTCCAAAGCCAAAAAAGTACCCAAAAGAAGAGTTTCCAAAGGTTTAGAAGAACCGATGGCATCCAATCCGTATTTGTACCCTTCTCCATTCACGATTTCATCATCTCCCAATAACAAAATTCGAAGTTTACCTTCGGAGCATTTATGAGCTGGACCAAATTGTTGACCACAACGGTAACAAAGACCCTTTTGTCGCCGCTCTTCCCAATTAGATAAAGATAAAGAATGAATCCCACGATCACGCGAATTACTGGAACCTCCCACCATTTGAATCAACCCTGGGTTAGTGAAAGCCACCGAACGAGTGTTGTCGGAACGGAGTTAAGTTGGGTGTATTAACACTTTTGGGCTCCCCTTGACCCAACACTTGAGGCCCATCACCTGTTAAAGGCCCAGACGCATTCTGATAATGAAAAGGAGGAGAGACCTTACTGGCGACGGAATCAAGGCGTCATGTATCCTCTGCATCATCGATATAATCGGAAATCAAATCCGATTGTTGGATCGTAGCTACTTGCTCAGAAGGATTATGAATTTCTAAGCCCCCAAAACCCTGCAGTAGGTCTGATTGGAGCTTCAGCCATGAAGAATCGACCAATCTTTCTCATGGGACTTCATCCAAGCTAATACCACCTTCCGAAATTCCCTGGACTCCAAGCGATCTGCATTCAACGTCAGTGAAGCCTTAATTTCGTTAACGTCTTGCTAGAGTTGGGCGATTTGTTGATCGTGAACATCTAATCGAAAATTTTGATTCACCATAGTTGAATGAATAATTGGGAAGAGAGTAATTGGCAGATAAAAAGATAGGTGATGATCAGAATTTGAAATAGATTAATTAAAGCAAATCAGAAACGGAAAAATGAAATTGAAATTGAAGGAATCTGAAATTGATGGCTAATCAGACGACAAAATTGGCAAATCGGAAGCAACGATGTGACCCAGTAGAGATAAAATCGGGTTTTGAAGTTCTCTTAGCATCATGATTCAGTCATTGTACCTTCTCACCTCCACCACCTAGTTTTGAAGCTCTCTAGCAATTAAGAATCCCACTCCATTCTTTGCCCCATTAGATCCAGAGTGCCATAGCTTGTATTCATTATACTCTGCTCCTCTTTTTCCCTTCCACCTTGTCTCCTGTAGGCATGCTAACTTTTACTCTGTGTCTTATGAGCACATCCACTAACTCCTAAGCTCTTTCAGTAAGTGTTCCAATGTTCCATGATCCTATACGCAAAACCTCCCCCACCTGCACCTCTCCTCACCAGACACGATCTCAAAGAATCATAATGTGCTCTCCTGTCTATGTTGCCAAATCAGACACAATATTCCACAAGGACAAATAGGAACACAGAAAAAGCAGAATGCACACACATCACAGAGTCTATAGTCCAAGTAAACAATACCCCCTGTCCAGTCTATGTACCCAACTAACCCACGTGTCAAATCGTACTTAACAAAAAAACACTAGATCTAGCACAACCCAATTCAGCAAGATGGTGATGAGCAAACAAACACAGGCAGTTCACACAATAGTTAATTTAGTACAAAATACTTCAAGAATTATCAATAATAGAACAATCTCACCGTGTGTTGTCCAAAATCAGATTGATCGTTGTGTCAAGGTTGTTTTCACCAAACGCTTCTTCGTATCTATATGTGTCTTCTTGTTTACCTGCAAATCAAAACACCGGACTGCAAAATCCTTGTTTCGTCTCCTCCCGATAGCTGTGTATGGCTGTGGGTCGAACACCCAAGGAAAGAAAAAAAAAGACTCAGAAATGAAAAAAAAGGGGGGAAAGCAGGGTGGTGGTGGCTGGTGTTGGTGTTGGAGGTACTGGTTCCCTTGGTATGGTCAGTCGAGTGCAGCTAGGGTCGTAGGTGGTGCAGGTAGGGTTTCCGGCTGCCATGGTCGGTCTTTGGTGCGTTAGTCGCGATCGGTCAGTCGGAGGTCGTACGGTGGTCAGGTGACTGAGGTGAGATGTCGGGTGGGGTGAGCTTCGGTGTAATCTAGGTGACTGAGGTGAGTTATCCGACCGGCCGGTCTGGTGTGGCTGGTTCGAGCAAGGGAGATATAGTGAGAGTGAGAGGAATAGAGAGAGAGAGAGAAAGAAAGAGATAGAGGAGGAGCGGAGAGGAGACGGGGGTTGAGTGTACTTGGTGGAGGTGGTGGGTGCGGTGGTCTCTTTTCCGGTCGTCGGCGGTGTTGGATTTGGATTTTACCGTTGTACAATAGAGAGAGCAAACTTTTAATCCCGTATATGTATGTTTAATTGAGAACATATTTATCTAGAGATATAGAGAGAGAGGGATGTTCAATTAAAGAATAAATGCTAGTTAACAAACAAAATAACCATTTCACCAACATGTTTGAAGGTATAAAAATAACTTGTCTTTAAAATGAAATTACTTTACCCCTTAAATCATTTGATTATAAATGGTTCTTTTTAGATTTATATAATTTGTTGGTTCTCAATAACTTGGTCCCATTACATATATATAGGGATAGAGATTATAAATGGTTCTTTTTAGAATAAATGCTAGTTAAGAAACAACACTTTTTATAGATGCTTTTTTTTCATATGGTCATAAATAGTTATGTATCTAGTTTTTTTTCAAGGAGCTGGCACCAAGTATCTAAAGCCGTTGCAGCCATCAGAAATGAAGCCTGGATCTCTCTTTTTTATCAAGCCCTTGTTTCCAGCATGCCCCATCTTGTGCATTTAGTTGTATTATGATCATGTAGGCTTGTTGTAAACCCATAAAGTAGTCATTTTTAATGGCTACAGATTGGATTGATGTACATTAATTACTGAAATTAGTTTGTCTACATTTCTTTATTTTTTTACGAAAACCTCACTTCTGAATTTGCAGGAAAACCTAAACTGTTTTTTTTTTTTGAACAGCCAGCCTAAAAAACCTAATATATATCAAGAGTTTAACATTGATTGGGGTGAATCAGTGCACATTAGGGGTTCTGGGCCGTTTTGGGCGAACCAGCCGGTTGAACCGGTTTTTTTTTTTTTTTTTTTTTAATTTTATGTGTATATATTTATAAAATGCTTATAAAATCATCCGGTCGGACCTCTAACCAGTAAGGAGACCGGTTTGATGCCCAGTCCGGTTCTAAAAACATTGAAATAAAATTATATATTTTGCTTCCTCTCTCTTTCTTTTCTCTTTAAATTCCTTTCAGTTCTTTTCTTTTGTTTATAAAGCTAGGAACATGGCATAAATATTGATAAGAGGGATGATTGCATTAAGCTAGAAAAAGGCTGGGATTATTTCAGAACTTTTAGTTATTTTTAGAATTTTGCCAACTTTTATCAATTGTTTGAAGTTGTATTTTTTTTGTTCTAGTACATAAAAAACTATCAAATAACTTTTTGATATGTTTTTTAAATTTTCAAGTCTTAATTTTTTTTCTTTACTATAATATCGCCTACATGAGTTATACATGTGAATTATATATTATATGAAACTTGTTCATTATTATTATTATTATTATTTTAATTTCAAAACATGATGAACAAATATTGAACTTTTATCATTCTCTTTACTAAATAGTAAAAGAAAAAACTTGTGATTGATAGAAGTTTCTTTTATTAGACCACCTGTAGCGCACTCATAAGGGGCTGCAGGTTGGTGATGTGGAGGGAACATGTTGGAAGGATGCGATGGGAGAAAGAAGGAAGATGTGCTCGTGGAGAGTTTCCATGTAGTGACATGTGGTGCATTTGAGGGTTTTGTGAGGTCCACTTATTTGAACAACATATATTCCTTTCTTTTTATTTTAAGCCTTTTAATGAATGCATTTTAATAATAATTTTTCAAACAATAATATTTTTGGTTTTTCTTATAAATACTTGTTCAAACCAGCTACAATTTCACACTCAACTCTCCTTTCTTTCATATACTCACAAATTATGCATTTTCATGGATCCAAAGCTTCATTTTTGTTTAATCAACTTTTAAAAGCTATATACAATAATGAACAAAACCCAATCCAATAACCTTTATTTTCTCATTTTTCACAAGCACATGCATCCACTCAATTTTCACAACTAGGTGGTTTCTTTCAATTTCAATAATTTCTTGAGTTGTCATAGTTTGCACAACGCACCTTCTCATTTATAGAGTTTTCAATATTAGTAGTTTCTACAATCGCAACAATTTCAACAAATCTCAAGAAATGAAAAAATCACATGTTCAAAAAACATAATGAAGCACAAGTTTCACAATCTATTAAAGAATCAACATCAAAGTCAAAAGCTAGGAAACTGAATAAGAAAGAGAAGGTAGTGACCAAAAATAGCGAAGAAACAACTAAGATTAATCATCAAAGATGCCTACTTAGTGAAAGGTGTTGATGGCACAAGGTATACTATCCATATATGAGAATCCAATAATTAGGAACAATCATACTAGGGATGCATATTGGAGGATGATAGAAGTATACTACAAGAGAGGTGTCCTCAAATTCCAAGAACTGCTCATAATCTAAGGAGTTATTGGCATATGATTATATCTAAGGTGAATAGATTTAATGAATTATATTTGGGAACAAAGTCTCGCTAAAAGAGTGGTCAGTCGAACGACCATTATATCCAAGAAGCCTGACTTTAGTTTGTCAATGATCCTTCCAACAAGAATTCTCCTCATTTCGCATGCAAACGTGTATGGAATGTTGTTAAAGATCATGGTAAGTAAAATTCTTCTATCAAAGTGCGTGGCTTTTAGCCCTCCATTAGATAAAAAACTAATGGCATAACGGGGTATACAAGTTATGCTTTGAATGCCAACTTTGGCAAAACTCCTGAATTTAGAATATCACTTGAAGATAAAAACAAAAACATTTAAGTTGAGCAAGAACCTTCATCTCTTCCAATAGGGAAGGACAAGGCCAAAACAAAGGCCAAGCTAAAAGGTAAAGCAGTGAGAAAGATATCCAAATATGAGGTAAAGAAGTAAAACTTCATTGATGTATTATCTTTGACTAATCAGTGCCTAAAGCAATAAAGAAATTTTAACATACAATTGACAAGTTCTATGAACCGGAATTACAGAAAATGAAGATGGAATGGAAGAAAATGGAGACGAACCAAACAAAATTATAACACGAGCAAAAAATCCTATTCATTGACATAAATCATACGAGTCCAGATCAACGAGTCTGTCATTAATAGATGCTTATAGTTTTTAAAGTATTTTTATTTTTAATCTTGGGCTATGCAATTTACTTTTAATGTAATGCAACTTTATTTTTTTAACGGATAGTTTTTTTGTCTTTTTTCCTAACAACTAGATTTTTTGTCTATTTTTTAACGACTAACTTCTTGTCTTTTTTCTAAAGTTATTTTTTAGTCTTTTTCCTACATCTAGTTTTTATTATTTACGTATAACAAATCATGCAACCCTCAAACCATTTTCACACACAATACTTAAAACACATAATTCAAAATGAGCACTATTAATGAGCAATTACTAGAGAACATCCCGCTATTGTTTACATAACACTTTTAAACATTGATTTTCAATGATGTGAAAGATCTACAATGCAGTTTGTTTGAGCTTGATCGTCAAGAAGTGACGGAAGAGACAAGTTCTTCCAAACAGAAGAAGAAACGAAAGGTCATAAATAGAGGACGAAAGGATGGTCACACCTTTATGAAATGATTACTTTGTTCCAGACCGGATATACAATGAAAGCTTCTTTAGATGAAGGTTCAGGATGAGCATACGTATTTCTAATTGCATTGTTGAAGAATTCTCCAAACCATGAATGTAAACGTTTTAAATATTTTATACAAAGACATGATGTTGTGGGTATAAAAGCACCATGACTAAAATGCAAGTGCCATTCGCGAGTTGGCATATGGCTTTTCAGATTGACCGGTGCGATAAATACAAACGCATTGGTGAAAATACTTCCCTGGAATGTCCACACAAATTTTGGTAGGTCTATTGTCAAAGTCTATTCACCACGATTTTTTATAAGACCAAACCAACATGACATTCATCAGTTTGTAGAGGAGCATTCAGATGTGCATGGTTATGTTGGAATGTTTGGAACATTGAGCTTGGAGGAACTGCATAACTGTACGAAAAGGACAATATACTCGAGATGATCATGGCCATCCAATAATTATGCTGGAGGCAGTTGCATCACATGACCTTTGAATTTGACATGAATTCTTTGGAGTGACATTCAAACAATGATATCATGTTCTAATCAAACCCTAATATTTAATCAATCTTAGAGGCAACATACCAGCTTGTAACTTTATAGTGAACGGGAATACCTAACATGTATTATCTTGCATGACATTATCCATGGGCAACACTGGTAAATAGTTTCGTCTCTCCTCCCTCAATAACACGGAAATATAGAACTACAAAAAAACGACATGAGTCTTGTAGAAAAGATGTAAAGAGAGCTTTTGGTGTCCTCTAAGCAAGATGGGCAATAATACGAGGTCTAGGAAGATCTAAAAGCATACAAGTATTAGGTTGCATAATGCATGCATGTAATAATATACTACATAATATGATTGTACAAGATGAAATTCATGCATAACTAAATGATCATGTGAAGAGGACGAACCTGATCCATCAAGTTATAAGAATGGAGCAATAGTATTTCAACCACATCTCAAGAGGTTTAAATCCTTAATTAGCCGAGAGGCTCACATTGCACCATGTAAGGATATTATGGAGCATCTTTGGTCTATCAAGCAAAATCATGATATTATGCAACATTTGTTTTTAATTTTATTTTCGTTTTTATTTTATGCGACTTATGTAAGACAACTTTATTTCTTAATATATATTAAGTTATTTAAGTTTTATTTTTTATTTAATTTATTGCTTTATATTTGTTAAATATATTTGTAAATTAAATATGATATGCTTAAATAAAAATAGAAAAAATGTGATATGAAGAGAGGATGCATGAGAGAAAGATAAGTATATATGTTAGTTGTTAGAAGTAAAATGTGTTTGTAAAAAAAATGGTAAAAAACTGATGTGACATTCTGACTTAAATGTCATATTGTATCATTCCATATATTATTATTATTTAGTCTTAGTGAAATTAAATGATGTGACATATTGTAGTCCTAGTGAAATGAAATGATGGATCTTAAATGCACATATTTCATCAGTTAATACATTAAAAAAAAATCATGATATGATGAGTCCAATGTTGTCCCTCCCCATACCCCACTTCAAGTAGGATTCTACTGAGTACGCTTGTTGTTATTATGAGTCCAATGTTACACTCCTCACCTTACTAGACCCTAATTTGTTGCTACAAAGCTAGCCATTCAGGATTTTGTTGGGTGCACACAAGTTGTATCACTATTGATGCATGGTTCGTTCATGGATCAATCATGTCACATTTAATCAACTCAAAGTAGTTAGAAATTTTATTTCTCAAGTCAAGCCTAAGAATGGCATTTCAAAAATGAAATGTGTTACATGAGTTTAAATAAAGAAAAAGAATATTATTTTAAAAACATTTAAATTACTTTTATAGACTAAATGTTTTACAAAATAAATCAATGTTTATAAAAAGCTAATACTAAAACAAAACTTTCCTCTAAGATGCTTTGTTTAAGCTTTACAATCTGTTAAAATGGATCAAAGGAGATTACTAATTAAATAAAAGATATAAACTAAAATAAATACATTAAACAACTCTTACGGTTGAATAAAACAAAGTTGAAATAAACCTGAAAACAGGCAAAAACATTACATCATGAAAAAGTAGCATACACCAGCCATCAATTAACTAACTTATCTACAACAAAGCATGAATGCCTAAAGCTGAGAGCTTGACCATTCTCAGCCAGGCAAAAATTAAACATTACTTAAAAGTCGAAAATTGGACCGGTGTCTATAAAAGTTGAATCAGATGAGTAGTCAGTGAACCCTGGTTCAATAGGTTGGTCATCAAAAATCCAATCATACTGATGGTAGTCAGCCAACCCACCCGCCAGTGATGAATTATTTGTTGAATCAGGTGTGGCAGAACCTTGACCAGCAGGACAACCCAACCCATAATCCTTGAAACCCGTATCCGCCGCTATCAGACTCTGAGCTTGATTTCCTTGTGAAAAGTTGTGACTGAAATCTGGACCCGGGCTAGGGGTTCTGGAAGGAACAGGATAACTTGGTTGAGCTTGCACTGCATAATTTGGTTGAACCAGAGCCGGTTGGGGTCTGAAAGACAACGGTGGGCCCAGATGTGGTTGTCGGTAACACATGGTTTCATGAGGCTGGTTAGAATTTACATGAGATTGGAAAATAGGGTTTGGTTGATTGCAGACTTGAGGTTGTTGAGGATTTACAGTTAAGGATGTAATGGATGGATACTGCGATGTCTTGGCTGCATTTGGTGGTAAAGATTTACTCGACCTTGAAAGCATTCCATTGACCTGGTAGTTTAGGTGCCTATTGGGACTTCCAAAATTGCCCCTGTAAAGGTTTTGGTTTGCTGTTGTTGCAACCCTAACCGAATCAGTTCCGGTTCTTTTAAATACGGGTCTGTGAACCCTATAGCCTAGGTTATACTCCTGGGTAGCCCTAAGCACAAGTTGAGATGCCAAATCTGGATGTAATTTGGTTCTTGATGCGAGTATGTTGTTTCTGTAATGACTAGTGAAGTTCGGGTACTTAAAGTTAGCTGGTGTGCAAGGTGCATGGATCAGGCCCGAGTTTGGAATCTGATTTTGGGTTGGAGCCAGAGCTGGAGCCAGAGCCGGGGTTGATGTCTGAAGGTCAACTGGGGCCAGTTGAGTCAAAGATTGGACAACTTTACAACCATTTTTAGCGATTTTCCTCTCGAGGATCCAAAACTCGTCTTTGTCAGTGGCATGACAATGGTCTGTACTTGCAGTGCCATTGCCCCAATAGACACATGGAGCAAGCGAATCACAGACGTAACAGTAGCACTAGAATTTGAGGGAAAAAAAAGGTTAGTCGGTTACAAAAAGAAAAGTTAAAATAAAATAACATTACCTGGTTACAGTGGCTTTGATTTGGGGTAGAAGAGAAGGGGAATTTGATACAAAGGTGCCTTGAATGGGGATAATCTCGACATGCAACCTACAAAAAGAGTAAGAACCGCAAGCGTCTTATAAGATCGTATGCAACAATTAATCCAAAAAAAATACTTTTTTTTTTTTATTTTTGTAACCATTCGATGCAAATCATCTTAATCAAATCATTTGACAGATAAATATAAATTGTAGATGGAGAAATTGAAAACCATACATATGAAAACAAGTCATTTACTAGCAGGGATCGTATTAGTTATACTTCATTGCTAATTGGTCAAACAAGTAAATTGGAAGAATTAGCTATAAAGAAAATGGGTTTAACGACTCGCCCATCACGTGCTAAAAATTCCTAAACTAGTTTACTGAAAAAGAATAATATCAAATTTTTATTATAATTTTTATAATCATATTTACCTGAACCAGGCTGACACAACTTATGAAATTATCAATTTTGACCTAAACCCATTTAAACCCGTTACCCAGCCTGCCCATTTTCCATCAATAGCTAAGGCATCAGAAAAAACAATATGATCCTTCCCGACAAAAAACAGTTTAGGGGAGTACATTTTGTGGAACTTGGTTGAATTTGAATTGGAACTAGAACTGGGATATGGAATTTAAAAGATTCATTTAAAATCCATGATTCGCTTGGTTAGCGTATTTGTTGATAAAATTGGAATGCAAAAACACCTAAAAAGACAATATTGCTCCTTAAAACCGAGAGATTCTTAGTTCCATTGAAATGAGGAGTGATTTTGCATTCCATTAATTAAGGGATTTGGTTAGATTTTTTTCCAATTCCAATACCTTCACCTAGCCAACCAAACATATCAATGAATGGCATTTAATTTCCAGTTCCATTAAAATCCCATGAATTACTGCTAAGCAAACATCAAACAGGCACTTTGGCGTTCATCTCTATACAACTTAAATTCATACCATTATAAAAGAAAGTCATCAACCCCCAACCCAAACCCCACCAAAATAAAAAAAAATAAAAACAAAAGCAACTAACAAACTTGCGTCTCCTCAAGTACCAAATGAAGCCCCAATTGTGCGATTTCATGAACTTGGTTTAAAAAAGCACGCCTGAGGTGAGAGGAGCACAAGGTGACCAGAAAAGCACCATAAGGCCTTGATGTAGCGCCTCATGCACATCTGGATCAAAATTGGTCAAATTTGTCAAAATTGAGTCCTACAAGATGGTGATATTCAAAAACAAGCAAAGGGAAGAAGATATATGAACAGTTTACTTGATAATAGGGCTAATATGTAAAAGAGAAAAAAAAAACAAATGCAACTTTAATTATAATTGTAACTCATTTGGTGGTATATAGAGCAACGCATCGCGTACATTAAGCTCTCACCTCACACCTTGGAACGCATCACCTTTTTTAGGACAAGTTCATGATCACAAGCCAATGTACACATAACTACTAATGCTTAACAAAAATTCAAACAAACTGTTCTTTGCTTTTTAGTTCTTTATGAAAAAAACAAACAAACATAAAATTTCAGTAACTATGATCAGCACAACTAATTTTAACAAAGCAATTTCATCCTAAAGAACTTCATTGGCATAAATGTATAACCAGCAAATAAACCCTAAAGTAAAGTTTCATCATCTTGCATAATATTAATATTAATAAAATAATAAACAAGCAATGTTACAAGGATCAACAAATCAAACCACTAACCTGCCCTTTTTCGCTAACAACAAGAACATCATCGGAATCATCATCGTCGTTGCCGGAATTATCATTCCGAACATCGACCGGCGCATTCGGATCACTATCAAGAACAACACAATCATCATCCAATTCAACCGAACAAGACTTCAATTTCAATTTCTTCACAGGCTTTTCGGTCTCACTCACCACCACCACCTCATCGGAACCATCACCGAAAAGTTCTGCAAACCAATTGCAATCATCTCCACCGTCAGAAACTTCTCTCCCGTGATCATTCCAGTCACCGTCTTCATCGGAACTTATTTCGAGCACTAAATTGTTCGGATCCATCACAATATTTCATCAAAATCACCGAGAAATTGCTCTAAAAACTTCAAAATTAAGGCAGAATACAGAAAAGAAAAACAAAGATTGAAATCAATATGAGAAAATTAAAAATCGGCGATTTAAAACCTTAACGATAAAGGAAAAGATAAAAACCCTAGCTGGGTGTTCTAAAGGAGAAACTTTTGTACGACGTGTGTTTACAGACTTTCGTCGGTCACCGAATCCGTACTCGTGACTCGGTTGGATAATGCGTTACGCGCACGGGTGAATATGAGTGACTCGTTCAAAACAGATGCTGAATAGCAACTAATGTGTCACAGCAATAACTGGCAATTTTTATTCAAATAAAATAAATAAGTTTTGAAATAAAATAAAGTGATGTGTCACTGATGTGACAATGGTGAAAAATGGGACGACTCCTTACTCCTACCCATGTAACACGCTGGATAAATAAAAAGATATAATAAATAATTATTAATAAAAATTTAATCAATATAAGACAATTTGTTAACATAAAATAATTATATTAGTTTTTAAACACTATAGTTTTTTCAAATTTTGTTTCTTAAAAAAAATAATTTTCTTTTTGAAAATTCAATATTTTAAAATAATTTGTTTTTTTAAAGTGTGTTTTTTGATATTAATATATTTTTAATGTATTAAAAAAATATTTATTCTTAATTCAAAACATGTATTTAATAAGAGAGATGAGGGAAAAACAAAATTGAGACGGTCTAGAAACATGACAAGTGTCCCTAAAAACATTTATTTATTAGAATAGATAGATTTGACCGGTTAATGAGAAAATGTAAATTTGAATGTTGATTTAGTTCTGAAAATGTTTGCACTTACAAAGAAGTTTACACAAGAACACTATGTTATCTCATAAAAAAACAGAATTAAGCATGTTACACATCAGAAAACCCAACCGTCATTTCCTTGGAGACTTGTAGTTTAAAGCATTTTCTAGGTTTGGGTACCAACTTTAATTTTGTAACACCCTTAAGTTTAAGTTTGTTGACTAAAATTTAATTAATTCATTAGGTTTAATAATGATAACTAATTGTGACTTTAAATAACTTTAATTTATTAAAGTTTAATAGATGTCACATACATGTTGTAAACACTTGATTAACATCTTTGAGTCATTTAAATTTAACATCTCAAGATATTCAACAAATAGATTAATCAAGAAATGTTGGATCAAAAGATTGTAATAAACGAATAAAATTAAGTTACAAGTTATAGTTATTGGAACTTTAAAGTGTGAAAAAAAAAAAAAAAAACTTTTCATTACTAATTCAATTGTAATGAATTGGTCATGAATATGCTTGTTAGTAGACAATTGTAATGAACTGGTCATGAATATGTTTGTTAGTGGACATAATGACAACCGTTGAAATGTCATGACTATAAATATAAATAGAGGCATTTGGCCTCTTGTTGAAGTTGCTAGTTTTGAGATCTCTACACCACTTGAGATATACACACACAAGCTTCCAAGGTTCCAAATACAATCATATACTTTGTTGAGTTCTCAACAACCTACAACGATCGATTCCTCGTGTTAAACACTCTTGTTTCAGGTGACGTTTCGGGTTTTCGGTTAACTCCGGTAGTACATACTGCTTCGGCTGTTGTACACTGGGAAACAGTCGGGTACTCGGGTTCACCTGGGTGGCCCGAAATTTGTTTTAAGGGACCTCTGTTGAACAGAAATCCTCAGTCACCGAACTCGTTTTAATTAGTTTCATCTTATGCTATACTTCTTATTTTTAATTTAAATTTTAGAACATTTTTCATCTTGTTTATACTTCTTCTTGTAATTTCAATTTTAGCATTTTTATATTATGTATTTCTCTGAATTGTAATTCGAGTAATTGAAAAATAAAATTATTTGTTTATTTTGTGAACGGTGTTCCTACAATAGTATCGTCATTAACATTAGACTCAATATATCCCGCTATTAGCAAAGCTAAGGTAGGGTATGAGGAGGGTAAGATGCTGACAGTCTTACCTATACCCCGTAGAAATAAAGAAATTGCTTCCAAAGATGCCCCTGCTTATGATGTCTTATTAACCGAGCAACCCAACGTTTTTGATGTTATGTTCACATAAATAAAGTGAAATAACGTTAAAAAATTAGTGCAATTTTACTTTTTGCACTCACAGGCCGATATATATATAGATTATACCGCAAACGAGGCCTAAGTTAAAGTATCATATACATCTTGTAAAACATAGCTAAAATGTCCTGTAAAGTTTTTTAAAATATATTATAATTAATTTTATAAAATAGTGTTTAATTTTCAAATCGTTTGCGATAATTATTCTATAAAGAGTAAATGAAACATTGTCTTTCAAAAGCAAACATAATCTATCTTAAAATGGTTTAAGAAAAACTCAAAGAGGAAAAAAACTTCTCTGTCTTTGAAACCTTATAAGAGACTTGGTTGTTTTTTATTAATACCATACACAAACATAAACAAATCAAAATACACTCAAAACATAAAATATGTTAACGAGTCATTTTCACCAAAATATATTTTAAGCACATGCAACTTTTCATTATATGCACTCACTTGTACTGTTGTAAAAATCGGACTAGGTAGGCGCTAGGCAGCCATTTACTGTGTCGATTTTGTCCTAGGCGGTGCCTAGGCGCTAGGCGGGGCCTAGTCGGTATAGGCGGCCTAGTCAGATTTTTATTTTTTTTCGATTTTTTTGATTTTTTTTGACTTTTTAATGGTAAAAAGTGACCAACTTTATGATTATTTAGACATTTCTGAAACCAAAATCCTTGATATGTTTCTGAAACATCGAATCCAGCCACTTAACATCGAAATTTATCTCTAAACTTTGAACGTGGTGTTTAAGTTTGAACTTTGAAATACTTGACTTAGTATGTTCAAGTTTATTTTTTAAATTATATGAAATATTATATTAAATTATTGATATTGATGTGTGTATATAATATATATTTGTAAAATTGCATATAGAAATTCCAATCCGCCTAACGCCGATTAATCCCTAGACGGTACCTCGTCGCCCGACTAGCGCCTAGCGACTTATATGACCATGTTCACTTGTGACTCCTTTCAAATTATTCATTACAACATATGTCTACACACTTGTAGATCTAATTAAACACTATGCAAATGTGATAGTTAGCAGTATTGCAAATCACCTCAATTCATAAGTTTTACACATGGCGTCAACACCTTTTAAATCGCCATTTTGTTCATACTCTTGTGAATAATGAAACCTACTAAATGTTATAAATGTTCGCACTTTGTGAATATCTATATGACACGTTACATTTACACATTTGAACTTTTACAATACAACTAGCAAGTAATTTAACCCAATCATATCCAAATACAATTTACACAAGTCTATGCAATCAATTTCAACATATGAATTCACATCAGAATTGTTATGCACTCAGTTAGTCACATTCACACAGGGGCGGCCCTGAAAATTGGCGTGCCCAGGACGAGCCAGAAAAAAATGCCCCCTTTAATACCGAAAGCCGAAACATATTCGTAACTGAAAAAATCGAACCAAATTTTGAAGTCGGTTTTCGTTTTGGTTCTACCTGTATCCAAATTCCGAATTCGGTTTTCGGTTCGGTAACTAACCATATCCGAATTTCGGTTTTTAATTCCAATTTTTTTATAAATTTGGTTTGTTTGGTTAACTGATTAAACCGAATTCAAATTTAAATTTATTATCTTATTAATAATATATAAGATTGAATTTGGTTTACTCGGTTGAATTTGGTTTATTTGGTTTTTAATCGTTTATTTGGTTTTAATCGGTTTATTCGATTGAATTCGGTTTATTTGGATCGGCTTATTCGACTTTTAATTGGTTTATTTGGCTTTCAATCTGTTTATTTGGTTTTAACCGAAATTAGAACCGAACCACTTCTCGAATTCGGTTCGGTTTTTTGATATGGAAAAAAAATGGAAAATCGATTAAAGAGGGCCGAAAAACCGTTAACCGAACCAATAGACATATTTAGTTCAAAGGGCATGAAAGTAGTTTTCTATACTTTAAAAAAATAATTTTTTCCACCCATTAAATAAAGTGTTTATAAATGCTTATTTTTAGTTTCTTCGCCGTATTAATTCTCATTTGAATGTATACGTATATATAAAAATTTTTGTGCCCCCCTTAAAAAATGGGCCTGGGACGGGGGTCGGGTTTGCCCCTCCCCCGGGCCGCCCATGCATTCACACATCACAACCTTTGTAAACCAACATATATATATATATATAGGATTTGGCTCAAATAAGAACACACCTTAATTGAGTTAACCCATTAACACTGGCAAAAAACGCTCAAATCGCAAAAAAAAAAAAATTCATGGTCTTTTTCATACAAAAATATGGGGCTCCTTTTTTAAGCCTTTGCTAATTCACAAGCGTTTAAAAGTTAAACGAAGTCTAAGTTTGCGTTACACTGCGACACTTAAATATATCTTCGCAGTGTAACGCAAACTTACACTTCGTTTAACTTCTAAACGCTTGTGAATTAGCAAACGCTTAAAAAATGAGCCCCCTATTTTTGTATAAAAAAGACCATGGATTTTTTTTTTTGCGATTTGAACATTTTTTGCCAGGGTTAATGGGTTACCTCAATTAAGGTGGGTTCTTATTTGCTCCTTACCCTATATATATATAGGATTGTGAACAAATAATAACTCATGAATAGAGCAATAACTCATTAACTAAAATTTAATGGCTAATCTAAAAGTTGAATGTACAGGATTGTGCCATGTATCATCTTTTATATTTAGATACAGAAGGGTATTTTAGTCATTTGCATCATGTTAAAAAGCTGGAATTAATTTGGTGGTGACATGTGTCACCTTCTAATATATTTTAATATATATCTACTTTTTTATTTAAAGTTTACCCCCTCTTTTTTTAGACATCTATAACTTTTTTATATCATAATATTTTTTTTATAAAAATTGCACCATTTTACTCGTCTTATTTTTCTTTTTAATTTCGTTATAGTCTTGACTATATGTTTTTTTTCCGATGTTCGTATATACAGTAATGTAACAAGTATAAAAAATACATATTATTTGTAAAGAGTTGTAACGAATTTTGGTTTACATTTATCGTTAATTAAATATGGGTTACGTTTAGGGGTGTAAACGAGTCGAACCAATACCGAGCTCGTTAAGGCTCGAGCTCGGCTCGTTTAGACAAAATAGCTCGTTAACACCCCTAGTTATGTTGTATCATTTTTTTATTTACAGTGATGTAACAAAGGTTTTATACTCACTTTATATCATTTTTATTTAACTACAATAATGTAATTTACTGCTGTAAAAAAATCAAAGAATGTGTTATATTTTATAGTAGCTACATTGATTTAAATCCAAAATTTTTAATCAAAGTCAAATAAAAGCTACGTTTATAATAAATTTAAAATGATTTTGTAACAAATTTTGGTTTACATTACTATAAATTAAATATGGTTACATTGGATCAATTGTTTAATTACAGTGATGTAACAAAAGTGTTAGCCTCACTTTATATCATTTATTTTGTCTAAACGAGCCGAGCTCAAGCCTTAACGAGCTTGGGATCGACTTGGCTCGTTTTACACCTTAAACGTAGTTCATTTTTAATTTACGACAACGTAAACCAAAAATCGCTACAACTCGTTACAAACAATATGTTATGTTTATACTTGTTACATTGATGTAAATACAAACATCTAGAAAAAAATAAAAAAACCTAGTCAACAATTTAAGGGAATTCACGAGCTCAGGATCGAGTTGGCTTGTTTACACTCCTAAACGTAATCCCTATTTAATCTACAACAATATAAACTCAAATTTGTTACAACTCGTTACAAATGATTTGTTATTTTTATAGTTACATTGGTGTAAATACGAATATACGAAAAAAATAAAAAAAAAACCTAATTAAGACTATAACGGAATTAAAGAGAAAAATAAGACGAGTAAAATGGTGCAATTTTTATAAAAAAATATTATAGCATAAAAAATTTATGGATGTATAAAAAAACGATGGGGTAAACTTTAAATAAAAAAATAGATATAATAAAATTTTTTAGAAGGTGACACATGAAACCACCTAATTAATTACAACTTTTTAATATATTGCAAATGACTAATATATCATTCTGTATTTAAATATAAAACAAGCCAAATAGCACAATTCTAGACATTCAACTTTTAGATTTGATTTAATGGGTTATTACTCTATAAATAGGTTATCATTTGAACACTTCCCTATATATATATATATATATATATATATATATATATATATATATATATATATGGGAAGGTTCCCCTAAAAAGTCTATTTTGCCTAAGAAGGCTAAGAAGGATTTTAAAAACTCGAAAACCGACTCAAAGAAACCCCGATTGAACTCATTTTTGCGTCATTGGAACCGGCTTGTTGAACCCTAAAACCCAAACCCTAAATCATAAACAATAAACCCTAATACTAAAACCAAAACTTTAAAAACAAATCTTTAACATAAAGATACAACTTAAAAGCTAAAAACCAAGCCCTAAAACCTAAAATCTAAATCTAGATGTTAAAACGAAAACTTAAAATCTAATATTGTAGGGTTCGATGAGACGGTTCCAATGCCATCGAAATGAGTTCAATCGGAGTTCGTTTGGGTCGGTTTTAAAGTTTTTAAAAATCCTTCTTAGCCTTCTTAGGGAAAAAAGACTTTTTATTTGATCCTTACCCTATATATATATATATATATATATATATATATATATATATGGTGAGGTTAATGTACAAAGTGATAGTTTTGTAAAAAGTGTAAAAAACAAAGTGTTATTATAGTATTTAACAGTTCCTTGTTAATAATAACACTTTGTTATTCATAGTAGCACTTTGCTTTTTACACTGTTTACAAAATTATCAATTTGTATTTGATCCTAAGACTATATATATATATATATATATATATATATATATATATATATATATATATATATATATAGGGGAAGGTTAAAAATATAACCCACTAAATGCGCGCTAACCCAAATAACTTTGGGAAGATGAACCCGAATCTTGGATTTTTTGTTTTAAACATCATTATAACACATTTTGAACACCATGTTCTTTTATGAGTTTGGGCTAATTTACAGTGTTGTAGCACACACTACAGTGATGTAGGATCTCAAACGAAAAAGAATTAGCCCAAACTCATAAAAGAACATGGTGTTCAAAATGTGTTATAATGATGTTTAAAACAAAAATCCAAGATTCGGGTTCATCTTTCCAAAGTTATTTGGGTTAGCGCGCATTTAGTGGATTATGTAAAATTTCATACCCTATATATATATATAGGGTAGTGTTCAAATAATAACACACTCTTAAAACATTAACCCGAATAACTTTGCCAAGATGAAGCCAAATCTTTGATTTTTTTGAACATCATTGTAAGACATTTACAACACTTTCTTCTTTTATAATTTGCAAAAATTCATCACCGTTTGAGACGTAACATCACCAATTAAGTTTTTTTAGTTTTTCTTTTTTATTTCCTATTATTATAAGGTAAGAAATGTACAAAAAAGAAAAAAATATAAGAAAATATGTGTTTCATGTTATTATATATATGTAACTCGTATGTTACACGTATTGGTTACGCATATGTAACTTTATGAGTTACATTCGTAACTTTTTGAGTTACATATACGTAACTTCGTGATTTACATATCTTTATTGAAATTTTATTTCTCATTAAAAAATTTCTAACATTATCATAAAAAAATACGAACCCAATAATGAGTAGTTTTCTTATGAACCTTCCTAGATATATATAAGGGATGCAAGTTTTCATAACCTAATAAAAATGAACTAACCCATTAACCATCATCCAATGGTTAATTTAAAAATTAAGTATATATGATCGTGTCACGTATAATCTTTCTTTTTTTTAAAAACAGGAGGACAATTAAGACATTTTGTAATCATTTAAAAAGCTAGTTTTAATATGAAGGTGATAAATGTTACAATTTAATATATTTTGATAAATCTAATTTTTTATATAAAGTTTACCCCTTCTTTTTTTAAACATTCATAACTTTTTTATATTATATTATTTTTTTAAAAAAATTGTACCATTGTACTCGTCTCATTTTTCTTTCTAATTGCGTTATAGTCTCGACTATTTTATTTTTTTTAGATGTCATGTATTTAAATCATTGTAACGAGCTTAAAAATAACAAATTAATTTGAAATTTTTTCTATCAATAGTAAATTATAGTGATGTAACACATTATTTACAGAGATATATAACTTATTATTTATATACTTGAATGCATTAGGGGCCTTTTTTCCCCGACTCGTTCTGGGTACTGAAATTCTCTGGACCGCCCTGTTAGTTAGCTTATGTTTTTGGTGACTATTTAATTTAGTAGGTTTATTATTAAGGATGACGATAGTAATGAGCCAACATACGAACTTACTTAGTAATTAATTTATAATTAACCTCTAAGAAAGTTGTATATTGTAACAACCGGTTTTAATGGTCATGTATAATTGTAATAAAATAATATGAACATGAATGCGTTTTAAATTATGTTGTGTCTATAAATTTGGGATGTTAAAGTTAGCTAGTAACTAACTAAATTAGGTTGGTTAAAGTAGTTAAATAGTTTAAAAGGTTGAGGGGCTAATTGTGACAATTCCCTAAACTTGATAAGTCATGGGATAAGACCAAGCTTTGGTCAAAATCCCAAAGATTTGTCTGGATGCTTAATATGTACGAAGCAGAGGGAGGAGAGAACACAATTCCATAACCCCCAAAATTCTCCCACGTGTAACACGTGTTTAAAACACCCTTAGAGTCGGGTCCCATATTTTTTTTCAAAATTAAACATCAATTTTTGAACACAACATACCCAACCCATCACAAAACTATTTACAAACATGTTAACGGTAATTAACCCCTACGTCATTTACAAGCATTCACAAAAAAGTTGGGTTTTCAACCAAACAAAAGTGTTCAATCTGATTCCTTGAAAGCAATCCGATCACGTACGCCTTCACCCTTTCCGTTCACCTGAAAAATGCCACATTTAATTCACCGTTAGTTCGTTAGAACAAAGTAAGATCACCCATTTATTTCCCCAAGTGTATCCCATACCACCATATTGATACAATAATAAAGTCCCAAACAATATTCGGTAACGTTATTCAACTCAAACCCAAAACGATTTACTAACGGGTCGTTTTCGCCCAAAACCCCTTAAATCTCTAATTCATGCCCAAACAAATTAGATTTACCCATATAATCCACACCAAAGCAAAAATAAATCAATTTATGATATTTTCAAACATACAGGCGCAACATAGGCGTGTTCTGGGGGAACATGGCCATGTTAAAACTCCTTCCATATATATTTTTGTTATGTGTTCTCTCCCCTCATCCTTTTCACCAAGGATTTCAAATTGTACAACCACAACAATATATTTAACACATGAAATTAATAGTCGTAGCACTTTAAAACACCAATAAAGTGTTAGAACATGAAACCACCCACTAAAAGTCAAATTTCACACTAATTCCTTAAGACCTCTTTTTTCATCAAGGATTCTCAAGGTAGGTAATCACACCACTTGTGATTTACCTAAACTTCATAAATTCATCATAGGAAGATCACACCACTTGTGATTCGACCCATTTCACATTCACACATCTTGTGAATTGTTTGACCATTTTCAGTCAAACTGCAACTAAGAAGTTCACACCACTTGTGAATCATTCTTAATTCTCTACACCAATTGTGAACATACGGCATTACAATAACTAAGCAAATATAACACCTATTGCATATTATTGTCAAGCAATAAACATACGGACACCAATTTGAATTGTTTAACCATTTTCAGTCAAACTTCTAATAAGAAGTTCACACCACTTGTGAATCATTCTTAACTCTCTACACCAATTGTGAACTACTAAATTACAATAACTAAGCAAATATAACACCTATTGCATGTTATTGTCAAGCAACAAACATACGAACACCAATTTGAATTGTTTGACCATTTTTAGTCAAACTTCTAATAAGAAGTTCACACCTCTTGTGAATCATTCCTATTTTTACACATCGGCTGTAAACATACCAAATCACAATAACTAAGTAATTTAAACACCTATTGCATGTTATTAACAACACCAAGTATTCAAACACCAATTATACACCAATTTAATCCCCAAACACCCAAATTCATATATCACCAATTATACACCCATTTAATCAACAAACACCAAATTCATACATACACTAAGTATACACCAATTTAATCACCAAACACACGCACAAGTTGATGTCACTAACGGGTCAACCACCCAATTTGAATAATTTCAACAATGGGTCAACCACTTAGTTTGACTAATTCCAATAATAGGTCAACCATCAAGTTTTACTAATTTCAACAATTTGGTTAATCGCCTAGGTTGACTAATTTCAAAAATGGGTCAACCACTAAGTTTGACTAATTTCAACAATTTGGTCAATCACCTAGGTTTGAATAATTCCAACAATTTAATGAATCACCTAGTTTTGACTAATTCCAACAATTCAGTCAATCACCCACTTTGACTAATTTCAACAATGGATCAACCACCAGTTTTGGTTAAATAACCAAATTAAACTCATCTACACGTGGATTACCCCCCAAAGCCACACCAAGGTGGACTTACATGCCAAACCTAATGCCATTCCAAGATGGACTTACATGATACACCTAAAGCCATACAAAATGGACTTACATGATACACCTGAAGCCATTCCAAAATGGACTTACATGTTCTTTCACACAAATGTGAATCATCATCAAATGCCATAATTCATGGTCTTATTCCACACGAATGTGGATCAAACCTTAAGTTCTTGTGTCACTTATTATCAAACCCATAATGACATTATACCAAGTTAGGTTATTCTAACATAACTTTCATTAACCACAACAAGACTCATACAAATTAGTCAACATTCAACATAAAACACCAACACTAATATGACTTATGGTTGCATATTTAGTGAGTAGGTTACTTACCTTAACCCGTAGGAACACCATTAAAATCATCTTGTTCCTTGACTTTCACCATCACTACCTAGTTGTATTACACACATACAACTATATTCAATACATGTAACTCATATATACGTTCTTTCAACCTACTTGACCTGTTATCACCATTTTATCTAATTTACACCCAAATTGTTACACCTCCTGCGCTGCGTGCGGAATCCACGGCGTGGTGACGATCAGTGGTTGAATCATGCACAAGTATTGAAAGAAGAACAACCACAATGCATTACTAAGTTTCATAATGTTAGACAATTGTTTAGTTACAGGCATTCTAACTATCTACCAAAAGAATGACAACTATAGACCCAAAAATATTGTTTACACAAAAGACATAGACAAGACAATATTGAGAATGTTCTAAACCTGATTACCTGAAACACGTGAAAAGTAACTGTCAACTACAAAAGTAGTTGGTGAGAACAAAAGGTTTAACATTTGAAATAGTGAACCTGTAGTGTATAACACATGTATAAAGCATTGAATTAAATGGCATGGATAATTGCAACACAAACTATCATCAAGTAAGAATAACGTGTGCAAACAGTCGAATGACTGTCTACTAGAAAAGCCAACATATAATCAAGTCCTAAATTACATTTGGAGTCAGAAAATGTAGTAAGCAAACGCATTCAACACGAGAAGTACTAACGGGTTTACTCGAAAGACAATCTCCGTGTTGACGTACCCGGTCAATATGACCTATGCTGGTAAAGTTAATTAGCAGCAAATCCATATTACCATAATGCATCCAATCTGCAGTTAGGGTTTAAAACGTATTTAAACACTAACCACAGCCTTGGCGTAACCAAACGTGTCCCGCTTTCCCTTGTTGTGACCACCCAATACTAACGTTATAAGAATAAGAATAAGATTAAATGAACAAGTGTCTTGATGTATATAAGTTTGTTTACAATCATGAACACCATGCTTTTGAATACTTTGGTTGAAAACCTTTGGTTGAATACCTTTGATTGATTACCATGATTTGAAAACCCTTGATTGAATACCACCATGAAAACTCTTGATTAAATACCTTGTTCAAAACCCTTGATTTGTATACCAGTAATAATGTCCTTGTATAATAACAAGGTTTATAAAATATTATTTTATCAAAAACACGAGTTTATAGTAAAAGAGTTCATAAAGCTGATTCTTTAAAAGTGTTTAACAATTATAAAACCACTTTGTGTAAAACAATTGTAAAACAGTTTAGAGAACCTTTTATAAAACCTTTTAGTAGAAAATGTTTAACAGTTGATAAAACCTTTAAAACAATTGATAATCCTTTTGAATACTTGATAACTCATTTAAAACTAGTTGAGAAATCCCTTGAATTTGTAAAGTGAACCTATAATGGTTGAAAAGTGGCATGTATCCTGTATATGAAATATGATTGTATAAATAGTGTTTGGTCACGTGTTCCACCCCAAAACAGTTGTAAAAACAGTAAAAGAGGGGCAATTGTTCTCACCTGACAGCGGTAGACTCTGAACCTAAACAAGTAGCAAACAACAAGCAACAGGACTTCTAACTGATTCCAATGTTACTATAATCATACATATAATATAAGATTTATGATTGTATAGACTTTGATTGATTGATTGACTTATGTTAAGTGGTTGACTTATGTGGACTTGTTAATGATTACTTCTTGAATAACTTGTTCTCATGTTTAGAAAATGTTATATGAACTTAGAAGACATGACTGAATCATTTGAATAACACTTGATTTATGAAAAGAATGTGTCATGTTATTTTATACATATACTTGTTATGCATAATAAATAACACGTGTTTATGAATATCATAATCCCTTGGTTCCAGTGTAGTTTATTGAAAAGTTAAAGTGTTTTAAGCCTTTGTGTTTATGACATGATCTCATAATTAGGTTAAGTTAAACTTAAACCGAATGAGATCAACCCATAATTACTTTAAGTCGTATTAGAGTTAGATCACCCTTACGATCCATTAGGCTTAAAAGATCACACATAAGTTCTTTGTTGTTTGGTTTTGATAGTCCTTAGGTCTAGAACACATGCATTTAAATGAGGACCGAACCTAACAATATCAATCGTTCAAGTTCCAAAGGCTACCCATCGATATTCACAATATCGATGGTTCCGTGTCCCATCGATATTGTATTATTTACACGTCCCAAACACATGTTTCTTTGTCCTAAACCCCTTGGATTAACTTAATTAAAACTATGCTACTGAATTAGAGTAGTTTCATAACATTGCATGGCTGTTATTGTCTAAAGAACAACTCGGATAACCCAAGGAGGTGCCATCGATATTAATAAGTTCAAGGGGTTGTTAGAATCGTTGAACCCTTCGATAGGGATGAAATTTTGATACCGAATACCGGTACCGTACCGAACCGAAACCGTACCGGTAGATTCGGTACCGGTAACGGTACTTGATTTTCACCTATTTAGGTATCGATACTAACCGGTACCGGTAAAATACTAAAATTTCCCGAACCAATACCGGTACCGGAATATGGATGGTTTTTTTTTGAGTTTGATATACATACCAAAATTATGACATATTACCTTCAATTATTTGAATGTTTGTATTCTTCATCTCCACTAAAAACGACCAGTTCTTTCCGATATCTTCATGGCATCTTCATCTTTTCAAGTAAGTCAAATGATCCTATATAAAATCAACGGAATATGAAATCAATTTGTTATATGAAATCAATTTTTTATATGAATTAAAACGTGGCCATTTAGTCATGTGCCACAAATTGTTTGAAGATGAAACAATATATATGAAATCGTTGTATGGAATTGAAATAAAAATCAAGTTATAGAAAATCAGTTTGTTATATGAAATCGTAATATTCTTTTTTTTTTTAATTTTTTGAACAGCATGTTGAATCGTAATATTCTTTTTTTTTCATTTCTGTTGAATCGTAATTTTCTATTTTAATATATTTTTGATGTAGGAAGATGATACCTTTGTTGACGAGACCCCTTTCGTTCAACTTAATAATGACTCGGATTCAGTTGATGTGAATCAAAGTCATAAGAGAAAACAAGCATCAAACGAGGAAGGAACCCAAAGTAAAACTCAAAAGGTTGGGAGAGAAAGGGCCGAGTGTTGGCATCATTATGATGTGGTTTACTTAGAAGAAGACAGGAAAAAACGAAAGTATGGATCATGCAAGTATTGTAAAACCGCAATTAAAGCCGATCCAAACAGAAACGGTACGACTGGTCTTAATAAACACTTGCTTGCTTGTCCGAATAATCCCGAAGTAGTTGCTAAGAAAAAACAAAATAATTTAGTATTTAAAAAAGAAGATAATGGGGAAGGTAGCATTAGTGTTTGGAAACGTGATGAGGTTAGAATTAACAAAGCTTTGCTAGACTTGGTTCTTGTTGCAGAACTACCTTTTAAACTTGTTGAAAATCCCGCTTTTGTTGAGTTCGCTAACTCATTAAATGGAAAGTATAATTTGCCCTCACGACATAAAGTATCTAAGGATATTGGAAAATACTATGTTAATGAAAGAAATAGGTTGATGGCTTATTTAAGCAAACCAACAAACACTGTTCACTTGACTACTGATACTTGGACATCACCATGCCAAAGGGTTAACTATATGGTTGTAACAGCTCATTTCATAGATGATGATTGGGTAATGCAAAAACGTGTTATTAACTTTAGGCCCATTAATAGTCATAAGGGGGATGATATGGCTCGTGAATTGTTAGATTGTATTCATGGTTGAGGGATAAAGAATGTCATGACCATGACTGTTGATAATGCCTCGAGTAATGATAAGGCTATTCAATTTTTGTTGCAAAAGTTGGCTAACTTGTATGATAGCGGGAAACATTTTCATATTAGGTGTATGACACATATTTTATACTTAATTGTCAAAGATGGACAATTGGAACATAACCATCATGTTGATTGTCTTCGAAGAGCGTTCAGTGTATAAGAAATTCAACACAAAGAATAACAAAATTCAAAAATTGCATGCAAAATTTGAATGTCGAGTCAAACAAGTTTTTATGTGGTGATTGTACTACTAGGTGGAATTCTACATATGAGATGTTAAAAATTGCTGCGAACTTAAAAGATGCATTTGGGGCTTTTGAAATTGAAGACCATAACTATTTTCGTGATTTGGAAAGAATACCAGGAACTTCAGACTTTAACGTGTGCAAACTATTGGTTGAGTTCTTAGAAAAGTTCAAAATTAAAACAGATATTGTATCAGCAACTTCAAAGCCTTTAGCTCACCTTTTTTTAGGGAAATCTTAGATGTAGACAAACATCTACGTAAGTGGGAGGTCCATCTAGAATTTTGTAGAATGGCGGGGTCAATGCGTAAGAAATACGATAAGTATTGAGGCAAGTTTGATAAGCTGAATGACTTCATGTATTTTGCAAGTATCTTAGATCCTACTATGAAGTTATCTTTTCTTGAACATTGTTTTAAAATGATTGTCATGTATGATGTGAATAAAGAAAATCCTTTGTCCCCATATAAAATTAATAAGAAGGTGGAGCTTATGGTTTTAGAGGTTGAGAATAGGTTGCATGCTTTTTTTAAAACATATAAGGAGAAGTATGATAAAGTTGAATACAATTCGGTACTCAAGAATCAAGAAACGAAGATGTTATCGACTTTGATGATGGAAATGATTTCTTTTCTGAATTTTTAAATGTGGAAGAAAGTAACTCAATTGCAATAGAAACCGAGTTGAAGAGGTACCTACAAGAGCCAAGACTTAGTTTTTCTAAGCGGTTTGACATACTATTGTGGTGGAAACAAAACGCGGTTAGATTCCCAATCGTGTCTCGGATGGCAAAAGGTAAATTTCTATAATTTCTTTCAAGTTTTTTTTCATTATTTTTTATACTATTTAATTTTTATAACTTTGTATATTTGTTAGACATTTTGGCAATTCAAATTCCACAGTTGCATCCGAGTCGGCGTTTAGTACAAGCGGTCGTGTATTAGATCCATATAGAACAAGGTTGTCAAGTAGCATAGTTGAAGCTTTGGTTTGTACTCAAGATTGGGTGAGAAAATCAAGAAAGCCAATTGTTGATGAAGAGATGATATATTAAAGGATGATGATATTAGCATAGGTATTAATATTTCGTATTTGTTAATTGGTTTGAAAATTAATTAATTTGTTTTGATTTTTTTTCTTGCAGAGATTGAAGATGCAATAAGAAAACAAAACGAAAAAGGGAAAAGGGATCATGCATAACAATTAGCAATGATTAAATGAAGAATCATTTTGTTTTGACAATTTTGTTTGTTTGATGTTCTAAGTTTTTTTTTTTTTTTGACTTTTAGTATTTGACAGAATATGAGACTATATTGGATGCTTTAAGACCTTTATATTTGGTTATTAAATCATGTTTTGAGATTATAGGCACAAAGAGTAACTTTTAGGCCAAACAAAATGCTAAAAAAATGGTACAAAACCGGTAAAATACCGAAAATACCGGTACCGAACCGGTACCATACATTTGGTTTCGGTACCGGTATTGGTACTCACTTTTCAAGAATTTCGGTACCGGTACGGTACCGGTATAGTACCGATCTCATCCCTACCCTTCGATACTAGCATTCTCGATGAAACCATTGATTTGTTCTACCTTGGGTCTCTTGTTCTTATCAAACCATGATATTCCAAGCTGATCAGGAAGGTTGTAGAGGCCTTAATGTCGAGGTTTAGACTTTAGTCGGCTGTTCAGCCCTCCATCGATACTATCAGGTTCGATGGAGGTTCTAGAATCGATGGGTGACTTCGAGATTAATAAGTTCGACAGCATCATGGATCAGCCCGTTTGGATACCTTCGACCTTGATGATTTCGTGGGTTTGAGGTGTTTCTCAAGGCTGTCGAACTTATTTAGTTCGATGGAATTCAACCTCCCACTTTTTCTTTTTTCGATACCGCATACTCAGCCCATTTACCATCGACATTAGCCTCCTTTGATCAAATCAGCCCTCCACAACCGTCATGACTTTAATTTAACTGTGTCCAAAGGATTCCCAAGTGTTTAGCAGTCCCCTTGTCGAGTTTAAGAGGCTGCAACTTGGTTTCCAAATGGAGAAGATGATGAATAGTGCAAGACCCTACAGTACCGTACCTTCATACTAAGATTCCAGCCAAAATACTCCAAAACCAACTCCGATCCCTTATACTACAAGCTTCCTTCCGTCGAAACGATCGTTTTGATATATTATATGCGCGATTTGGTGTAGAAACGAAGGAGATATGGTTGATTTCTTGATGAAATGTTAGAGAGAGAGAGTTAAGACGGGTATTTTAGAGAGAGTAATTTGGCTGCCATGAATGAGAGAGACAAGGAAAAATAAGGGTTTTTATACCCCGAATAGTTCCGCATGTATTCGGTCTCGCTCGGTGTAGGTTTCGCGTATTTTTACGCATTGTTACGTTTACGAAATTGTTTATTTTGAATTGTAGAATAGTTTATTGAATTGTTTTTGATGAGTTTCAAAATTGTAAAAATGTAAAATAAAATATTTTACTTAATTTTATTATTCGTTCGAAATCAAACCGTTAAACTAATATAATTACGTGTATACCCGTAATCATATACGTTTTTGGTCGTTTTTGCGTATTTATTGATGTTTACTCGTGATTATAAACTCGACATTTATATCATTATGAATCGTCACCCGTAATAATACTCAGTCTCGCTTACGCATTATGATTTGTTTAAATTGATTTGTTTGTCATACTACTCGTCATAACACTATGCACTAACACTATCCTATTACACCGAACGCAGTATATGTAACATCAGTGCCGGAAACGTTACCGGAATAGTGATCTGGACAGTAACTTGCACAGTAACTCAGGTACAAACTAAGGAAACTATTGTATGCTATTAACATTATGATGCTTGACACTAAACTATTATGCAACCGTTTCTGAAATCTGATTAAATCTCACGGTTTAACAGTCAGAAACACATCAGACAACACTGTACTAACACACAGATGCTTGATTAAATGCTATTACGTATAAATGTATGCGAGGCTAAACAGAACAAAACCATAACGGATGTCGTTACAGAATGCTAAACCGACGAATTATTCGTATAGATGACGATCTGTACGAATAAATCTGAAAGTCTAACGTTCTGAAATGATGACTGAAGAGTAGAAAACAAAAATCAGAAAGTGAAACCAACGTCGTGTTCGTTCGGGTGAAGATTCGGACGAATACGCGCGAAGGTGACGCGTTCAAACGAAAACGAAAAACGAAACGAACGATAATAATTTAAGAAAATTAAACATTTAACATTTATTAGGAATCACAACCTTTTAAAAGACTTAAAAATAAATTCATTTTATTTAAAATACGTAAGATACGCGTAACGATCCGGAAACGCAACGGAGACGAAAAACGAGCAACCGAAACGAACCCGAACACCCTCTGGGTATATAAAGCCTAAATGAACTCATTTCTTCATTTATCACACTCATTCTCTCTCTCTAAAACCTCACTCCCGAACCTTTCTCTCTCTCTAAGATTCAAGGCTTCAAATCCTCATATCTCACTCATTTCTTGGTGAAATCGGGCGTTCTTGGTGTCCAAACGAAGCTCTCGATGTTCTCTACATAAAAGTACAACAGATCTGAAGATTTATCCACCGAAAAACAAGGTATGGAGGCTTGAACATCACGAAATTTAGGGTTTTCGCAACCCTTTTTGTTCTACTTAACCCTAATCGGGCAACCAACTTCTCACCATGAATTCCACGGCCATGAGAAACCACATTTGCATAACACAGCCCTGAAAGTAGCCCAAAAACAGGCGAGGTTCGATGATGATGGTGAGCTTGCTGGTTCAGGACAAGGGATCGGCCAAACCTGTGGGGTTTGAAGTCCTATGGTGGCCGAACCTCGACTCAGCAAACCTTTTTCCTTGGCCGAACCTCCTTTCCATTCGAGAGTCGAACCATCATCCACGAACCCTTCCTGCTAAGTCACGAACCTTTGATATCAACCGAACCCTAGTGGCCATGAAACAGAGAGGACCGAACTTGGCCGAACCTTGTGTATGGCTGAAACCCTAATCACGAACCTCATTACATGCGAACCTATACCTTGTCGAACCTGTGTCCATGAACCACCAGCCGAACCATTTGAGACCACCGAACCTTGGAACCACGAACCTATGAGCTGCAAAGCCTTAACCACGAACCTTATGGGACAAACCTAGGGTAGCACCTGGGGACAGCTGAACCTTTACCGAGACTAACCATGGGGCTGTTCAAACCGTTTCTGCAACAAACCTAGGACCATCACTCGACCATGCACACTCTTATGTGAGCTATTTGATTTGGCCCATGCTGATTAACCGGGCCCACAATCTCATTTGGCCCAAGCAAAAACCAACCGGTCCATGGATACTAGTTCGGTCCACATTTAATTATTTGACCCGAGAGTGATGGAATTAAATGGCCCAACAGCACATAGTCGGACCAGAACCGTTACTTTAGCCCACACTTTGTTCGGTCTAGCCTAATTGTTTCTTCGGCCCACTATGGTTCATTCGGCCCAAGTAACAAATGATGTAAAAACACTTTAAATCAATATTCATGATCACTTGCATGGGATTTTCAATTTAAATTACTACAAAGGTGTTAGGATTGTGAAGTTAATGAATTTCCTAAAATCCTAAGACCTTGTTTCACAAAAGTGTTCGCAATTAATGATCAGGACCAAATCAAATAGAATATAAGGATTAGTAACACGAGAGAATGAGCCTAAATAAATGCGGTTAAGGGTTAAGTATAATCCCTAGCAAGTAACTAAGGCCGAATGATGACCAAGGCCGAGGAGTGTTAGCCAATTTTAGGGCTACCACATACACGCGCATAAATCACCACAACTATTACTTACAAATTATATACAACGTGAAATCAATACAGGATTGTGAAAACAACAACAAATACAACAACGAGCGCGTGCATTCTTGTTTATATTTAGTCAACCACTTCAACCACAAGGTGAGTTCATTTGTCCCTTTTCAAATTAATTTGTTTTACCTCGGGACTGAGAAGCATGATATACATTTTAAACAAGTATTGAAATGTTTTATAAATGATTTTACACTTATTCATAATGCTAATACTAATGCTTATGCTTGTTACACTTATTCTAAAAGCTAAAAGCTAAGACTTTAACTTAAGTGCTAATGCTATAGACTATATGCTACAACTAGATGCTAATGCTAGGGCTATAAACTACATGCTACAACTAGACGTTAATGCTATTACTATAAGTTACATGCTCAAACTATATGCTAAGGCTAATGCTACATACTATATGCTCAAACTATATGCTAAGGCTAATGCTACAGACTATATGCTAAACTATATGCTAATGCTAATGCTAATGCTAATGCTACAAGCTACATGCTACACTACATGCTAATGCTAATGCTACAAGCTACATGCTAAATTATATGTTAGTGCGAATGCTATGAACTATATGCTCGAACTATATGATAATACTAGATGCTAACTACTACAAGCTATGATCATATGCTAAATGCTAAGCGTGTATCTATGCATGAGATACGTGAATGCCAAACTATGCTATTGCAAGCTGGTATCTATGCATGAGATACGTGAATGCTAAACTTTGTAAATGCTAAGCATGTATCTATGCATGAGATACGTGAATGCCAAACTATGCTATTGCAAGCTGGTATCTATGCATGAGATACGAGAATGCTAAACTTTGTAAATGCTAAGCTTGTATCTATGCATGAGATACGTGAATGCCAAACTATGCTATTGCAAGCTGGTATCTATGCATGAGATATGTGAATGCTAAACTTTGTAAATGCTAAGCTTGTATCTATGCATGAGATACGTGAATGCCAAACTATGCTATTGCAAGCTGGTATCTATGCATGAGATATGTGAATGCTAAACTATGTGAATGCTAAGCTTGTGTCTATATATGAGATACGTGAATGCCAAACTATGCTAGAGCAAGGCTTGTATCTACATATATGAGATACGTGAATGCTAAACTATTCTGATGCAAAGCTAGAATCAATTCATGAGATACGTAATGGCTAAACTATGCTAGAGCAAAGCTTGTATCTAATCATGGGCTACGTAAATGCTAAACTATGCTAGAGCAAAACTTGTACCCATGCATGAGATTCGTGAATGTTAAACTACGATTTGTGAAACTTTTATCCTTGTACAATATACTTAAGGCTAAGCTATGTGAATGCTATAAACTTATAAACTTTTAAACAGTATGCTAAAGCTATGATGGAGACTGGATTGGGTTGTAGGTAAAATGCTTAATTATCATTAACAACAATGTCATATGTGGATTAGTATGTGGGGGATGGCGTCTGGGCGGGTTATAGGCTCGACCCTTTCGTATGCCCTATATATAAGCATACCGATCTGGATATTACATGTAATGTTAATGAGGTTAAGGTTGTTACCGAAAGGGTTTTGTAAATGCTATTGGGTGCATATCTTAAACTTCTAAACAGGATGCTTGAAACTATGATGGAATTGGATGGTAGGTAAAACGCTTAATTATCATTAACAACAGTGTCATATGTGGTTTAGTATGTGGTGGGATGGCGTCTAGGCGGGTTGTAGGCTCGACCCTTTCGTATGCCCTATATATAAGCATATCGATGTGGATATTACATGTGATGTTAATGAGGTTAAGGTTGTTACCGAAAAGGTTTGCTAAACCTATTTTTCAACTATTAAACTATATGAACTCACCAAACATTGTGTTGACTTTGTTTTCTTACATGCTTTCTCAGGTGACGTACATGATTAAGCTAAGGCTCAGGAATGCATACTAGGATGCCCAGTTAAAGGACCTAGTAGATTTTGGAAAAACACATGTTTTGATGAAAGTTGTGAATCTATTTTGATATCTTGTACAGATACAAGATAGTAACATTTGATTCTTTTGATAGGTTTACTTAGTTAAATTATCAAACATTAACATTTGTAATTTAACTTTGTAATGCTAGTGTAATGCTATAGTGTGCTTTAGTTAGTCTCAACGTTGATGCTATGTAAACAATCTGATCATCACGATTATCACTCACGATATCGCGCCCCGAGAACCTTCCGCCCGGCGGGGAAGTCGATCCGTCCCACCGGCTCGGGGTGTGACAATATATGTATTGGGCATACGTAGAGTCCAGCTACCTGCCTTATCAGCTGCCAGCCCACCACTGTTTCGATATAATACAATATTGTTCTTGCCTATCATAATCGACTGTAAATACATAATATATATATATATACTTGTTCCTAATTAAACAAAGTCCTATAACACACAACATGAATATGAACACATGAATCACATAGGCACATTGACACATTGAACACAAATCAGCTTGACACAAAGACTAACATGTACACACTGTTCTATCCTAATCTATGACTACCATGATTACTGTACAGATGTTACACAAATGATCCATTATCACCCAATTCACCATTAGTGATTATATATATATGCTTATTTCATACCACCACAACTTAAAAACTCATTTTTAAGTTAAACACCTTAATTAGCATTTCATCAAACACCTCATATGCATGAATTTACCTACTTATGATCATTGATCATTAACACCTCTATCAAACTCCATTTTTGAATGATGAGATGAGTAAGTATATCATGTACACTAACAAACTACAACAACTTTGTGTAATCATCAAATCCCCAACTTTTATACTATCTTTAATTATCTAGTTCATATATCACATGAACCATACAAAACCCCTTTTCATCATATTACATCACCATGCAAGAAATGATCAAAATGTTGTTCCTAGATGATCATCACTATGAATAACAACATTTAACACCCTCCAAACACCCAAAATTCGTATTTTACCATACCTTAACTCATATCCTATATGAGACCCACGGAAATTACACCAAAAACACACAAAACTTCATACCTTGTTGTTGTATGTTGCTAGTAGAACTCAACTACATGCTTGCATTCAAGATCAAACTGTAAATCGAGCACCAATTTGATGAATCTTGTGGTTTAGGGTTTTCTCCTTTCTTCTTCTTCTTCTCTTGAACTACATAGACAAAAAACATAATAAAATGGGAAAATGAACTTTGACCATAGTCAAAGTCTTATCCCCCTCCATTTCCATCTTTGGTCAATTGTCACATTTGGTCCCTCAATTTTACTTGTTTAAAATAACTAGTTTATAACTAACTTAGTTAAATTAGTTAACACCCACCAAATATTATTAAAACACCAACCAGTTAAAATATAACGATAATTGTCCACCAATTATATTATCTTTTTAATATTTTCCTAAAATGGGTCGTTACAAATTCTCCCCACCTTGCAAAGGTTTCGTCCCCGAAACCTCATCACACCTCAATAGAATAGGAGAAAATTTTCCTCATTTCATCATTGGACTCCCACGTTACTTCTGAACCCCACCGGTTCTTTCATTGCACCATCACCTGATTAATCGTCTCATTTCACAATTGATTGACTTTTCTATCTAAGATAGTCACTGGTTTCTCCCCAGATCAATTTTTCATTGATCACCAATTTCTCCAATGGCATGTAGGCCGATTCATCTGCCAAGCATTTTCGTAAATTAGACACGTGGAATGCATTGTGAATTCCACTCAATTCCTCAGGTAGCTCTTAGCGATCAACAACTATCCCAATCTGAGCTATGATTTTGAACGGTCTAATAAATCGTGAACTTAGCTTCCCCTCTTTTTAATCAATGCACACCCAGACACCACATACAACACGTCAATGTAGACCATGGGATCATCAGGTCCATCTAATAAATCAACACCTAAAAATGTATTTTCTTGATTGTTTACTACGAAATTGAAACACAACCACTTGCATTTCAATTATAAAAGCACACATATTCACCATAAGTTAACATCTTAACAATCAAGTCTAAGTATGGTAATTGGTTCATTTGCACCCAAGCTTCTCTTACTTATAATTACCAACAACACTCCCGCAACTTAGATATTACACACTCTTGTACATTATCTAATAGCACCCGATTATATAGATGTTCACACCGCTTGTGAATCGTCTCCATCAAAATTCAACCATACAATAATCATAGTTTTTTTTAATCTGATTTACAAGCTGACAAATTCATTTCCCCAACCATAACCCATGAAGAATGTATTCATTCAATTAGGACTAAATTTCACCAAGTGTACACACACCCATAATACACTCGTTGAAGAACTTATGACACATCATACAATTAATAATTGTAGTGTGTACACTTTCTCCTGTTATCAAACCCCATACTAATTTACATGCCTTTACATAAATTTTATATATAAATGTTTAACGACCCATATATAACTTAAATCATTGAGTCAATTACAGATGTCTACACCACTTGTAGATCATCTCAATCTATAATTCAGTATACGTGTTCATACAAGAACCATTGATAACTATATCAAACATCCCATATACATTATAATCTTTACCAAATTTAACTCCCACAAACATGTGAATTACCCCCAATGCCACACGCATGTGGACTAATATGTTCATCCAATGCCACATAAGAGTGGACTTACATGTCATCCCCAACTATCTAACTTAACACATATAATGCATAATCATCAGAAATATAGATAAAATCATTTAAAACATTATATAACTTCTTATAATGGGTCACCACCCATGTATTTTAACCAACAACCACATGTATGTGGATTCTCCTAATGCCACACACATGTGGTCTTACATAAAATTTCACATAAAGGTGAATCATCCCCACTACCACGCACATCTATGGCCTTACATGAACTTCTACACAAATGTGGATTCTCCCCTGTGCCACACACTCTGGCCTTTAATGAAATTCCACACAAAGGTGAATTCTCCCCAATGCTAGAGTCAATTATCAATTAACATACAATGACACTAATTCTAGTTATGCATACAACACATAACAACCAAACCTAAACACATACCACATATCTTTTACAAACAGAATAAGTATTTACAACATACTTATATACTATTTGGTCAAATAGAAAATAAGTTACTAATGTCCTATATATTATTCCATACCATGAAGTACGAAATTAAAGGCATCGTAACAACAAACTCCTAGCACCATACCTAATATTCATAATCATAGTATGAGTTGATTCCATTAAGGTCATGTCGATGTCAAGAATATAATCTTATATCGGCCAGACATAACATTATACACTTCATATGTCCAAATCCTTAACACAATCTCATCATATTATAATTACAAAATTTGGTTCAACAAATAATTTCACACCAAATACCAATAAACATATTAGAACTAAGGTAAACACACCACATAATTGTTACCTTACACCCCCGGCTGCGTGATCGGATCTCGGATCGAACGCTCCTCCCCCAACCATGAGCACAAAGGTTTGAGTTCAAGTGTTTGTGATGCACTTGAATCCCTCAAACCATTGGCTCTGATACCAACTTGTAATCCCCAAAATTCTCTCATGTGTGACACGTGTTTAAAACACCCTTAGAGTCAGGTCCCAGATTTTTTTCAAAATTAAACATCAATTTTTGAACACAACATACCCCAACCCATCACAAAACTATTTACAAACATGTTAACGGTAATTAACTCCTACGTCATTTACAACCGTTCACAAAAAAGTTGGGTTTTGAACCATACAAACATGTTCGATCAAAGTCCTTGAAAGCAATCCGATCACGTACGCCTTCACCCTTTTCGTTCACCTAAAAAATGCCACATTTAATTCACCGTTAATTCGTTAGAACAAAGTAAGACCACCCGTTTATTTCCCCAAGTGTATCCCATACCACCATATGGATACAATAATAAATTCCCAAACAATATTCGGTAACGTTATTCAACTCAAACCCAAAACGATTTACTAACGGGTCGTTTTCGCCCAATACCCCTTAAATCTCTAATTCATGCCCAAACAAATTAGATTTACCCATAGAATCCACACCAAAGCTAAAATAAATCAATTTGTGATATTTTCAAAGATACAGGCGCAACATGGGCGTGTTCTGGGGGAACATGGCCATGTGAGAAAGTTTCCAGAATCATATGTGCAGATATGACATGGGCGTGGTCCAGTGGAACATGACCATGTTAAAACTTCTTCCATATATATATACATATATATTCTGTGTTCTCTCCCCTCATCCTTTTCATCAAGGATTTCAAATTGTACAACCACAACAATATATTCAACACATAAAATTCATATTCGTAGCACTTTAAAACACCAATAAAGTGTTAGAACATGAAACCACCCACTAAAAGTCAAATTTCACACTAATTCCTTAAGACCTCCTTTTTCACCAAGGATTCTCAAGGTAGGTAATCACACCACTTGTGATTTACCTAAACTCTATAAATTCATCATAGGAAGATCATACCACTTGTGGTTCGACCCATTTCACATTCACACCTCTTGTGAATTGTTTGACCATTTTCAATCAAACTGCAACTAAGAAGTTCACACCATTTGTGAATCATTCTTAATTCTCTACACCAATTGTGAACATACGTCATTACAATAACTAAGCAAATATAACACCTATTGCATGTTATTGTCAAGAAACAAACATACGGACACGAATTTGAATTGTTTGACCATTTTCAGTCAAACTTCTAATAAGAAGTTCACACCACTTGTGAATCATTCTTAACTCTCTACACCAATTGTGAACATACTAAATTACAATAACTAAGCAAATATAACACCTATTGCATGTTATTGTCAAGCAACAAACATACGAACATCAATTTGAATTGTTTGACCATTTTCAGTCAAACTTCTAATAAGAAGTTCACACCTCTTGTGAATCATTCCTATTTTTATACATCAGCTGTAAACATACCAAATCACAATAGTAATTTAAACACCTATTGCATGTTATTGACAACACCTAGTGTCGCACCCCGAGCCGGCAGGCCGGATGGATTGTCCCATCAGGCGGAAGGATCTTGAAGCGCGATATCGAGAATGGTAATCGTAAAGATCATATTGTATACATTGCACAACATATGAGAATAACTAAAGCATACATTAAAATAGGATTACAAAGTTAAATTACAAGAGTAGCGTTCCATAATTTAACAATGTAAACCTACACAAAAGAATCATAAGTATCTATCTTGTATCTGTACAAGATACCAAAAATGATTCACAAGTAATAACATAGGTATGCTTTTTCAAAAAGAAAATACTAGGTCCTCTATCTGGGCATCCTAGTGTTCATCCTGATCCTTAGCATAATCCTTTACATCTCCTTAGAAAACATGTAAGAAAACAAAGTCAACACATGGTTGGTGAGTTCATATAATTTAGTATATAAAAATGAATTTGAACAAAAACCTTTGGATAACAACCTTAACCGCATTAACAACACCTATTCTATCCAACCAAATATGCTTATATATAGGGCATACATAGGGTCAAGCCTACAACCAACCCAGCCGCCAGCCCACCACATATCGGGTCACATATGATATTGTTCTTAATGATAATTAAGCGTTCTACCCCTTTATCAAAACCATCTTGAAAATAAGCTTACCATCCGACCAGAGCAACAATCTTAACCTCACCAACAACACTAATCTCATCCAATCAAGTATGCTTATGTATAGGGCATACGTAGGGTCTAGCCTACAACCAGCCCAGCCGCCAGCCCACCGCATACTGGACCACATATGATATTGTTGTCAATGAAAATTAAGTGTTTCACTCCTTATCAATTTACCCAACATCCTTACCTGAATGACAACCCTAGCCTCACCAATGAAACATATCCTATCCAACCAAGTATGCTTATATATAGGGTATACGTAGAGTCAAGCCTACAGCTAGCCCAACCGCCAGCCCACCACATACCGGGTCACATAAGATATTTTTATTGACGATAACTAAGCGTTTCACTCTCCACTAACACCACATCCGTAGAATTTGAAAATAGGTTTATGAGTTCACTTCTATGGAAAACTGAATTTATGGAGGGTGCATCACACAAGGACACACCCAATGGTATTCAGAATCAATCCACAGAAGCAACTAGGGTGTAACGGTCTGCATCGGTGCCTAGTTAGAGGATATCCATTAGTAGACACAAAGTCTATTAATAGTATCATAATCATCCTAGCCACCGTTACAAAACATGGGTGGACAATGAAGAACACTGAATGGTAAGTACGAGAGGGCCAATCAGTCTGTCTCACAAGTTCCTGACAACGAAGAACACTGAATGACTTGGGGAGCCTATTGATAATTTAGGTCCTGTAGATAATAGCACAACATTTCCTATTCATAGATCCGCGCCTGCCTTTATACAGTTAGATACAAAATTAATGACCAGTGGGGGTTGACTTCGTAGGTCAACACGTGATGGCCAATCAGTCTGTCTTACGATGTCCTTGCTGATTATTTAGTATTTCGACTTTCCGATATCATGTACACATGTACCTGTTTACCAACCGGATCCCATCCGACCACTTACACACGTTGAACTTGAGTTTGAGTATGAGTTTAGTGTGAGTATTTGTATGTGTATAAGTATGAAAACGTGTGAATATATAAAGTATGTGTATAGTATGAGTATAGTTTGAGAAGAGTATGTGAAAAGTGTGAGTCCATATTAAAAAAAAGAAATATGAGTTTGTATGAGAAAGTATGAGTTTGAGAAAGCATTTGTATGAAAAAAGTTTAAGTTTACCAAAGTTTGAATATTGATTTGCCTAAGTATAAAACCTTAGAACTACAAGCATAATAAATATATATACATTGTAAACAATTAAAGTAAACAAGTATAAATTTATAAAATGAACAGTTTATGAGCATGATAATGATTAACTCAAACATTTAGTTAAAACATTTAAGTAAAACAGTTAACATGTTTCTCAGTTCCACAGTAAGACGAAAAGAGTTTGAAAAGGAACAAATAAACTCACCTGTGTTGTAGACCACTTGAATAACTTAGATACGCGCTTGCTCGTTTGTGGTAATAGTAATATCTTCAACACCTGAGTTGATTTATTACGATTTGAATACTATAGGTGTTTATAGTTATTGTTATTGTGTTTTAAATCACCAGTGTGTGTATAAGTGTCCTAGTATTTTACTAGTGGGTTACTATGATTAGTTACTAAGTGTTTAAGTCTATCCTTATCCTATTGGACATACTACACCCTTACCCAACATAAATGAAAACTAACTTAGAAGCTCAAAGTTAGGTTTAAAGAAGTTCCCCTATAAGGTATCGTGCAAGAACCAAAAGAGGGAACACGTGAATTAACCTGAGGATCCCCCACAAGGTTTTAAAGAAGAACCAAAAATGGGAAAACCTATTGAACTGGGATAAGAATCCCCCATAAGGTAATATTAATCACCAAAAAGGGAATCCGTGAATTTTACCTTAAGATCCCTAATAAGGTATTGTAAAAGAACCAAAAGTGGAAACTGTGAATTAACCTTCAGATCCCCCCTAAGGTCTTAAGGAAGAACCAAAATCAGAAAACCTATTGAACGGGATAAGAATCCCCCATAAGGTAATATTAACCAACAAAAAGGGAATCCGTGAATTTTACCTTAAGACCCCTGATAAGGTATCGTAAAAGAACCAAAAGTGGAAACTGTGAATTAACCTTCAAATCCCCCTTAAGGTCATAAGGAAGAACCGAAAACGAGAAACCTGCTTATAAAAGAAGTTTGGTTATAAATTTTGTAACTCAAAAGAAAGTTAATTTATTTTTATAAAACATTATTTTCTTTAGCTAAAAATAAATAATATAATCTTTTAACTTTTATTTATGCAACTAAATAATAACTTTAATTTTATAAATATAAGTTTATATCATAAAGTTTACAAGGTTGAACTTAGGTTAACTTTAATTAAGTATAACCCATGTCCTTATTTGTTCCTTTGACCTTTTGTTCACATCTTTGAATTGGTAATCAACTAAGGTTATTCACTTTGAATAATCCGATTGAATACCATCGTTATGAGTTTGTCAAGTGTTGAGTTTGGATATTACTACCAACCTATACGCTTAATGTTGTCACTTGAACTTCCTTATCTCCAACTTGTTGTTCTTAAATTCCTTTGACACAGTTAGCCATATAACAACCTTTTGTATTAATGTAAGTTAGTAAGTTACTAGTTGACTTAGTTTAATTAACCAAAAGGTTGCCAAGTTAGTACACATAAATTCTGAGTTTTTGGTTAACATCTACACTACCATTGATATTAACCTTTAAAGCTATGGTTTTATTTGACAAGACCCAAGTATTTTAATTCAAATTGAATGTTAAAATAGTGGTTTATATGTTAAAATCGTTTAGTGAAGCTTTGGTGTTGGAAAAGAAATCTTAATATCGATAGTCCACAAAACCGATTAACACTACAAAACCCTAATGATCTCTAACCGGTTAACCCATGTTTAAACAGCTCCAAATCGATTCCCAGCTGACCCAAACATCAATCTAACATGTTCCTTTGATTCCTAAGTCGATTTGGTGCATGGCCCTAGGGTTTAGATGCTCATAACTCGGCTGTAATGGTGCTGGTGTTCGAGAAACTCCCACAACAGCAGCAGCCATCATTTCAGCTCGTTTTAGCTCGTTTTTGGTCGGTTTTTGATGATTCAAAGCTTGATTTCTTCCTCTTAACACGATCTACATGTTTCTACAGTCTTTTTAGTGTTGAACTAACTGATTTGAAGTGATAAAAACGGATTTGAAGCTTACCTCGCCGGAATAGTAGAAAACCCTCAAATTTCGGAACTTCTCACTAAAACTGCGACCACATCAGCTCGTTTCAGATCCGATCGTTTGTACTACCGTGTTCCTCTCGTTCCCACTGTCGTTTTGACTACTAGAACGTCGAATTTGGTGGAGAAATGAGAGAGTTATGATGGTTTGAAGTAGAGAGAGTGTAGATAGATCGAAATCGTGAATCTTGAGAAAGAAGGGTCTTGAGCTGCAAATATGAGGGAAAAGAGGTGCGTTTAGGGTTTAAATAGCCCGGGTATGTTCGGGTGCGTTCGGTTTCAGTTTCACGCGTCGTTTTCGTCGTTTTTTCGTAATATTGCGTAACTTTATAAAGATAGAAAATTTTAAACTTTTTTTAAATGGTAATTCCTAGTAAATTAACTAAATATCTCCTATTTATTTTTAAAATTTCAAAAACGTTTATTTTTATTGTTTCACCGGATCGTATCATTTTCGCGCGTATTCGTACGAATCGTCACCCGTTCGAACACGATGACAACGTTACTTTCCAATTTGGTTTTCTAATTATAGGATATCGTTCAGAACGTTAAACTTACAATTTTATTCGTACGAATCGTCACCCACACGAATATACCGTATGTTTAATATTCACATAACGACACCCGTTATGATTTTAGTTTGGATTTCCTCACGTACGTTTATACATAATATGATCCTAACTAACAAACACATAAATTGTCCTATCACAGCTTATTGTTTCAAGTATGTAGGTTTCGTGTTTGTGTGTGTCAGTATTGTGTGTTCTCAATGTTAGTATCACTGTTTCTCACTTGATTTCACATATGATTTACCTATCTGACATGCAAATAGTTGTCGTACAAGTATCTACAGTAATTTCTTACTGTTCCGATTTACTGTTCCGGCACTGATGTTACACCAAGTATTCAAACACTAATTATACACCAATTTAATCCCCAAACACCCAAATTCATACATACGCCAATTATACACCCATTTAATCAACAAACACCAAATTCATACATACACCAAGTATACACCAATTTAATCACCCAACACACGCACAAGTTGATGTCACTAATGGGTCAACCACTTAGTTTGACTAATTCCAATAATAGGTCAACCATCAAATTTTACTAATTTCAACACTTTGGTTAATCGCCTAGGTTGGCTAATTTCAAAAATGGGTCAACTACTAAGTTTGACTAATTCCAACAATTTAGTGAATCACCTAGTTTTGACTAATTCCAACAATTCAGTCAATCACCCACCTTGACTAATTTCAACAATGGGTCAACCAGCCAGTTTTGGTTAAATAACCAAATTAAACTCATCTACACGTGGATTACCCCCCAAAGACACACTAAGGTGGACTTACATGCCAAACCCAATGCCATTCCAAGATGGACTTTCATGATACACCTAAAGCCATACAAGATGGACTTACATGATACACCTAAAGCCATTCCAAGATGGACTTACATGTTCTTTCACACAAATGTGAATCATTACCAAATGCCATAATTCATGGTCTTATTCCACACGAATGTGGATCAAACCTCAATTTCTTGTGTCGCTTATTATCAAACCCATAATGACACTATACCAAGTTAGGTTATTCTAACATAACTTTCATTAACCACAACAAGACTCATACAAATTAGTCAACATTCAACATAACACATCAACACTAATATGACTTATGGTTGCATATTTAGTGAGTAGGTTACTTACCTTAGCCCGTAGGAACACCATTAAATCATCTTGTTCTTTCCCAAGCCTTTGACTTGTTCCTTGACTTTCATAACCACTACCTAGTTGTATTACACACATACAACTATATTCAATACATGTAACTCATATTTACATTCTTTCAACCTACTTGACTCGTTATCACCATTTTATCTAATTTACACCCAAATGATCCATTATCACCCAATTCACCATTGATGATTATATATATTCTTATTTCACACCACCACAACTTAAAAACTCATTTTTAAGTTAAACACCTTAATTGGCATTTCATCAAACACCTCATATGCATGAATTTACCTACTTATGATCATTGATCATTAACAACTCTATCAAACTCCATTTTTGACTCATGAGATGAGTAAGTTCATCATGTACACCAACAAACTACAACAACTTTGTGTAATCATCAAATCCCCAACTTTTATAATATCTTTAATTATCTAGTTCATATACCACATGAACCATACAAAACTCCTTTTCAACATATTACATCATCATGCAAGAAATGATCAAAATGTTGTTCCTAGATAATTATCACTATGAATAACAACATTTAACACCCTCCAAACACCCAAAATTCGTATTTTACCATACCCTACTCATACCCTATATGAGAACCACGAAAATAACACCAAAACACCCAAAACTTCATACCTTGTTGTTGTATGTTGCTAGTAGAACTCAACTACACGCTTGCATTCAAGATCAAACCGTAAATCGAGCACCAATTTGATGAATCTTGTGGTTTAGGGTTTTCTTCTTTCTTCTTCTTCTATCGAACGACATAGACAAAAAAAATAAAATGGGAAAATGAACTTTGACCATAGTCAAAGTCTTATCCCCCTCCATTTCCATTTTTGGTCAATTGTCACATTTGGTCCCTCAATTTTACTTGTTTAAAATAACTAGTTTATAACTAACTTAGTTAAATTAGTTAACACCCACCAAATATTATTAAAACACCAACCAGTTAAAATATAACGATAATTATCCACCAATTATATTATATTTTAATATTTTCCTGAAATGGGTCGTCATGACTTCTTGCTTACAAAATTCGAAATTGAAAAGGTTAAACTATCAAATTTGGTGATTCTATTAACCTGTAAGTGTTCTCTCCTTCGTTCTTGAGTTCTCACGTGAACCTTGTTAAGAAAAGTTTGGGGTATTGGCTCAAAAACTTAAATTGAGTGATTATATATGCTAGTAACCATGAAACTATATTTATGGTTTGACTAGATAATCAAATTACTAGTTATGATGAACCTTGTGTTGAAAATCTTGGGGTATGGAATATTGGTAACTTGATGAATAAGGTGTAACCCATACAAGATTGTTTGAACAACTAGTAAATTGGTCATAGCATGGTTATGATGAATTAGTGCATTAATTTGACTAATCTTTGAAAAATTCATATGTTTTGATTATTTGAGAAACATAGGTGGGATTGGTTAATGTTTAAACATTAATGAAGATTAGTCAAGTAAATTGTACACGCAAGGTGTTCGATGAAATGTATGAATTGAAATTCTATGATAAAAATAATCATAGATTGAATAATTGATAATTTGGCTTCCATTTAACACATATTAGTGAAAATAGGTTCAACCGGGTCAAATGGGTTTGAATCAATATTAATGTGTGCTATGCGTGTTGAATAAGGTTATACGTGTGTGTTAGAACTAGGTAGTAATAGTGGAAGTCAAGGAAGTGGTTAAAGGAGACAGAAAAGAGATTCTGATTTCAAATTCATCATCCGGACAAGGTAAGTGATCCAACCACTGTACCATCACATAATTATTGTTGAACAGTTGCTGAATCATATGAATGATGGATAATTATGCAAGTGATAGTTAATTATTTGGCTTTAAAGAATTCAACTTGTTATGGTAAATCCAATGCATAATTGGATGTTAAAAGATTGGTAATGTAGGATGTAAGGACCGATGGGTGAACATCCTAGTATATTGACTAGATCATAAAACCACAAGTAAGTGGACAGCTGGAGGTGCTAGCAAATGTCTTTGATAGAAGGACCGGTGGGTGAACATCATAATACTTGAATTATGTATTAAACCATATGTGTATATGAAAGAAGGTTAGGGGTTATTTATTGATGAAATTGTGGTGATGAAATGGAACTAAGATTCCATTTGTTTATTTTGACCCATTAACACCTTCATAGACTTTGTATGGTTAAATTTATGGTGTATGTTGAATTAAGTGTTAACCACTTGGGTAAGTAGGTAGCCAGAGGTGATGAAAATAATAAAAAAATAATAAAATAATCAATTAAACATGTGACAAATTTCGAAAGTAATACGTCGAACATTTCGAACCACACATATATTTTTTTTCTTAATGACGAAGGAAATTTACATCTATAAATAGATGTAGTTCGACGATCAAATATCCATTTCTTTTAAGTAACAAAACTCTGTCAAAATACTCTCCTAAAACCCTTGAGCGGGTACGGTAGTTACTAGAATTTCGTTCAAAGATTGTTAAGCGAGCATTGGTACGAGCTACTTTGAGGTAACCACCTATTATACTCTTATTTTAAAATAATTATTTAATTAGTATGGTCGAGATATTGTTGAGGATTGTTCTATTGACCTTGATGGTCATAAAATACCCATTAATCTTTACCCAATAACTTTGGGCGAGTTTGATGTCGTGCTGGGCATGGATTGGCTAACAGAACATGAAGCTGAAATATTATGTAAAAAGAAGATGATTCAACTCCAAGCGACTGATGGAGATCGGATTATTATCTTTGGAGATCGTACGAGCTCTTCTGTAAATATCGTTTCAATGCTGAAGGCCCAAAAGTTTATGAATCAAGGTTGCAAAGCTTATCTCGCATATGTGGTCGATAATAAGGCGAAGACGAAAGAACAAAAAGATATTCCGGTGGTATCCCAATTCCCCGATGTGTTTCCTGACGAATTACCGGGTATGCCTCCAGAACGAGAAGTAGAGTTTCGAATTGATCTATTACCAGGAGCTAAACCAGTTGCGAAGGCACCTTATCGACTTGCACCCTCAGAGATGAAGGAGTTAATGTCGCAGTTGCAAGACCTATTAGACAAAGGTTTTGTGCGGCCAAGTGTTTCGCCTTGGGGAGCCCCAATATTATTTGTAAAGAAGAAAGACGGAAGTATGCGAATGTGCATAGACTACAGGGAGTTAAATAAACTCACAATAAAGAACAAATATCCTCTTCCTAGAATCGATGACTTGTTTGACCAGCTACAAGGAGCGAATTGGTTCTCTAAAATCGACCTACGTTCGGGCTATCATCAGTTGAAGGTGAGGGAAGAAGACATATCAAAGACTGCATTTCGAACAAGATATGGACATTATGAGTTTTTGGTAATGTCGTTTGGTTTGACTAATGCCCCAGCAGCATTCATGGATCTCATGAACAGGGTATGTCGACCAATGCTTTATAGGTCGGTGATTGTGTTCATTGATGATATTTTGATATACTCTAAGAATGAACAAGACCACGCCTATCACCTAAAAGAAGTTTTGGAAACGTTGAGAAGAGAGAATTTGTATGCCAAATTCTCAAAATGTGCCTTTTGGCTAAGAGAAGTACAATTTCTAGGTCATGTAATCAATGCTAATGGAATCCTGGTTGATCCAAGTAAGATCGAGTCGGTGACAAAATGGAATCCGCCAAAGACACCCACTGAAGTTCGTAGCTTTCTGGGTTTGGCCGGTTACTACCGACGATTCATCCAAGATTTCTCCAAGATTGCTTCTGCCATGACCAAGTTAACCAAGAAAGCAGTAAAATTTGAATGGGTCCTGAACAACAAGCTGCATTTGAAGAACTGAAGAGACGATTAACACATGCCCCAGTTCTATCATTACCTGATGGAACAGAAGACATGGTAATTTATTCTGATGCATCATATCAGGGATTGGGTTGTGTTCTGATGCAACGGGGCAAAGTTATTGCTTATGCTTCACGACAACTGAAAACCCATGAAAAGAATTACCCAACACACGACTTGGAATTGGCAGCAGTCGTGTTTGCACTAAAGATATGGAGACACTATTTGTATGGTGCCAAATGCACCATCTACACTGATCATAAAAGTCTAAAGTATTTCTTCGAACAAAAAGATTTGAATATGAGACAACTTAGATGGCTCGAGTTGATTAAGGATTATGATTGTGAAATTCTTTACCATCCAGGAAAGGCCAATGTGGTGGCAGATGCGCTAAGTCGCAAAAGCGATTTTTCTCCTATTCGAGTGAAATCTTATGCGCTTGTTATAACATCAGATTTTCTGAATCAACTCAAAGATGCACAACAAGAAGCATTGAAAGAAGAAAACGTGATGAGTGAAAGAATTTTTGGTCTGATAACGAAGCTTGATGAAAACGAGTTCGGAATCAAAACTCGTTACGGTAGAATGTGGGTACCACAATATGGGAATATCAGATCGAGAATTCTCGACGAAGCACACAAGACAAGATATTCTGTTCATCCCGGTACTACCAAAATGTTTCAAGATTTACGCAAGAGTTATTGGTGGCCAGGAATGAAATTTAACATATTACAATACGTTAACCGATGCTTGACTTGTTTACAAGTGAAAGCTGAGCATCAAAAGCCTCACGGTTATTTACAGCCTTTGGAAGTTCCTGAATGGAAATGGGAACACATCACCATGGATTTCATCACAAAGCTACCGCATACAGCTAAACAGCATGATTCTATATGGGTGATTGTAGACCGACTGACGAAGAGTGCTCACTTTTTATCAATACGTGAGACATATTCGTCAGAAAAGTTATCAGAATTGTTCGTAAAAGAAATTGTTGCACGTCATGGAGTATCACTCTCGATTGTGTCGGATCGAGATACCAGATTTACTTCTAGATTCTGGAAGAAATTTCATGAACAGATGGGGACGAGATTATGTTTAAGCACGGCATATCATCCGCAAACGGATGGGCAAACTGAAAGAACGATACAAACATTAGAAGATATGTTACGTGCATGTGTTATCGACTTTGGTGGTAATTGGGACGATCATTTGCCGCTAATCGAATTCTCGTATAATAACAGCTACCATGCTAGCTTAGGAATGCCACCATATGAAATGTTATACGGGAGACGATGTCGAACACCACTATGTTGGGGTGAGGTTGGGCAGAAAGACATGGGGAGCAAATCAGATGTAGAATTAATGGCCAATAAGCTCGCTCAAGTCAGAGCACGACTAAAAGCTGCCCAAGATAGTCAAAAGTCCTATGCAGACAAGAGGAGAAGACCAATTGAATTCAACGTAGGGGATCGTGTGTTATTAAAAGCATCCCCATGGAAAGGTCTTGCGGATGAAACCTCTCATGTGCTTTATATCGGACCGTTTAAGATTTTAGCCAGGATCGGTAAAGTTGCATACCGATTGGAGCTGCCAGACAAGCTTAGTAGTATACACCCGACATTTCATGTGTCTCATCTACGGAAATGTCTTGCGGATGAAACCTCTCATGTGCTTTATGATGAGATCGAGGTTGATGACAAGCTTAATTACGTAGAAGAACCAGTCACGATACTCGATCGCGATGAAAAGAGACTTCGTAACAAAGTTGTCAAGATGGTTAAGGTACAATGGAAGCATAGAAAGGGATCAGAGGCAACTTTGGATACCGAAGAAGAGATGAGAATATGCTACCCTCAATTGTTTGAAACGTAACAGGTTTCGAGGACGAAACCTATTGTAAGGAGGGTAGATTGTAACAACCGAAAAAAAAAAAATTAGCAACCTAATAATAAATGTGCGAAATTTCGGGAACCGTTTATGTTAAAAATTTATATAAACGTTCGTAAAGTAATTATGATCAAAAGGATATAAACGATTAAAATATCTAATAATGTATAAACACGTTATAAAGCCTATTAATAACGTGCAGAACTTCTGTGACCGTTTGGGTTCGAAATTTTTATGAACAATCCTGAAGTAGTTACGATCAAATTAATATAAGCCAGACCGTTATACGATAATGTATGAACAAGATATAAGCTCGTGAAATATTAAAATATATTATTTTTGACCCTGCTCCGTTTTTAACGAAACTTGGTTAGAAATGTAAAGAATAATTAGTAAATTTCAACGGTATATTTGAAAATTTTTAAAACATCATATGGAAAAAGTTATAAGAGAAAAACAAAATTTAAGCTAAATTAATTATAATAATATAATATTAATAATAAAATAATCAAACTATCATGTGACAAATTCAATTCAATTGTTTGAAAACAATACGTCGGACATTTCGAACCACATATATAATTTTCTTTCTTAATGACGAAGGAAATTTACATCTATAAATACATGTAGTTCGACGATCAAATATTCATTTCTCTTAAGTAACAAAACTCTGTCAAAATACTCTCTAAAACCCTTAAGCGGGTACGGTACTTACTAGAATTTCGTTCACAGGTTGTTAAGCGAGCATTGGTACGAGCTACTTTGAGGTAACCACCTATTATACTCTTATTTTAAAATAATTATTTAATTAGTATGCTCGAGATATTGTTTGTTTAAAACCTCACTAATATTATGCGTGGAGGCTATTTTCAATATTTTTGTAAAACAAGGAGTATGCAGAGATGCTGCCCAAATATTTTATAAAAATATATATTTATAAGACGAGGTTCCGCCCAATTTAAAACTCTAAAATAAAGTTTTATAAGCCGAAATTCTGCTCAAGTATTTTTAAGAAAACCGAAAAGCATAAGCCGTAGAACTCACTGTAACATCATATATATCAAAACATTATCAATATAACATTCACATCAGCCCAAAATATTTAAAATAGTAAAACAGGGCTAATAGAACTCACCTGATCTATGCTTCTATCGTACAATTTTAGCTCCTCAATTCTTATCTTAGGTAACCGCCAATTTCCTAATAACATCAGTACCCTAGTGGGATTACTTAACGTATCTTTATATTTTCAGGTATTGACTCGAGTCTTTAATTGGACGGCATAACGGCTTATGTTTTTTGGTTTTCTTAAAAATACGTGGGCAGAATTTCGGCTTATAAAACTTTATTTTAGAGTTTTAAATTGGACAGAGCCTCGTCGTATAAATATATATTTTTATAAAATATTTGGGCAGCATCTCTGCATATTCCGGGTTTTACAAAAATATTGAAAATAACCTCCATGCATAATATTAGTGAGATTTTAAACAAACAATATCTCGACCATACTAATTAAATAATTGTTTTAAAATAAGAGTATAATAGCTGGTTACCTCAAAGTAGCTCGTACCAATCCTCGCTTATCAATCTTTGAACGAAATTCTAGTAACTACCGTACTCGCTCAAGGGTTTTAGGAGTGTATTTTGACAGAGTTTTGTTACTTAAGAAAAATGAAAATTTGATCATCGACATTCATATATTTATAGACGAACATTCCTTCGTTATTAAGAAAGAAAAATATATATGTGGTTCGAAATGTCCGACGTATTGTTTTCAAACAATTGAATTGAATTTGTCACATGTTAGTTTGATTATTGAATTGAATTGAATTTTGTTTTTCTCTTATAACTTTTTCCATATGATGTATTAAAAATTTTCGAATATACCATTGAAATTTACTAATTATTCTCTACATTTCTACCCAAGTTTCGTTGAAAACGGAGAAGGGTCAAAAATAATATATTTTAATATTCACGAACTTATATCTTGTTCATACATTATCCTATAACGGTCTGGCTTATATTAATATGATCGTAAGTACTTCAGGATTGTTCATAAAAATTTCGAACCCAAACGGTCACAGAAATTCTGCACGTTATTAATAGGCTTTATAACGTGTCCATACATTATCATATATTTTTATCGTTTATATCCTTTTGATCATAATTACTTTACGAACGTTTATATAAATTTTGAACATAAACGGTTCCCGAAATTTTGCACGTTTATTATTAGGTTACTCAATTTTTTTTTCGGTTGTTACAAATCTACTCTCCTTACAATAGGTTTCGTCCTCGAAACCTGTTACGTTTCAAACAGTTGAGGGTAGCATATTCTCATCTCTTCTTCGGTTTTCCAGGTTGCCTCTGATCCCTTTCTATGCTTCCATTGTACCTTAACCATCTTGACAACTTTGTTACGAAGTCTCTTTTCATCGCGATCGAGTATCGTGACTGGTTCTTCTACGTAATTAAGCTTGTCATCAACCTCGATCTCATCATAAAGCACATGAGAGGTTTCATCCGCAAGACATTTCCGTAGATGAGACACATGAAATGTCGGGTGTATACTACTAAGCTTGTCTGGCAGCTCCAATCGGTATGCAACTTTACCGATCCTGGCTAAAATCTTAAACGGTCCGATATAAAGCACATGAGAGGTTTCATCCGCAAGACCTTTCCATGGGGATACTTTTAATAACACACGATCCCCTACGTTGAATTCAATTGGTCTTCTCCTCTTGTCTGCATAGGACTTTTGACTATCTTGGGCAGCTTTTAGTCGTGCTCTGACTTGAGCGAGCTTATTGGCCATTAATTCTACATCTGATTTGCTCCCCATGTCTTTCTGCCCAACCTCACCCCAACATAGTGGTGTTCGACATCGTCTCCCGTATAACATTTCATATGGTGGCATTCCTAAGCTAGCATGGTAGCTGTTATTATACGAGAATTCGATTAGCGGCAAATGATCGTCCCAATTACCACCAAAGTCGATAACACATGCACGTAACATATCTTCTAATGTTTGTATCGTTCTTTCAGTTTGCCCATCCGTTTGCGGATGATATGCCGTGCTTAAACATAATCTCGTCCCCATCTGTTCATGAAATTTCTTCCAGAATCTAGAAGTAAATCTGGTATCTCGATCCGACACAATCGAGAGTGATACTCCATGACGTGCAACAATTTCTTTTACGAACAATTCTGATAACTTTTCTGACGAATATGTCTCACGTATTGATAAAAAGTGAGCACTCTTCGTCAGTCGGTCTACAATCACCCATATAGAATCATGCTGTTTAGCTGTATGCGGTAGCTTTGTGATGAAATCCATGGTGATGTGTTCCCATTTCCATTCAGGAACTTCCAAAGGCTGTAAATAACCGTGAGGCTTTTGATGCTCAGCTTTCACTTGTAAACAAGTCAAGCATCGGTTAACGTATTGTAATATGTTAAATTTCATTCCTGGCCACCAATAACTCTTGCGTAAATCTTGAAACATTTTGGTAGTACCGGGATGAACAGAATATCTTGTCTTGTGTGCTTCGTCGAGAATTCTCGATCTGATATTCCCATATTGTGGTACCCACATTCTACCGTAACGAGTTTTGATTCCGAACTCGTTTTCATCAAGCTTCGTTATCAGACCAAAAATTCTTTCACTCATCACGTTTTCTTCTTTCAATGCTTCTTGTTGTGCATCTTTGAGTTGATTCAGAAAATCTGATGTTATAACAAGCGCATAAGATTTCACTCGAATAGGAGAAAAATCGCTTTTGCGACTTAGCGCATCTGCCACCACATTGGCCTTTCCTGGATGGTAAAGAATTTCACAATCATAATCCTTAATCAACTCGAGCCATCTAAGTTGTCTCATATTCAAATCTTTTTGTTCGAAGAAATACTTTAGACTTTTATGATCAGTGTAGATGGTGCATTTGGCACCATACAAATAGTGTCTCCATATCTTTAGTGCAAACACGACTGCTGCCAATTCCAAGTCGTGTGTTGGGTAATTCTTTTCATGGGTTTTCAGTTGTCGTGAAGCATAAGCAATAACTTTGCCCCGTTGCATCAGAACACAACCCAATCCCTGATATGATGCATCAGAATAAATTACCATGTCTTCTGTTCCATCAGGTAATGATAGAACTGGGGCATGTGTTAATCGTCTCTTCAGTTCTTCAAATGCAGCTTGTTGTTCAGGACCCATTCAAATTTTACTGCTTTCTTGGTTAACTTGGTCATGGCAGAAACAATCTTGGAGAAATCTTGGATGAATCGTCGGTAGTAACCGGCCAAACCCAGAAAGCTACGAACTTCAGTGGGTGTCTTTGGCGGATTCCATTTTGTCACCGACTCGATCTTACTTGGATCAACCAGGATTCCATTAGCATTGATTACATGACCTAGAAATTGTACTTCTCTTAGCCAAAAGGCACATTTTGAGAATTTGGCATACAAATTCTCTCTTCTCAACGTTTCCAAAACTTCTTTTAGGTGATAGGCGTGGTCTTGTTCATTCTTAGAGTATATCAAAATATCATCAATGAACACAATCACCGACCTATAAAGCATTGGTCGACATACCCTGTTCATGAGATCCATGAATGCTGCTGGGGCATTAGTCAAACCAAACGACATTACCAAAAACTCATAATGTCCATATCTTGTTCGAAATGCAGTCTTTGATATGTCTTCTTCCCTCACCTTCAACTGATGATAGCCCGAACGTAGGTCGATTTTAGAGAACCAATTCGCTCCTTGTAGCTGGTCAAACAAGTCATCGATTCTAGGAAGAGGATATTTGTTCTTTATTGTGAGTTTATTTAACTCCCTGTAGTCTATGCACATTCGCATACTTCCGTCTTTCTTCTTTACAAATAATATTGGGGCTCCCCAAGGCGAAACACTTGGCCGCACAAAACCTTTGTCTAATAGGTCTTGCAACTGCGACATTAACTCCTTCATCTCTGAGGGTGCAAGTCGATAAGGTGCCTTCGCAACTGGTTTAGCTCCTGGTAATAGATCAATTCGAAACTCTACTTCTCGTTCTGGAGGCATACCCGGTAATTCGTCAGGAAACACATCGGGGAATTGGGATACCACCGGAATATCTTTTTGTTCTTTCGTCTTCGCCTTATTATCGACCACATATGCGAGATAAGCTTTGCAACCTTGATTCATAAACTTTTGGGCCTTCAGCATTGAAACGATATTTACAGAAGAGCTCGTACGATCTCCAAAGATAATAATCCGATCTCCATCAGGCGCTTGGAGTTGAATCATCTTCTTTTTACATAATATTTCAGCTTCATGTTCTGTTAGCCAATCCATGCCCAGCACGACATCAAACTCGCCCAAAGTTATTGGGTAAAGATTAATGGGTATTTTATGACCATCAAGGTCAATAGAACAATCCTCAACAATGGTAGAAATAACTACCTTCTTTCCTAGTGTCGTTTCAACTTCTAGTAGGGTATCTATCTTATTGGGGATCTTATTGAGCAGTATACAAAAGTTAACAGATATAAAACTCCTACTGGCACCAGAATCAAATAATACAGTAGCAGGCATGTTATTGATAAGAAACGTACCCGAAACGACATCTGGGGTTTCCTTAGCTGCACCAACGGTCATTGTAAAAGCTCTCCCCTTGGGTTTTGGAACCATATCCGTTTTCTTATTTGGGCATTCTGTTGCCCGATGACCTTGTTTTCCACAATCGAAACATTTCACAGTTGGGCATTTGTTGGCATAGTGCCCCTCCTTGCCGCACCTGAAACAAACATTCATCCCCATTCTACAGTTCCCACTATGCCTCCGGTTACATATCTTACAAACTGTTGGATTACTGCCAGATATCTTTCTTTTTGGATTGAACTTGTGTTTCTTAGAAACTTGCGAGTAATCTCTCCACTTCCTCTTAATTGTCATAGGCCTTCCTCCTAGCCCGTACACTACTTCGAATAATTATGCTGTAAGCTCTACTGCAGACTGATAGGTTCCTGGTGCAGAACCTTTAACTAATTTCCTTACATCCGACGGAAACCCCTGAATATAACGTTTGATTCGGGATTCTTCTGGTGTTACCAAGTGAGGTACAAGTCTGGACATCTGATTAAACTTAGTCCTGTATTCTTGATGAGTCATAGTACCGACCTCTAGATTCATGAAATCCTTCTCCATCTTATCTATAACAAACTTTGGACAAAATTTTGCTAACACTAAACGCTTGAAACTTTCCCAACTTAATGCTTATACCGCAGGCTCCCCCATCGCTTGCTGAATTGTGTCCCACCAAAACAAAGCTTCAAATACAAAGGAATGAGCTGCAAACTTGACTTTCTGGATATCATTGCACTCACTAATTTTAATTACTGACTCCATCTCCCGAAGCCACTGGTGTGCTGTCGCTGCATCTTTCTTTCCATCAAATGAAGAAGGGTTACAACTCTTGAAGTTCTTATAGTCGCACACTTTCTTTTTATCTTCTTGTCTAACCGTAGTGAGTGGTACGACAATTTGAGTAGCTTCATTTACCGTATTGTTATCAGCGCCAGAGTGATTACCATTACTATCCTTCTCTTGTCGACGTATTTCTGCAGCAATTTCTGGTATTGCCGCTTTAAGCATTCTTACAAAGTTTGCTTCCATTTGATCTGGTTGATCATCGGCTCCGTCATTCTCATGAGAATTTTCACTCGTTTCAATGTGTACTTCATCTTCCAAATTTGGATTTAATCGAATACTTTCTCTTCTAATTAGGGGTCTATCGGTATCACGATCGATATTTTCATCTAGAGCATGTTCTCTATTGGCCATCCTACAATTAAGGTATAAGATAAATCAATATTTGTATGATAAGTAGTAATCCCAAAATTCAAATGTATAATAAATAATCAATTACAGGACCTAGGATGTAATTACTTATTTACTATGACATCATCTTCCAGTTTACATTCTATCATATTTATATTATATATCCAACCTTAACCCTTAACTTACAGCACCTTTACAAATAACGAATCAAACTTTAGAATTATTTGCAAATGTCAAACCTCAATTGCAGTAGCTAATTGCAATTGATTTTTAGCATTTACGCATGTGTTAAAAGTTTCATTCGTTATATGCTTGATGTATCCTCTGTGGCTGGCATGCGGCTGCTTTGACTGGTATTCATATATTCCCCTAGAGTCCTAGTTTAAGTTTAGTTACCGCTTGAGTACCTAAATCTCTTAAACCAGTGCTCTGATACCAACTTGTAATGCCCCGTCTCCCGAGACACGTCACTTTGTCGGATTTACTCATAAGCAAGTGATAAAATAGATATAATTCAATCGCAGCGGAAATAAAACATATTATACATAAGTAAACCCGATTACATATATGTCACACAACCATTTTTATTTATTTATTTAATTTTTTTATTTTACAAAATTTACATCTATGCCAGTCTTCTCAAAACCTGCAGCCAGTATCCGTCCAGGGTCACCTATGCCAACTGTTTCTTGCCTCGACTAGCTGAGGCTTCACCATCTCTACCTGATGTGCATGTTAAAAGTTGTCAGCTTAAGCTGGTGAGTTCTAAGTTTAATGAACATCTTTAATTTCAAACAATATATTTCAAAAGCATTTCACAAAAGCATACATCGATATAAATGTATCATATTATATCAATAACATTTATTTAAAAACCTGTTCACCCGAAGGCACTCTGTTTTACCCGAAGGTAACTCCTTTACCCGAAGGTAACTCTGTTTTACCCGAAGGTAACTCTTTTACCCGAAGGTAACTCTGTTTTACCCGAAGGTAACTCTGTTTTACCCGAAAGTAACTCTGTTCACCCGAAGGTGCTCTTTTACCCGAAGGTGCTCTTTTACCCGAAGGTAACTCTGTTCACCCGAAGGTGCTACTAAAATCTTTAATCACCCAAGGGTGCTTTCAAAATTTCTTTTAAAAAAACTTTATAATCAGCACCGTAGTGCAAGAACTCTTTTCTTTTTAAACAACGTCTTTATCTCAACCTCTATACCGGCATTATCCTGTTATATCGAAGGAGCATAAGACTACACACCTTCGGTATACCAGGACCATGTCTTTATTAGTATATGAGATTTATACCTCTTGAAAACTCTTTCTGTAAACGTATTTTCAAAACAATAATTCGGGTTGCCTCTTTTATATTCTAAAAGAATACGTGTATAAAATTCGGCATTATCCCGGCTTAACATTGGTATAAATGGGAAACATCCCGGCATCACTGTAACATCATATATATCAAAACATTATCAATATAACATTCACATCAGCCCAATATATTTAAAATAGTAAAACATGACTCATAGAACTCACCTGATCTATGCTTCTATCGTACAATTTTAGCTCCTCAATTCTTATCTTACGTAACCACCAATTTCCTAATAACATCAGTACCCTAGTGGGATTACTTAACGTATCTTTATATTTTCAGGTATTGACTCGAGTCTTTAAATGGACAGCATAACGGCTTATGCTTTTCGGTTTTCTTAAAAATACTTGGGCATAATTTCGGCTTATAAAACTTTATTTTAAAGTTTTAAATTGGACGGAACCTCGTCTTATAAATATATATTTTTATAAAATATTTGGGCAGCATCTCTGCATACTCCGTGTTTTACAAAAATATTGAAAATAGCCTCCACGCATAATATTAGTGAGGTTTTAAACAAACAATATCTCGACCATACTAATTAAATAATTATTTTGAAATAAGAGTATAATAGGTGGTTACCTCAAAGTAGCTCGTACCAATGCTCGCTTAACAATCTTTGAACGAAATTCTAGTAACTACCGTACCCGCTCAAGGGTTTTAGGAGAGTATTTTGACAGAGTTTTGTTACTTAAGAGAAATGGATATTTGATCGTCGAACTACATCAATTTATAGATGTAAATTTCCTTCGTCATTAAGAAAAAAAATATATGTGTGGTTCGAAATGTTCGACGTATTAATTTCGAAATTTGTCACATGTTTAATTTATTATTTTTTTATTATTTTATTATTAATATTATATTATTATAATTAATTTAGCTTAAATTTTGTTTCTCTTATAACTTTTTGCATATGTTGTTTTAAAAATTTTCGAATATACCGTTGAAATCTACTAATTATTCTCTACATTTCTACCCAAATTTCGTTGAAAACGGAGCAGGGTAAAAAATAATATATTTTAATATTTCACGAGCTTATATCTTGTTCATACTTTATCGTATAACGGTCTAGCTTATATTAATGTGATCGTAATTACTTCAGGATTGTTCATAAAAATTTCGAACCCAAATGGTCACAGAAATTCTGCACGTTATTAATATGCTTTATAGCGTGTCCATACATTATCAGATATTTTTATCGTTTATATCCTTTTGATCATAATTACTTTACGAACGTTTATATAAATTTTGAACATAAACGGTTTCCGAAATTTTGCACGTTTATTATTAGGTTGTTAAATTTTATTTTTTTTCTGTTGTTACACTTACTTATGTAAATAAGTATCGAAAAAGTTGTGACATGTTTATACTTGTTTAAACGTTGTTAATTATGATAAAATAATGTTAGTAAGTTAAACAAGGTTTTGAAAACAAGAAATTTTCTGAGACCAACTCTAATATTTAGTGAAAAACGTTAAATAGTAACTGGATATTACATATAGTGGAGAAGATACAACCTAGATATTTCAATTTCAAACCCATTAAGAGTAATTTTCCTTGGAGATCACTGACCTGGTAGTTTGCGGCCATGCTTTACCTATGTGCTTTACGTTTTCCTCTCAGTTAGTCGGGTATTTAATTCTATGTCTTTCAAGGTATTTTCATGAAATATGGTGAAACTCAAATAATAATCGGTGAAAAACAACGAAAACTAGGGGATCGAAAAGAGAAAAGATGACTTGACTAAGTTGAACATATTTAAAGTATGTTCACTGAGTTGAAGAAAATCTTCTTGATCGAGTATCAAGTATTCGGCCACCTATTCGAGTTTAACAACACTGGTTAGTGGTTACATGAAATGCATATTTTGTTGAAACAAAATTATTTTATATTGTTTATTAAATTATTATGATCCTAATAATTATTGAAAATTTATGAATTTTGTATACGAGAGCATATTTCTTTAATATTATTGCATGAATATAAAATGTAACGTGCCTGAAGCATATTTGTCGAAACCAAGGCACAATTGACAATTGCTCATCGTCATCAATCCAATTGCATGCGAAGTTTTTATCCGCAACGTCACGAAGAAGAAAACCCTAGTAATTTCATGAAGAAATACTTCACAAACACACTTCATATTCGTCCTCGCGGGTGCATAACATCAATCTTTTGCTTCTAATTTTCCTTTTTTCTGTTTGTTTTGCCGGAATTCATTCGTGCATTTCATCTCCTACGCCCTTTTTCTTTTCTGTTTCTGCTTCTAATTGTTGAATTTGTTTGATTGCATAATCAGGATTTTGATTTGTGGAAGAAACCTCAACATGTTATTCGTCTTGAATTCTTGCGATCTGAGTAGGCATCTGATGATGATCCTGTTTGCTGAATGGGTTTAAGTTTGCATAATCAAGGATCAGACAGGATTACTCAATGATATTGTATATCTTAGGGTTTCGCATTAAGCTTTTCTAAATTGCTATTTGGTCATTAGTTTCTGACTGATTTGATAGAAGATTGATGGTTATTGGGGACCGATTTAACATAATCGGATTTCATATTGGTATTGTAGAGAGTAACGGGAATCTATGAATCGCACATTGGTTATTGTTGGTAAATGCTATGATCATCATATCTTTCTAGGTTTGAAACGAGGATTTTGATCTGCAAATGAGTTGGAAACATTGATGAATTATGCTTCCAAGACAACAATTAGAGTAATTGGTGAAGCTTTACTAGTGAATCTTCAAAGAATGACAACTATAGGTACCAATCATAGACGTTCTAGAAGTGAAATTGTGACCTCCTTCGATGATCAAACCAATGGTTTTCAAAAATTCAAGACTCATATGCAAAGGGCTTTGAACTGGGGTGGTGGTCAGGATGAAGCATTCTTCAATCCAGAGATTTTAGCTAATCAGAAACGCCAATGGTGTCAAGTTCAGTCAAAGTCCCCGGTATTATAAAATTTCATTTATCATATACTAGCCTTTAATGGTCATAATTAGCTTCAGAGCTGTCTTTACAAAATAATTCTGCCTTTCCTTTTTTTTTTTTTTTTTTTTTTTGCTATTGATGCATCATACAATTCACATGAAGATGGTTGGTGTAGGATACCACAAAGTATCAAGATACAACTGTTCTTTTTGAACACTTTCTTATTGTGGGTATCCATCCGAACGCTAATCTTGAGCTCGTAGTGGATGCATTTGCCAAAAGAAAAAAATGGGAGGCCAAAGCTGACAAAACAGATGTTAGAATCATGCATTTACGATCACCTCCAGCTGTGATGATGGAACCTCAGGTCTGCAGTTTTTTCAATTTATGAACTATAAACTAAAGATTAATATATCAAGTATTAACTGTGGTCCTTTGTTTCTATTACTCATTTACTCTAGTTCGGGTTGACATCTGTATATAAATGTTTTTTAAAATAAGATGCTTCTCATGAAAGTATATCAATAAACTTTGGATGAAGATGATTTTCTGCAATTTCTTAATTAGATGGTAAATATTATAATAGACACCATAACCTAACTTAAATTATATTTTATGCTAATGACTGAAACTTGATCATTGTTATAAAACACTTTCTCATTTTATTATTTTCTTATTACATCCAGATACTTTTCAAGTACCCTCCAGGGAATAGGTTATCTATGCCCTTAGCAGATTTAGCATCCTTTTGCTTTCCTGAAGGTGTGAAGGTGATGCATCTTTCTGAACTCCATGCGTTCATGAGGACACTGTTTATATATGCTACCATATTCATATGCCAAACTAGAGGAGGGAAATGAGACTGTCATGGGTATAAGCATATTTTGAGCTGGGTTGACCAAAAACACTTTTTGTTCAAATCATTTTTTTAATATATATCTAATGCTGAAATCTGATTATAATAGAAGTTTGTTTTCAGAATTTTATGTGTAAATTCGACACCTATCCATATTAATTTTCTTTCATTTAACTTTTACCCTTTTGACCTTACAGATCAATTTTTTCTTCCACTAACGGATATGACTATTTTGGCCCTGATTTTGTAGATTGTGGTTTCATTTTTAATTTTAATAATTCTGATAGATATTCTTTTTAAATTTTGTAATTTGTTCAGGCATGTATGCTGGCAAGGTCCCCGTCACTTAGTGAGTTAAATCAACTCGTTTACGGACAGGTATGAATGCTCGGAAAATCATTTCTTTTTGGGATCATGTTAGAAAACTAAAGGTCAAACTTTCTTTTGTTGATTTTCCATGAACAGGACCACTTAAGCAGGGATGACTTATCATTTATATTTACACTCAAGGCAAGTTGTATCTCATATTCATCTGATTTTCCATTCTTTCTTCTCAAATTCCCACATTTTGGCTTATCAATAGGCTGGCATGGTGTTAAAACGAACACCCAAATTAAATATCCTTTTACATCGCATATAAAACCTTGTTTAAACACACCAATATATTTGAAAAATATCTATAAACCGTTGTATTTATTTTTTCTCAGTCATGTGTATTCTCAAACGGTTTTAATAAAATCAAGTAACTTGAATGATCTACTAGAATAAAAGGATGCAAAGGAAAAATTCAATGAACCATATTTACAATTGTTTACAAAGATTCATGTCTTACTTGATGACAATAAGGATGCATATATAAATTACAGTAGTGGTCAATGGGCTTGCGTTATATTTTAATCCCTAAAATAGATTCAATTTATGAATATAACCCCACTTTAACAACAAATAAACCGTTATGGTTGATTGTTACTTTTGCTCTTTTTGGAGTTTGAACAGTTAGATTCTTTTATGGCTGTGTCTGTCTACCAAATTTGGGTTGGGGGTCTCGCGTAAGACTCTCTATCATATTTTGGGGTAGGGCTAAGGCATGTATTCTCTCTCTCTCTCCCCTAGACCCCACAATGAGATTTCACTGGGTAGGTGATGTTTTTATTGTTTATGGCTAAGGTCTAAATGACTTACATGTGGGCACACAACAATAATAGTAGGCTTTACTTTGTATCCTTCAGGTGGCAGACAATGCTACTCTTTATGGTGTTTGCTTACATACATCAGAATTTGTTCAGAGACCACCAGGGATGCTTAATGTTGCATCATCCCTTCCAAGAGCACCAGGATGTGGCAATCGTTTTTTAATTACAGCACCTCGTTGTTACTGTCTGTTAACAAGAGTTCCCTTCTTTGAATTGCATTATGAGATATTAAACGGGCTAGTCTTTCACCTCCATTCAAATAAAAACACCAGAGGTGGCAATTTCAACTCATGAATGGGTCAAATCAGGCTATGCTCTATTTCTAACTGGTAAAATGAGAAAAAAATAGTTTAAAAGTATACAAGTTAAATTGATTGAATAGTTTGAAATTCATCAATTGTCACAAGTGTACTTTAATGCATAAAATCTCCTAAATTATTTTATTTACTGTTATTGAAATAATTCTTTAACTCTTGTTATTCAAAAGTAAATTTTGTTTTATTTTCTAAAAAATCTTTTATTACTAATTAGTTTATCACTTATGATTTTGTAGATTTTAATATTATAATCTGTAAAATTAATTTATGTAATCTTTAAATTGTTTCTTATTAAATTAATTAGATTATAAGAAAATGTTTTTAGCTTTTTATAACAATTAGACCACCAAATATGATTAAACATAGTTAATAAATAATATATTTTTAATTAACACTTGAGGCACTAACTATTTATAATGCAATTGGTCAAAAACTTTCCGTTGTACATAATTACACCATTTGAGCATTTTGCCACCTCTAGAACAGAAAACATGCTGATTTTTCACTACAACCTCATAATATGCTTGTGCTCTAATGCAGTATCGTTGCACAAGAGCGTCTCAATCGTATAACACAATTTGTTAGTGAAGTGAGTCTTGATCATTTCCCTTCATCACCCAAAGTAAATGATCGAAAGGCTGAATATGCTGCTGGAAGTCCACATCAGCAGCTTTCATGGATGGATTGTGCTATACCAGTTGATGGCACACTTGCCCTTTGGGCTTCATGTTCTGGAGTTACAGATGATGAGAGAAATTCACCTTCAAAACTGACAACTAGATCTCCTAATAATTATAATCATTATGATGATTCATCAGAAAATAGAAGGGAGTATTTAGGAAAAATGCTTGGTGATCATGATAGCATACGCAAGGCAAGTATTGTAAACGGGTCACTTGAACGGGTTCGGAGTTTTGGACCACTGTTCAGGTGAAAAGTTTTTCTGTATTGATTTTCTTTGTGCTTGTTTAATTTTTTAACAGGCTAGTAGACTTAGCTATAAAGGAAATAGGTCGAAAGTCACAAAATCATTATATTACACTAGTTATTTATAAAAAAACGTGACTAATTATCATTTGGATCCCCCCACCAAATAAGAATAATTAAAAAACTGAAAAAAAAAAAAGCAAAAACCTGCACATTTATTTACTCATAGGTCATAATACTGTTAATTAATTCCATGATTGAGGAAATCAAATAGTCAAAGATCAAGGTCAATGATCAAAGAGCAAAAGTCAAGCTATACTTGATTTCAGCCTAGCAATCATCATAGTTATCAAATGCGTAAGGCGCCCTCAAAGCGATTGGTCCCCGCCTAGGGGCATTAATATTATTATTTTTCACTTGCTAAATAACGTATTCTTGTTTTTAACCAGTTCCGTGAAAGGCATTATAACGGAGGACGAAGATGGAGTACTTTCTTGCAGTGATAAATATGCTAATACTAAAACGATTATGGAATGGGCTAAGGTATGTTGACTTTCCATGCATACAAGTTATTGAGTTTTGAACTTAATTAATGATTAATTTTGTTGAGTGTCTTGTCATGCAGGAAAATAAAAATGATTTGCTACAGATTGTTTGTGGCTATAATGCTTTGCCAGTTCCTTCATATGGAGGTAAAGTATATTTCAAGCCACTTGAACATCTACCTGCTATTGAATATTACAGAACTGCTTTTGCTTTTGGAGAAGATCCTAATGCTGATATGTCAATGATTCCTGATAAGGTATGTTGGCTTGGTAGGATTCACTAGATTGTTGGATTGTTTACAAGTAAAATGATTAAGGCGATTTTACTAAAAATAAACACTTTGCTCTACTTGCAACCTGTTTGACCTGTTTCTTTCTAAGCTAATTTGACTTACCAGCTCCCTAACCTGAATTGAATCCTTTATAAGTAAATGAGTTGACTTTGGCGCCTTCAGGGTTCACTAATGCTAGCTTGTAATAATTTACTAGGTCAAATTTAAGCTTGGTGCAATTGAGGAAGCTGTCGCACTATCAAATTGGACAATTGTAACAGTTTGTAGAGCTCTTTCCCTTCAAAATGTAAATGTTATTAATGAATTCTTTCAACTGGATGGATATTCAATATCTATGCTTAGTTCTTAGTTCTTGCTATATTTTAATAATCTTAAGTGCCATTCTCATACTTATATGGTATTATGATCTGAAAGAAACTTTTTAATAGAACTATAAGCATCTTAATTATAATGGGTACATACGGAACTTGTGGCTATGAGGTGAGTGAGAAAATAACAATAAAACCAATTTCAGGTTTTAATATTGCTTGCTGCGGTACTTTTGGAGAAACAAGTTATCATCACATCCCCAAATCTGGTAATTTTTTATGAAAGTTATTAATCAATGATAGTGATGATTTTTATTTCAATATGATTAATGGATCTTAATAATTGCTAGTTGTAACGTATGTAGGGTGTCCTATCGGCCACAGTGCTTTCTCTTATTCCTATGATTCTTCCATTTGAATGGCAGAGCCTGTTCCTTCCGGTGAGTCATATATGTTCAATATAGGTGGCCACTTTCACCTTTTTTACTTATGAATGGTTCGGTTTGCATTATGTTATATCTCAAACCTGCCAAACGGGTCAAACAAAGAGTTTAGCTCAAATGGGTACAGGTTGAAAACTGCACAAGTATATTTTTAATTCGTAATGCCTTCTTTAATGTAAAGATGTATATTATTACTCTAATAGTATTGTTTATTGTAGAACATAGACAAAAACATGTTTTGCAGGTAAGACTAACCCGGCCCATCCCGTCTTCATGAAAGATATTTTGAAATTACTCTAAATTTATATGTTTTATAGGTTCTTCCAGGGAAGATGTTTGATTTTCTGGATGCCCCTGTTCCCTTTGTTGTAAGTATCCACTATTCAGCCTCAATTTCCCTTTTATGCATGGTTGATCTGTTATTTCACGCTGTTCACTATTTAGTTACTGAAATACTACTACTATTATATAATTAAAAGGGAATAGTGGTGGACCTAGGATTTTTTTCGTATGGGATTCCTTTTTCAGGTGCTCAAATCTATCAATATAATGTTAGAAATGTTGGGTCAGATCTGGTTATGTTTTTGCTAAGTTTCCTATGGTCTTTAAGCGATTAAATTTAAGAAGTTTCAAGATTCAAATTCGAGAAGGACTAAATTGCTAAAGTTTCATTAATGAACAACAAATATCAAGAACTAAAAATCTGAAAGTAACGAAGTTTCAACTTTTAATTAATTTTTTTTACAACTAATTTCAATCAAATTTCAATTTCCAATCAAAATAGCACCAACAAAATTTGTTTGTGAGATTGATAACACCACAGGAAAGATCTTGCAACAAAAAAATAGTTTAATTATTTTGGCTTAGTTAAAATGCAGAAGACAATCTGGATTATCTTGACTATTTAGGAGCCAAGTAAAATAGGAGGATTTGATTATGAATTTATTCGATAGGAATGCAATCAGTAATTGTATACTACTACTCCCATTCACAACCAACCAACCTAAACTATTCATTAAAACACTATAAATGACACGTTAAGGAACCTATATATAATCAACACTATAAATGACACGTTAAGGAAAATGTTAAGGAACTAAGGTTTGAGAATTAGAAGTTTTAGATTGTAATCGGCAACCCGCCCATTTTATTATATTTAAATTATAAACATGTCTTAACTAGTTAACGGGTTTTTACATGTATAGACACGAAAATAATCTGTTCTTAATGTGTTGACCTATTTTAGACATGAAATATATTAAGGGTAAACACGAAACATGTTAAATTTGTGTCGTGTGATATTAACTTATCTGTGTCTGAAAGAAGACAGTGTTTGAAGCTAAAAACAACGCATACAAAGATATGTATAGACACTTGGAAACTAAAGAAGGAAATAGTAACATGTTCGGGATCACCAAGGACAGGGAGCGAAGAAGACATGATCTAGGAATGGTGAAATTCATAAAGAGTGAGGATGGACGGGTTTTGGGAAAGGAAAAGGATAACAAGGTGAGATATCAAACTTATTTTCATGACCTTTTCTACAACGGAAGGAATTATCAAGAAGATGGCGTCTGATACACTAATAGAGGGACACCACGGAACAACTGCTATGTAGATGCATTACCAAAAGAAAAAGTGGGAGAGCTCTTAGGAGGATGGGAAGGGAATAACAAGCGGGAATGGATGACATTCGTATAGAAGTATGGAAATGTCTGGATGATGAAGGAGTTACGTGGTTGACAACGTGTTAGTTCCCCTCTATAAGAACAAGGGAGATGCCCAATGCTATGGTAATAACATAGGAATTAGACTCTTGAGTTATATCATGAAACTATGAGAAAGAGTGATCGAGAAAAGAAACTCAAGTCATGGCGAACCAATTTGGCTTTATGCCGGATGATCGACTACATAGGCAATACACACTCTGAAGAGGTTGATGGAGAAACAGGGGCGCAGCTTTGAAGGGGCTAGGGGGGGCGACCGCAATGTTTTTTCGTTCAGTGGTGTACATTTCCCGATTCGTAGTGCAAAATTTTTTAAAATTTCTATTTCGCCCCCCCCCCCCCCCCCGGAAAAAAAAAAAATATACACCCTATGTTCGCCCCCCCTGAAGTTTCGCCCCCCCCCCCCCCCCCCCCCTACGCTTGGGGTCAAGCTTCGCCACTGTGGAGAAATATAGGGAGAAGAAGCGAGATTTGCATATGATGTTCACTGGAAACATATAGAGATTATAAGAGATACATACACTAGAACTAGAATGAGTGTTAGAGTGCCAATGGGAGATACATACATCTTCTCAGTGGAGGTGTTACTTCATCAAGGATTGGCGTTGAGTCCGTTCTTTTTTGCGGTTATCTTAGATGAATTGTCGAAGTTTATTCAAAAGGACATCTCATGGCGCATGCTTTTCACGAATGATATTGTGCTATTAGAAATGATGGAGAACATAAATGAGAGGCTAGAGGAGTGGCAAGTGGCCTTGGAGCATAAAGGCTTTTGTATTAGTCGGTCTAAAATTGAATATTTATATTGTAACCTCAATGTTGTCAGCGAAGAAGAGGAAGACTATTGATGGTCTAGAGTTGCCACAAACTACAAAGTCTAAGTATTTGGGATCGTTCGTGTAGAGTGACAGGGACATTGATTGCGATGTAGCTCACCGTGTACAAGCTGGCTGGCATAAGTTGAAAGCATCCTCAAGCATTTTATGCGACAAAAGCTTTCTAGAAAAACGAAAAGGTAAATTCTATTGAGTTTTTGTATGCCCGACTATGTTGTATGGTACTGATTGTTGGCAAATCAAGAAGATTCAGGAGAGAAAGTTAGAGAGACAACATAGATGAGGATGTTGAGATAGACGTATGGCCAGACAAAATTTGACCGGATAAGGAGTGAAGTCTGGAAGAGTAGGGGTAGTATGCATCTCTAATAAAGTAAAGGAGGGAAGATTAAGATGGTTTGGGGATGTATGGTGAAGACATATGCCAAAACCTGTGCGAAGAGTGGAGACTTTCATGGTGGAGAGGAAGAGTAGCAGAGGCATATCGAGGTTGACATATGATGAGCAGATTTGACAGGATTTGTTAATTTGCACCTCTCTGAGGACATGATCTGTGATAGGAGTATTAGGATAAAGACTAGAGACTTTTAGATTTCTAGAGTTTTGAGGGATAAAGATTAGAGATTATTAGCTTAAAGTATGACATTAGTATTAGTCATACCTTAGTTGAAATGTAACACTTATTTGATTTGTTGTTATTTGACATGATATGATATTGACTTACATTTGATATGTATTCTATATGTTATTGCTTTCCATTAATTGTTTGGTTGTAGGTGTGTGCTTTTGCTTGTGCGTGTGTTCAAAAAATATGCAAGTTTTTTTTGGCATTTATGAGCCGAAATCTTTATTCCATTGAGATTGAGATGAGGTTTGTTTCGTCTCACTCCCCTTAGACCCTACTGATTAGTAGGACTTTATTGGGTATGATTGTTTATTTTAATTTTTTTTTTTTATTATTTTGAACAAACGTCCATAAGTTATGGTTGACAATGGGAAAAGCCTAACAACTACTTCTCCTTTGACCTTGATAAGTTTGTTACCTCCGGGCTTGTAAATAAACAAAAATAAAAAAATTGCTTTTAATAAATGACAAACCTGTGACATGTAAGAGAATATCATGTGGGACATTGAAAGTCATAGGTTGATCGGATCATTTGGATGTAAATGTTGGAGGGGCATGAAAGTAGGAGAACATAGGTGTAGTAGTTGGTTTGACAGGCTATTTATAGACTTTACTTTTGTTGAATAAAATACATTTTCCATTTTTAGACCATGTTTAGTACCCACCCCACTGATATCCCACCCTATTGAAATTTTCTGCATGTCATCACCCCACTGAAAATCTTAAAACCCCGTAGGGGTCACCTCACTGAAAAACTTTCCCCACTATGCAGATCATCACCACTATATAATTTTATTTATATTTTTTTTAGTTGTAAATTAATAAGTAAAATAAATAACAGAATAACAACGTTAACATTAAATTAAACGACAAGTCACGTAAAAATAAAAATAAAAATGTTACATTGCTGACTCAAATAAAAAACAAATTAACGATATTTGTCGAATATTTTCGATCTTAATTTTCTCATAATCAATTGTTCTTCGTCATCGAGTTCTTTAGGAGGCATACTCCCCATCACTTGAGGTCGGCTCGGAGACGCTTCTCGTGAATTTTTTTCCTCTCCACGTGTTTTGTTTTTTGAAATTCCGTAACCTCCTCAAGTTGATGGGCGAGTTCGTTGGTTGTCGGGATAGAGGAGGCGGTTTGACGACTCGAAGACGAAGCCTGTTTTGTCGTATCTCGTCCAACAAGTCTAACCGGTTCTGAGATGTCGAATTCATCGTCTTCCTCGTCTTGTTCGAGGTTAACCGTGTAATTCGTATGGGCATCCAATTTGAAAAACTGTAATTTTTTGAAAAAATTTGCGACAAAAGAGGAAGTGGGGACAGGGAGTGGGGGCCGCTGGCCTCTCCAATTTGATCCTGCTGGGATGGGGGGCGGTGTGCCCGCCTGGCCCTGCCGCACCGCTAGAACTTGCTGGGGGCGCGGGGAACGTATTACGCATGGCCTTAATACCACTATTTACTTCGCTTTCTCTGCTACATTTTTTTCCTTCATGTATATATATTAGAAAGTTTATATTTGGAGTCATGTATATGTAAATAGTCTTAGGGTCTTTGTGTAGTTATATCATCAAAATTAGGGTCTATATATAAATATGGCATCAAAATCAGGGTTATATAAACCCTCAAAGTGTACGTATGTATGTGTTGATGTTTGTATGAATGCATGAACAAGATTTATAAATTCAAGCAAGTATTCTCAAAAATCAAGTGTGTTGTTCTATCAATTTCGTGTCTAAATACCAGCATTTGGTAATCAGAGCTATGTTTAAACCAAGAGAATAAGATTAATTTTGATCAATTGTTATTTTGATCATACTCATTTGTTCCCTGTTTTTCGTTTCAAGTGTTATACGAATCAAAACATATATCGATTGTTTTCTCATACTTGTCAAAGGAGTTATTTGATTAGTTCTGTTATACATAACAAACATCTGATCAGTTTGATCAAATTGAAACCCAGTAACAAAGAGATTATTGAAGATTTGGTAAATCCATGTTCTTGAAGAAAAACTCACAAAAATTGAACCGGAATTTCATCGAGTAAATAGAAACAATCCAAGGCGTATTTGACTGCTTCTGTACCAATTTCGAAGATTGCAATCAAGTATTCATCATAGAAGAATGATCACATCATCATATTGGGTTCAAGGAGGAAGAAAAACCAACTGAAACAAAATTTTGGTTATTTTAATGACCATTGATAAAAAAGACCGATGCACGAACAGTCACATACAAGAACTTCAATCAAAATAAGTTTTGAGATTGTTTTGCAAAACCATTGATCAAATGTTGTATACAGTGCATCAATTGAAACTTTGAAGACCTTGATTAAAAGGAAACGACGAATCTAATCATGAAGATTAGATGTTATACTCAACAATTGTAAGGGCTGAAGTCAATCAAGTAAAAGAAAATGTTCTTTTTGCAGTTGAGAAATAGGAAATATAAAGTCATAAACAAAAGGAAAATCACTATTGGTGATAAGAATTCAAGATCGAAATCAGAACCTGAAACCCAAACGAGTTGCAGATTCGAAGCGAAGTGTTTGTTTATTGTCTGGTTGTGCCAAGAATCAAAGATTAAAGTCTTATTTTGTTTCCTATGCAGAAGATTAGAACGTTAGGTCAAAGAAAGAAAGAATCCTTTATTTCGTCTTTGATTACCGTGCTAAATCTAAAGAGAAGATACTGTTGTAGTTGTTTTATCAAAATCAGAAGGAATCTACACCCAAGTAAGTATTTTGATTAAATTAATTGCATAAATTTGATTAAAGAAGAAAGTAGGAAGGATCAAAATCTTGTTTTATATATGAAGAAAAAATATAGGTATATGCCTTATATTTTTTTAATAAAATAAGTAAAATAAAAATCAAGTTATAATCACATTTGTGTGATCAAACAACAAGTTTAAACGAACCCTTGTGGTTCACACAGGAAGCAAGAAATAGAAATTGTGTGTTTCATATAGCAAGCAAGATAGTACCATCTTTGGTTCTAACAACAAACTAGTGCATAAAACTTGATTAGCAATTTGGTTAGGAACACATAAAATCTGATTAAGAAGTGGGTCAGAAACTAGTTACCAAGTTGGTCAGAAACAATTTTTTTTTTTTTGCAATATCCAGTTATCAAGTTGGTTGGATATTTTTGATCAAATCCGCAAAAACAAGCAAGGTTAACATTGTCTAATTAGCAAGTTGGTTGGACAATATTTGATCAAAACTTGCAAAAAAATTACAAGCAGGTTAGTGTTAATAATCTTAAAACAAATTTAGATTGTTACACATCTATATAGCAAGAAGTTGATCATTTGATCACAAGCAAGTTAGCAAGTGCCACAAGATAGTCAAAAGAAAATCATTAAAAAAAGCAAGCATGACCGGTAAAGAAAAGCCGTCAAGCTGCAATACTCCAATTCATGAGCAAGGGAATGCTCCATTTCAATCACTTAAGTAAACATAAACAACAAATTATATTACTGGGGTATTGATGATGGAAACTATATTAAAGGCTTATGACCTTTGGGAAACAATTGAAGTTAAAGAAGCGGTTGATGAAAAGAAAATGAAATACAACCAAGGCAATGATCTTTCAAACATTGTCTCAGGATGTATTAATGTGAGTGGCACAATACTCGACTACAAAGAAAGTTTGCTCAATCAAAGTCAGATATCTTGGAGCCGATCTACTTTAGAAAGCACGTTTACAACTCTAAGGATGAACAAGAGGTTATGAAAATGAAAGTTACTTTGCAGGAAAATTAAGCTGTATAAAGCCAAGTTTAAAAGTCTTGGTGGTATTTTGAAAGATAAGATACTTGTGAGAAAAAAGCTTAACTCGGTTCCAAAGAAGTTTTTACCAATCGTGGCATCTATCGAGCAATGTCAAGAAATTGACAAAATGCCATTTGAAGAAGTCGTTGGAAGAATAACAACATTTGAAGAACGACTCAAAAGCCAAGATGAACCTGAGGAAAATTATCAAGGCAAACTTCTAATGGCAAGTTCAAGCAATCAAGGTCATGATAGAGGACAAGGTAGAAATTTTAACAAATGAGAAAATACATATGGAAGAGGCACGGATCGAGGAAGTAACGACAAAAGCGAGTTTAGACGTTAAATAATTGCACCAAATGGAAGAACAAAGAGAAAGACAAGCTAGAAGAATCCCAATTCATCTACGATGAAAAACCACCTCTATTGTAAGAAGCAAGTCAAGAAAGTTGAAGACCCTCGTGAAACTATATTTAGTTTAAGGAGGAGTGTTGAAAAACTAAACAAGTATGTGTCAAAGTTGCCATATTAGAGAGTTAATATTTGGAATCATGTATGTATATGTAAATAGTTTAAGGGTCTATATGTAATTACGTCATCAAAATTAGGGTTATATAAACCCTCAAAGTGTATGTACATATGTGTCGATGTTTGTATGAATGCATGAACAAGATTTATAAATTCAATAAAGTATCCTCAAAAATCAAGTGTATTGTTCTATCAATTTCATGTCTGGTTACCAACAATTTATAATAGAATTTTATAGCAAGATCTTTATAGCAAGATCTTTGTTTCGAACTACATAGATAATCAAGTGACCCCAATGTGATCTACCTGGGTCCGCCAATGGAAGGGAATGCAGAAATTTGTGGTACTTGTAAGCATGTTTTTCAGATATATGAAGTTAGGTGGCTTTAAAAAATTATATGTTGTTTATGTTTTGATTGTATCTTTTTGTTTGTATTTGTTGTGAAGGTTGGGATACTGCATAAACCGGCTGACAGCAAGATGAAATCTAATAACCTTGTTCATGTTAATTTGGCTGATAATCAGGTATAAGGTTCAAAGAAAGAATGCATTTAAAATTTTACTGCAAATAATTTAAATTTAGGTCACAAAAAATAAACATAAATGTTATGTGTTGGTGTGCATCTTCATTCTGTAACATAAACATCATTTATAATATCTAAGAGCCATACGATCCCATCGGGAATTTATGTTTATTAGGAAGAGAAACAAATTCTTGTTTTTCTTAAATTCTAGATGCTCACTTGCAACACTTCCTTTTGCAACATTAGCTTTTTTGGAAAATTTATATTGAATGGCTTTAACATCCAATCTTCTTTCGCAACTTGATGATGCAATTGATTATTTTACGTAGTAGATATTTTTATTTTGTTTGAGACCTTTGACAATTAGCTATGGTAATAGATGGTGATCCTGGGCCATTTACTTTTGATTTGGTTGATTGAGATCATAATATATCTTTAAGACCATGGCCATTCACAAGCCGCAAACAGTTTACAAGACGAGTCTAAACTTAATCACACAAGACTGTGGAAAAACACGAGCTTCACTTCCCCAATCAAACCTAAACATGCTCCAGCAGCTGTAAATTCCACCAACACGGATGTGAATCCACAAAAATGAGCAGATACTTAGCTTTCTGATGCAGAGAAACACAGCAGGTTCCTCCAGGGGAAATGCTATCAACGCGGGGATAAATACCGTCCCAGAAACCACTGTAAAATGGGCACCTTTAAACTGATTGAAGCGGATACACTGGCTGCCAAAAGATGTACCAATCACCGTGACACCTAAGTAGAAATGGCTGAGATCAGTCTTCATGCCATTTTAGGCAAGTCCTCTGCCGCAACATTGTAACTTTCCGGCTTAACAGGGGCTACAACGGTTCTAGTGTTAATCGACAGCATGGTGTGCAAATTGGCAGCAGGGACATTATAAGCTGCCATCAGGTTTGTAGGGAGATGACTTTGCAGCTCTAAGGCTGTCTTTGTGGCCTGCACAATGAACATCTGGTATTTTTTCATGGTGGAAGTGGTGATTACTCCACGTTGAGGATGGTAAATGTTGCATACTCCTCAATGAATCACCACAGTTAGATCTTTCTCCTGTAGCTGCCCAAACTCAACAAATTTGATGTGAGATCAGGAACATAATGTTCCCGGGTAATTATTTGCATGATGCCCCCAACCTCAAACTTTACATCACCAAAGCCCCTTACTGATAAGCGAATGTTATTCCCTATTTTTACAATGTGTAAAATTTATATCAAGATTTGTAAACCAGTTGCGACATCATGATATGATTTTAGCATTTGGAGTAGTTAAACAGAGAATACGTATAATTGTTGTTGTATATTATCAATTGAGGAATACAATGTATAAATATAGTGTACAGCCGACCCTTGAGATACTAGAATACATAACAGCCCTTAAACAATAACTATCTAATTAATTACGGAACCCTTGAGATACTAGAATACATAACAGCCCTTAAACAATAACTATCTAATTAATTATTAGACTAATAGTTGTCTAATATCCCCCCTCAAGCTAAGGCCGGGAAGCGAATCTTAGCTTGGACCGTAAGTTCAGAAATCTCTGAGAAGGCAGCGGCTTTGTGAAGACATCTGCGATCTGGTCATCTGTAGAGATGAATTGGACAGACAGCTGACGTTTGGCAACTTTTTCTCGAACAAAATGGAAGTCAACTTCAACATGCTTTGTACGCGCATGGAAGACTGGATTGGCTGATAAGTACGTAGCACCCAAATTATCACACCATAAGGTAGGTACGGTCTGGATTGGAACATGTAACTCCTGCAGAAGTGTTTGTAACCATGTGAGCTCAGCGACAGCATCAGCTAGAGCTTTGTATTCGGATTCTGTAGATGACCGAGAGACGGTTTTCTGTTTTCGTGCAGACCAGGATACAAGATTCGTTCCTAGGTAGATAGCATAGCCCCCGGTGGATCGACGGTCATCGGGACAACCAGCCCAGTCCGCATCAGAAAAGGCTGTCAAGGTAGTGAAAGTTGCATCGGCATAGGCATGAAGAACTGGAGAGGAGTTTTGCTGAACCAAAAGACCATACGAAATGGTACCCTTTAAGTATCTCAAGATACGCTTGACAGTGGACCAGTGGTTAGTGGTGGGGAAATGCATGAACTGACAGACTTTGTTGACTGCATAGGAGATGTCCGGACGGCTCAGGGTGGCATACTGTAGAGCCCCAACCACCTGGCGGTATCTGGCCAGGTTATCAAATGGGGGACTGTCACCCAGGGCTAGATTAGCCGAAGTGGAGATGGGAGAGGAGAGTGGTTTGGAATCTGTGAGGCCAGCTTTCTGTAGCAATTCCAGGATGTATTTTTGTTGAGACAAAAGGATGTCCGGACCTTTTTGAAGAACCTCGACACCCAAGAAATAAGATAAACGACCCATATCCTGGACCGGGAAGGAATGGCCAAGCTGCTGAACCACTGTGTCTATAACCTGTGGGTTATTGCCTGTCAGAACGATATCATCCACATAAACAAGCATGTAAAGGAGAGTACCCCCTGAAGAGTAAACAAACAGGGACGGATCAGTTTTGGATCCCTGAAAACCAAGCTTGTGAAGCGTGGTAGATAACTGATGAAACCAAGCCCGTGGCGCTTGTTTGAGGCCATATAGGGACTTGTGAAGAAGGCAGACGTGGTCTGGCTTGGCCGGGTCAACAAAACCTGGTGGTTGTTGTAGATACACAGTCTCCTGTAGATCCCCATGTAGAAAAGCGTTTTGGATGTCCAACTGTCGAAGAGGCCACTGTTGGGTAACCGCCAAAGATAACACTAAGCGAATTGTAGTAGCCTTAACAACAGGGCTGAAAGTGTCAGAATAATCGATGCCTTGTTGTTGTCGAAAACCCTTTGCACATAACCTGGCCTTGTAGCGTTGTATGTGGCCCTGTTGATCCCGCTTGATCTTATAAACCCATTTGCAATCTACCACATTAGAGCTTGGTACACGAGGAACCAAGGACCATGTCCCATTTCTCATCAGTGCAGAGTATTCTTCTGCCATAGCATGACGCCATTGAGGAAGGTTATTGGCAATAGTAAAGGTGGCTGGTTCGGTGTCGGGATCAGTGGTAGAGGAAACAAAGGAAGAAATGTTGTAAGGAGTTGTTTTTTTTGGGTTTTGGCGCAGGTTGGAAGGGCGGGTATGCTGGACGGATTGGGTGTTAGAGGGGGCTGTGCTCTCGGATGGAGGTGCAATGGTGGCGGTGGTGTTAGGTGGCTGAACAGAGGCGGGTTGCTTATGACGGCGGTGATAAGTTTGTAGAGTGGGTGGCTGTGAAGATGGTGGGGAAGGTGGGTCCGGGATGACCGCGGCAGTATTGGCCGGGACATCAGGATGGGGTGGCTGTGGAGACGTCACCGGAGGAGTTTGATCCAGCAGGTCATCCAGAAGAGGTGGTGTTGGGTAAACAGAAGTATAGGGGTCAAGGGAAGGTGGAAGGCCAGGTTTATGGCTCGGTTGAAAGGACTTAAACGGGAAACAAAGTTCATTGAAACGGACATGTCGAGCAATGTAGATGCGGTCTGTTTCGGGATCGAGGCACCGATAACCATGATGTTGGGAACTGTACCCAAGAAATACACAAGGAGTGGAGCGAAACTCCATTTTGTGAGCATTGTAAGGACGTAAGTGAGGAAAACATTGGGAGCCAAAGACACGTAAGAAGGAATAGTCGGGTGGGTGTTTGAAAAGGTGTTGAAAGGGAGAAAGGGAGGAATTTGAGCGGGAAGGCATTCGGTTGATAAGGTACACCGTCGTGTCGTAGGCAAACTGCCAGAAGTGTGGTGGAACGTGCGATTGGGCAAGTAAGGTAAGACCAGTTTCGACCACGTGTCGGTGACGCCGTTCGACCACACCGTTTTGTTCACTGGTGTGTGGGCACGAGAGGCGATGAAGAATGCCCAAGGATTGGAAAAAGGAGGATAGAGAGCGAAACTCTCCACCCCAGTCGGTTTGGACCTGTTTAAGTTTGGTGTTGAATTGTCGTTCAACCATGACAAGAAATTGTTTAAAGGTGGGGAACACATCAGACTTACGTTTGAGGGGAAAAATCCACATAAATTTAGAAAAGTGGTCCACACATAACAAAAAGTAATTGTGGCCCTCACTCGAGGGAACTGGTGAGGGACCCCATACATCAGAAATAATTAAATCCAAAACATTAGAACTTGTAAAAGCAGATGATAACAAATGTAATTTAGATGATTTGCCAATGGCACAAGGTTCACAAAAAGAAACAGAACAAGAACTACTAGTTACAGGTAATTGAAAAAGAGATAACATGGACTTCAGCAGTTGTGGATGTGGATGCCCCAAACGTTGATGCCAAAGATCCGAGGAAGCACGATGAGCAGAAAAGGCAACTCGAGGAATGACTTGTTGTCTTGGAAATTGAAGCGAATAAAGCCCATCGTTACTTGGTCCCGTGAGGAGGGTATTGTGTGTAGTCTTGTCCTTCACAGCAAAAAAAGAATCGTGAAATTCAAAATAAACATGATTATCACGACAAAATTGTTGAACAGAAAGAAGATTTTGTTTAAGTTGCGGAACATGTAGGATATTGGTAAGTCGAAAGGTACGGTTTGGGGAAGTAAACGTGGATGAGCCAATGTGTAAAATAGGGAGACCCTTACCATTGCCAACATGAAGATTGTCACCGCCATGATATGGTTCGGAATAATCTAAGCTGGAGAGATCTGGGCCAGAGTGATGACTCGAGCCTGTGTCCGGTAGCCAAGCTTGATGAGCATAGGACCGAGAAGCTGCAAAATTAGCGGACGGCTGCTGCCGTGGGCGAATGGTAGCCGGGTCCCGATTTGGACACTGTGAAGGCAGATGACCGATGCCACACCTGTTACAGGAGCCATAAACAACATTCTGATTCGAGGCCCAACTGAATTGGCCTCGATTTCCAGTATTCGGTCCACCAGAACGATTAGAGGCTCCACGGCCACGCTGATGACCCTTGCTGGAGCGTTGTGTGTAAAGAGCCTGCGGTTGAGAAGGCAACCGTAGTTGCACACCCAGTTGGGCAGCCAGTTGTTGAACTGCCTGGACAGCAGCATCAGGAGGAGGAGAGGGGCTGGTTGCTGGAGGCTTAACCATGGCTGAGAAGGCCTGAGTGGGAGGAACTGTCGGGGCTGTTCCTTTCAGCATATAATCGTGATCAGCAATGACTGCATGAAGCTCGTTGAAGGCGAGTTGACGAGTCAGTGCCATGGTTTTAACACCATGGTATTCATCACGGAGGCCAGAGATGACCATCATGACCAGGTCCTTGTCTTTCAACGGTTCGCCGATGTTCGCAAGGGCAGAAGAGTACTCTTGTGCACGTTGAAGGTAGGTGGTAGGGGTCTCATCAGCCTTCATTGAAATCCGTAAAAGTTGTGTCTTCAAGGTGTATTCCCTGGAGGAAGTGTGGGGGGCAAAGGCCTGTTCGAGGGCAAGCCAGAGATCACGGGCGGTCAGCGTGCCCCGAGCATGATGAAGGGCAGCCTCAGAGATAGTGGAGAGCAGAAGCATCCGAACATGAGCATCGTTGGACAACCAGATGGTATATTGCGGGTTGGGTTGGTGTGCTGATAGAGCGGCATCTTTGGAAGAGGCTGCTGGAGCAGCGATGGTTTGTGGGGGGCAGGGTATCGAACCGTCAATGTAGCCGAAAAGATGATTGGTGACCAAGAACGGGTGGATAACCAATAACCAGGAACTGTAGTTACCGGAATTGAGAGTAAAGCCAAACTTGTGGGAGTTGTGGATTGCTTTTACTTTTTGATCAAAAGATGTAAGGGTGGCCATGGATAGCTGCGGTCAGTGGTGAGGGTTGTTGATGTGTGGGTGGGGCCGGCAATTAGGTTTAGGGAGGGATTAGGCAGAATTGTGCTGCCGGCAATTAGGGTAGGGTTAGGGAGGGATTTAACCTAGCTGTGATACCAAGTTAAACAGAGAATACGTATAATTGTTGTTGTATATTATCAATTGAGGAATACAATGTATAAATATAGTGTACAGCCGACCCTTGAGATACTAGAATACATAACAGCCCTTAAACAATAACTATCTAATTAATTACGGAACCCTTGAGATACTAGAATACATAACAGCCCTTAAACAATAACTATCTAATTAATTATTAGACTAATAGTTGTCTAATAGGAGTCAAGAAACCAAATACCTATGGTATGTTCTTAATTTGCAGCACCATGAGTCATCAAGAGGAGGTTTTCACCCTCTTCAAATTCAATGTAATTGACCGGTTATAGGCAAAGTGTCCGAATTGATGGCATCGATAACATTCAATTGAAGACTTGACAAATTCAGATGTATCACATCATCTTCCTCTACCTCTTCCTCTTATTGTCGACCCTTGCCCTCAACCACAACCTCGGGTTGTGGAAGTGCCAAGTTCAGCTTGCAATACTTGATCATCGTTAGTGGGTTTCTTGGCTAGCTTTTGTTCGTGTACCAATAGCGAACTCTGCAATTCATTGGCCGACAGTGTGTCGATGTCTTTTGATTCTTTGATCGAACAAACAACAAAGTTAAAGTTGAGAATTTTTTTAACAACCTTTACATCATCCACATCGTCATTGGTTACCATCATAACACGACCAAAATAACCAGTGATACCTTCTTCATCTTTCATCTCCAGTGTCTCAAACTTCTTCCTCAATCGCTGCAGTTGAGCTTGTTTAACCCGCGTGTTACAAGTGTTTTTCTTCATAACCTTCCACATCTACTTGAGGTGTCTTTCAGGGTTATAGTCTTGATTTTCTGTTTATCTATAGACTCGAACAAATAGTTTTGTGCCTTGAGGTCCTTGAGTCGCATCGCGTCAAGCTGGGTCTGTTCTGCAGCAGCAAGAACGATGCCTTCTCGTGGTTCTGTGTTGCCAGGGTCAATCACAATCCAATATTCTTTTGACTTCAGCAAGGTCTTCATCAAAAGGCTCCAATGATCGTAATCTCTATCGAACTTTGGAACAATTGGTACATGGTGCTGGAAATCAATATTGGGCATAACATGTCAAAGTTATATACTATATATAATATACATGTATTTAAACAAGTCAAGTATAAGTTTAGTTGGGTCAAATAGCAGTTAAAGATTATGTTATTTAATAGTCAAATAACTATCATGTATTATGGCTACAAATAGCCTAATGTAAAGAATATATATAGAACGTGAAGTCAAAATTGAAGACTTTTGTCTATGACTTTCACACACACACAATCATATTCGATCTTGGGTTCTAATAAGTGGTATCGGAGCCAAAGATTCAAGCCTGTGCAAAATCAGTGTTAGCAGAAACAGCAAGTTTTGATAATCCCCAAAGGATCGAGGATTATCAGGTTGAATCGCAAGAATCAGAAGCATCATAAGCATCCAGATTCAAAAGAAAATCATAATTCAAAATTATTCCCGAAGGACCGTTGGAATCAGCACAACAATAACAAAAGACGAAATTGAAATCAAAATCGACAAAGGACTATCGCAGAACCAAAACAATCAAAACACAAAATCCACAGACTGTCGGATCGACATAGTCAAAATATCAAAGAATCAAACACAAATCTTGAAGGGCGAAGATTTGAATACATACCTTAACGAGCGAAGGATTGAGCGAATCTGAGTCAGCAAAGGATTGAAACCCCATCCTCAAAATCAAATCGCGATCGGAGGCAAAGGGGAAGGGATCGCTGGAAACCAAAAGTAAAAAGATTGCGGTACACTTCTGGATTTTTGACCGGAATGGTTTTTCAAGAAACCCTAGTAAAAGCAAGAAAGGAAAAAAAATCGAAGAAAGGAAGAAACAAAAAATTTGACAGGAAAAGAAGACAATAAGAAAGATGGCACATCTATATTCATTCGTGAACAAGGAAATATATCTCTGCAATGTCCAGAATAGGCTGAAACAAACTACATGCAATGGACAATTCTAATGGAAACAATATTGAAAGCATATAGTTTATGGTAACGATTGTCTTCATTAGACGAAATAGATGAGAAGAAAAGCAATACAACAAAAGCAATGATTTTTCAAACTTTACCATGAGACATTCTTATGCAAATTGCGCAATGCTCGAGTGCAAAAGAAGGATGGGATTCGATTAAAGTTCGATTCCTTGGAGCAAATATGGTTCAAAAGGCACGATTATAAACATTAAGAAGCGAGTTAGAAGCGTTAAAGATGAAAGAAAATGAAAGTGTAAGCGACTTTTCTGGAAGTTTAGTGGTATAAGGGCAAAATTGAATAGTCTTGGTACTACCATTAAAGACAAGATAATTGTAAGAAAATTACTCAATTCGGTACCAAAGAAATTCCTACCAATCGTGGCAACTATCGAGAAATATTCTGAAATTAACAACATGCCATTTGAAGAAGCGGTGCGAAGAATAATATCATTTTAAGAACATCTTAAAAGTCAAGACGAATCTTATAAGGTTCCACCTATTACTAAAGTTTACTCACGAAGACAGAAGAAGGGAAGTACTGATGACGTGGAGCTGACTCAGCAATTGGGATTAATTATGGGCATTCAGGTTGATCCTTTTGTGGCGCCAACTACTGTGCAGTTGGAAGTAGTGGAAGAGAGCAGTTAGAGAGCACTTACTTATGTTTCTTTTATTATGCAGAATATTATGTTTTTTCCTTTTTTTCTGGTTATTTGTTATCTATTTTGGTTTGTGGAGAAATTGGCCTTCTCGAATTGGACTATCGTTTGAATCAGTTTGATTCAATCCTCTAAATCAAATTGAGTTCCTATCAATTGGTTCAATTGCCGGGAAATCGATTCAACCATGGTTAATACCCGGAATATGGACGGCAGAAGTACCAGTGCAGTACATGCTTTTCAAAAACATTTCGGACCTGCTGAGTTTCAAAATCAGGATGAGCACTTGTGTAGCATCAGGCAAAACGGTTCGGTCCAGGAATATCGCCAAGAGTTTGCAAAACGATCGGCTCGAGTAACTAACTGGCCGGATCATTGCTTGCTTGGGGTTTTTCTAAATGGTCTTAAGGAGGAACTCAAGGAGGATGTCAGAATTCACAAGCCTCGTACGGTTTACAAAGCCATGAGTATTGCTTTAGAATTTGAATCTAAAGTGAATCATACCAAGGCCACCCGAACTCACAGTTGGCAGCCACCTGCAAAATCCCAGTTACCCGAGGAAAAAGCTACACCATATGGGACCACTCCTTTGAATCACAACTCTAAGGCCCCAATGCATATAACAGATGCTGAAAAACAGGCTCGCTATCTTAAGGGGGAATGTTTTCGATGCGGAGATAAATATGGTCCGGGTCATAGGTGTAAGACGGGCACCTTGAAGCTCTATGAGATAGAAGATGGTCCCGAAGTATCAGTTGAAGGAGACAAAGTCGATAAGGAGGAAGATACCTCAGAGGTGGCCGAAATTAGCTTGAATGCTATATTAGGTAACTCCCTGCCTACTACTATGAAAGTTCTTGGGATGCTCAAATCAACCGAGGTTCTCATATTAGTGGATGGAGGGTCTACCCATAATTTCATATCAGATGTGTTAGTGGGAGAGCTGAACTTAAACACCCAAGCTATGCAGCCGTTCGGCGTGCAAATTGGGAATGGTAATGTGATCCGATGCAATATCTTATGTAAACAACTCCCTTTGCAGATTAATGATCTCAAAGTGGTTGAGGATTTCCATCTGTTTTCTATTGGCGGGGCTGACTTGGTGTTAGGCATCCAATGGCTATCAACTGTTAATACGGTGCAAGCAAATTGGAAGGAGATGTCGATGATTTTCACAATAGATGGGAAGCGTTATAAACTGCAAGGAGTGTCATCTGGTCCTCAAAAATCCTCCACTTTTCAACATCTGGCAGTCGAAACAGAGGTTAGTTCTGAGATTCCCGAGTCCATCCAACCCTTATTGCATGATTTTCAACAAGTATTTGTAGAACCAACAGCCTTACCCCCTTTTCGTAACCATTTCCATTCTATTCCCTTGATCCCAAACTCATTACATCCGAATATAAGACCCTACAGGTATCCCCATTCACAAAAATCCGAAATTGCGAAGCAAGTCTCAGAATTATTAGCTGCCGGTTTTATTCAGCCCAGCCAAAGCCCCTTTTCAAGCCCAATACTCTTAGTTAAGAAGAAGGACGGTACATGGAGGATGTGTGTGGATTACAGAGCTCTTAACAGTATCATCATAGCTGACAAGTACCCTATACCGAACATAGATGAGTTGCTAGATGAATTGTTCGGTGCTACAGTCTTCTCCAAACTCGATTTGCGTTTCGAGTACTACCAAATTAGGGTTAAACCTGATGACATTGAGAAGACAGCTTTCAAAACGCATTCCGGGCACTATGAATTTAGGGTCATGCCCTTTGGTTTAACTAATGCTCCTTCTACCTTCCAAGCCACCATAAATGACTTATTCCGACCCTTCTTGAGACAATTCATTTTGGTATTTTTTGATGATATCCTCGTCTACATTAAGACCAGCACTACAGCCATTTGCGGGCCACTCTAGAACTACTGGTCAGCCACCAATTCTTTGCTAAATTCACCAAATGCTGTTTTGGCCAACCATAAGTACACTTCTTGGGCCATCTCATATCAGACAAAGGAGTACAAGTTGATCAAGATAAAATTGCAGCCATTCAAAGTTGGCCTGTCCCCACTAATGTACGAGAAGTCTGAGGTTTTCTTGGGTTAACTGGGTACTACAGGAGGTTTGGGCGTAATTATGGGTTAATTGCCAGACCTCTTACCAATTTGACCAAGAAGGATGGGTTTAAATGGTCTACAGAGGCTGCTAAAGCTTTTGATATGCTTAAAGACATCCTAATGACTGCTCCGGTGCTCTGATTACCTAACTTCTCTCAACCCTTTATTGTGGAGTGTGATGCATCATCTGAAGGGGTAGGTGCAATTTTAATCCAAGAAAATCACCCCATAGCCTATTTTAGTAAGGGTTTTTCACTCAAAAACAAACTCAAGTCAGCTTATGATAGGGAGCTTCTCGCTTTAGTACTTGCAGTGCAAAAGTGGAATCACTATCTTATGGGGAGGCATTTTTTTTGTCAAAACAGATCATTACACCTTAAAATGTTTATTGGAGCAAAGGGTCACTACGATTGAGCAGCAGAGGCTATTGGTAAAACTCATTCCCTATGATTTTTCTATCATCCACAAAGCTGGGAAAGAAAATAAATGTGCGGATGCATTGTCAAGGCGCCCTATCACAGCTGAGTTACTAACGCTCATTATTCCCTATTGTTTAGACTTTTCTGACATTCAGGAAGGTCTCAAAAAAGATGCGTATACAGCTGCCATCATTCAAGGCTTGCATGATGATCCATCCTCATTTCCGGATTATTCCCTGGTGGGTAATACTTTATTGTACAAGGGTCGAATTGTAATTCCTGATATTCCCTCTCTTTGCACCAAAATCCTGTTTGAATCTCATTCCACACCATCTTCTGGTCATGGAGGGTTTCTCAAGACTTACAAAAGAGTCACTTCCCAATTTTTTTGGCCCCATTTAAAGAAGGATGTTCGTTTATTTGTTCAGAGTTGTTTAAGCTGCCAACAGCAGAAATATGAGACACTATCACCAGCTGGTCTCCTGCAGCCATTACCTATTCCTCAAAGGATTTGGGAAGACATTTCTCTAGATTTCATTGTCGGGCTGCCTCCCTCTAACCGTTTTGATACAATACTAGTGGTGGTGGATCGTTTGAGTAAATATGGCCATTTCTTGGCTTTATCCCACCCTTTTACTGCTAAAAGTGTGGCTGCCCTCTTTTGTAAGGAAATTGTTCGCTTACATGGTTTTCCTAATTCCATTGTATCTGATCGTGATGTTATTTTTCTTAGCAACTTTTGGCAGGAATTATTTCGTTTGGGTAAAACTTCTTTAAAAATGAGCACTAGTTACCATCCGTAAACGGATGGCCAAACAGAGGTACTTAACCGCTGCCTTGAAGCGTATCTCAGATGCTTTGCCCATGACCAACCTTCTAAATGGAGTCTCTTTTTACCTTGGGCTAAGTATTCATACAATACCAGTTTCCATTTAGCCACTGGCATCACCCCTTTTCAGGTTGTCTATGGTAGGGACCCACCTCCATTGTTTCCGTATGTCAGAGGTGATACGAATAATGAAGAATTAGAGACTCAGCTGTTAACTAGAGATGATATGCTGCACCTGTTACGTCTTAATTTACAGAAAGCTCAGGAACATATGAAATTTCAGGCTGACAAGAAACGTCGTGACGTTACTTTTGAAGTGGGCGATGATGTCTTTCTGCGCATTCAGCCTTACCACCAAAAAATTCTTGCTCGCAGATGCTATGAGAAGTTATCACCGCGTTTTTTTGGTCCTTATCAAATTAAACGCAAAGTGGGTCCTGTGTTAGCCTTAATACATAAAATTGGTCAAGTAAATTAATTAGCAACTTAGTGGGTCAAATGGGTCAAGTTTAATATGTTATGTTTTAGTTTATTGGGCCTGAACTTGTGTAATTTGCCCAATACGTATTAGGTCAAAGGTCAACAATTGGGGGAAGTTAATTAACTGTAATTAACAGTTAATTAACTGTCTAATGACAGTTTATTTATAACCGTCATAATTGGGTGTATAAATAGGAGTCATTTGAGTCTGTAAATTATCCAACATTCAAGTAATATATCAGATTCAAGTTTGTGTCTTTGTTGTGTTCTCATTTTCTTTATTTACGTATCAATGGAAGCCAATACACCAGAATGGTGTACTACTAAATTGAAGACACCAAGAGTTCCTGGGCAACAGTGGCATCAGAGCCAGAGAAAGAAGAGGGCAGCGACCACAGGGCATTTTCGTGACAAGGGTTTTGGCGTCAGTGCTGGTGTTCGAATTGGTAACAGGTTGTTCAAGGGAAACCGAGTTCAGGGAGAAATCAAGAGGGGTGATTCAAAGCCGAGTGAAGGCAGGAGGGAAATCATCCAAGGATTTGCAAGATTGAGACTTGGTAATGGCAGAAGGCCATGGAACAGGGCTGTTACAGGAGGTTCGAAACAGGGGAAGATGCAAAAATCAAGAGAAATCGTTAATAAGGCCTTGGGGTATGTCAGAAGAAGAAGGCTGAATGCGTACAGAAGGATGAAAAGGGCTAGGTGCTTCAATTGTAAGAAACGTGGTCATGTTTTTACAATTTGTCCCAACAAATCAGTAAGTAAAAATATTGATTCAAGGTTTGATTTAAATAATGAGAATGAATTTGTTCTAGTTGGAACCGAAAACTTTGGTTGGGATGATGTTTGGTATGTAAGTAAAACAAATACAAAGCATCTCTCGGGTATAAGAGAAAGCTTTGTAAAGTTTCAACCTTGTTATGGAATTGAAACAAGGAATGACCATCCGGTTGATTTAATTATTTATGGAATTGGGGAGGTTAAGATCACAATGAATGGGAAAGACACTAGAATTCCTTGTGTCTCATATGTACCGGGGTATGGTAAGAATGTTTTAAGTTTTGAACATCTCTTATGGCAAGGTTTTAAAGTAAAATTCATGGGTGATAAGTGTGAGATAACACGTATGTTTAATGATAAAAATGAAAGGAATGAATTTGACTTGAATACCTTAACCCATGAAAGTTTGGATAAACTTTCTCAAAGTCTTGATCAAGAAATGGTTATTCAAACTAAAGGAAACAAATTGAATTCCTACTTAGATAGGCATTATGAAAGTTTGTTTAATGAGATGATGAACTTTAAAGAATTTGAAAAAGGAGAAGTATACGAGTGTATTAAGGTTGATTCTTTAAGTTCTATGTTTGAATTCCTTAATTCCCTTGAAAATGAAGAATTGGTGATTAAACACAAAGAGGTGTTTAAGTTTGGTTTTGATAATATGTTGAAATGGTTTTATACAAAGCAATTGGGACTTGAAAAGGTATTGGACATACCACCAAAGTTGGATGGGTATGAGATTGAATTAATGCACTTTTACTTGATTGTGAAGTACATGGGAGGCTATGGGATAGTCACTAGAGAGGGAAAGTGGCTTGATGTTATAGAGAAAATGGGCCTATTGGTGTACATGGAAAGTATGGTAGAATTGTGTTATGTGAAATACTTTAGTCTTATGGATTGTTATTATAAGACCATGTTGGAAGAAAACGTTGGAACTAGCAAGATAAAGAAAGAAAGTGTGATTTGTGAGAAAGGGCATTATGGGAATTCTGAAAATTATGAAGACAATGAAAAGAAGGTTTGGGTGAAAAGGAAAGTAAGTGCTTATAGGGATTGGCCATACCTTTGTGGTCCTATTGACACTATTGAGGGTCAAACTTGTGATGGAATTGGATGTTCAAACGAATTTAGTGAAGAGTTTGAAAGTTGTGAAGAAGAGGTCTTTAGTGACCATCTCAAAAGGGCTGCAGAGGAGGCTGCAGAAACTGGTTTTGAATGTACAAAAACTAATATAAAGGCTGGAAAAATTGGACTCAAGACTGCAGGTGCTGGTTCACACTGTGCAGAATCTTTGGAAGTTAATTTTCACTTTGCAGGGGCTGTTAAGAAGGCTACCAGTGCAGAACCAATAACTGCTGCGGCTGAAATGGGAAGTTCAAAGTCTACAGTTGCTGTTTTGAAGCCTGCAGTGGCTGGTTTGAATGCTGAATTTGATATGACAAAGGTTGCAGTTGAACAAGATGTTGCTGATGCAGAAAGTTCAAGCGAAGATGATGATTTAATCATCATTTCAAAAGAAGATGTCAAAGATTGGTGAAGGCTTGACCCTATTATGTATTAGGGGGGTGATTGTTAGCCTTAATACATAAAATTGGTCAAGTAAATTAATTAGTAACTTAGTGGGTCAAATGGGTCAAGTTTAATATGTTATGTTTTAGTTTATTGGGCCTGAACTTGCGTAATTTGCCCAATACGTATTAGGTCAAAGGTCAACAATTGGGGGAAGTTAATTAACTGTAATTAACAGTTAATTAACTGTCTAATGACAGTTTATTTATAACCGTCATAATTGGGTGTATAAATAGGAGTCATTTGAGTCTGTAAATTATCCAACATTCAAGTAATATATCAGATTCAAGTTTGTGTCTTTGTTGTGTTCTCATTTTCTTTATTTACGTATCAATGGAAGCCAATACACCGGAATGGTGTACTACTAAATTGAAGACACCAAGAGTTCCTGGGCAACATCCTGTAGCTTATGAGCTCCTCCTGCCTCCAGATTCTCGTGTTCATCCCATCTTTCATGTATCTTTGTTAAAGGCTGTTCGCGGGTCCCATCCTTCAACTCCCGCCCCGCCGTTACCTATTACTCATGATTGGGTACTTGATCTTCAACCTCAGCAGATTCTAGCACATCGTTGGGTCCTTGCTTCTGGCAAAACCTCAGCTGGAATTACTTGTTGCATGGGCTCATCGTCCCGTTGAAGAAGCTACTTGGGAGCTATATGACTTGCTGTTGGACCAGTTTCCTTCTTTTCGACTTGAGGACAAGTCGTTTTACCCGCAGGGAAGTATTGATAAGGTTCCACCTATTACTAAAGTCTACTCACAAAGACAGAAGAAGGGAAGTACTGATGACGTGGAGCTGACTCAACAATTGGGATTTATTATGGGCATTCAGGTTGATCCTTTTGTGACGCCAACTACTGTGCAATTGGAAGTAGTGGAAGAGAGCAGTTAGAGAGCAGTTACTTATGTTTCTTTTATTATGCAGAATATTATGTTTTTTTCCTTTTTGTCTGGTTATTTGTTATCTATTTTGGTTTGTGGAGAAATTGTCCTCGAATTGGCCTATCGTTTGTAATCATTTTGATCCAATCCTCTAAATCAAATTGAGTTCCTATCAGAATCTCAAGATAATGATTAAGGAAAACTCCTAATAGCAAGTGCAAATGATCATCAAGAAAAGTGGAAAAATAAAAAATTAAGGAAAACTCCTAATAGCAAGTGCAAATGATCATCAAGAAAAGTGGAAAAATAAAAGAGGACGTGGTGATCAAACTCATGATGGAAGAGGCTCGGTTAAAGGAGGAAAATGACGTGGAAGAAGTATTGAATATAGAAACGATGACAAGAATGAATCCAAATGTTTTGAATGTGGTAAATATGGTCACTGCGAATATCAATGCTTTAAGAGAAAGAAAAGGCTAGAAAAAGAGAAGGACCAAGAATCGCATCTCATAATTGATGAAGAACCTACATTACTATAAAGAATAAATCTAGTTAGTTATGACAATATTAAGAGGGAGATTGCTGGAAATTAATATTAGGCATAACATGTCAAAGTTAAATAGTGTATGTATGCATGCATGCATGCATAAAACTTTATATCATACATACATACATGCATGCATTATGTCTATAAATAGCCTCATAATGTAAAGAACACATACAGAACGTGAAGTCAAAATTGAAGACTTTTTTCTATGACTTTCACACACATACACAATTATATTCGATCTTGGGTTCTAATACGTGGAAGGTTGCATTCTCAACAACCATGATCACTCGCTCTCCTTTCCAGGTGTGCTCTGATACCACTTGTAATGGTATGTAATGCAGAAAACAATTGAATCACTCAATTTCTGGGGATTTGTTCATTAAATTAAGCACACTATAAGTAGCTTACAATGAAAGGACTTAAACAAACATAAACCATAAAACTAGGAATATCAAAACAAACAAAAGAACTAATCTATTCATGTGCATGTATCCAAATCCCATGCAAACTGTGACTTATTCAAACTAACATAAAATGACCTATAATAAACCTGTTAGGAATCAAAGAGGCGCAGTGGAAACCGATTAACTCATACACGCACACGAAAGCAAAGAAAATATAAACGACACAAGATATAACGTGGTTCGGTCGATGTGACCTACGTCCACGGGTTGCAACTAGGGATTCTTTATTGATTAGGTGTTCAAAGATTACAATTACATGACAATGCTTAAATAGAAAAAACAGTTAGGCTAAACCTTAATGGGCCAGGATTAGGGCCGGCTGCCCTAAACCTCCCAAAGGCCTACGTAACCTAACAATCTCCCACTCGGAGGCCTTGCGATATAATCAAGCCCGGCATCCAACATAAGCAATCCAGTCATCCGGTAAATCCAATAATCTTCAATAACAAGTCTTCCAAGCCTCAATTCCCAAGAATAAGCTAAGACTTCATCATATCCAGACATATCCCCCTAGTTGCAAACCGCCCCTCAATCATCAAGTACATGAAGGGCCAGTTGAAGCTCCCCCGAGCTCCAACTCAGTCGTGACAAATCCCGTCAACGACTCATCCTCAATCTCAACTGGTATGGACACTCCACCAGATCCAGAGATACACCGAGGACCACCAACACTCTCCAAACACAGCAAACTACCAACAGGAGAGATTTCATCAGTTCTAGTCTTCAAAACCCAACAGCTCTTCGTAACTGTACCCGGAGCACAACCCTTGCTCCCACTGTCACCGAATCCCCTGAATGGCTTAGACTTCTGAACACGTTCAGCTAACATCTCCTTGGCTCCAGACTTCACGTTTGCAAAATGAACTCTCTTAGCACGAGATTTAGCGAACCAGATTTTGTTTCGCTTAACCGGGACGGTCATACATCCCTCAGCAGGTTCATCAACCAAATACAACGATCCATGCTTCATACCACGAGCAATCACAAGATTTCCCTTGACCACCTTCCATTCATTGCTACCAAACCTTACTTCCATGCCCTGTTTATCCAGCTGACCCACAGAAATCAATTTCCTATTCAGCCCCGGAATAACCCTGACATTCTTCAGGTTCCATGTAGTTCCCAATGAAGTAACCAGATCAACATCCCCCATGCCCGTGACTTCAAGCAACTCGTCATTAGCAAGTCGAACCTTCCCAAAATCTCCTTTCTTCAGATTCAGCATCGTTTCCCCGCTGTCCATGGCATGAAACGAAGCCCCTGAATCCATGACCCAAGAGTCCACGCAGCTTTCAGTGCTGCATACCAAAGCATCATCATCATAAACGCCCTCAGCAGCGTTCATTTGCTTCGAAGTACCCGGGCATTGACTCTTAACATGCCCTACTTCATTACAGCTCCAACATTTCACATTCTTCTGAGTCTTAGACGGACTCCTTCCCCGACTCCCACTGCTTCTGTTATTCCCTCTTCCCCTACCAACGTGTAACATCTCAGAAGATGATCCTGCTCCAGTACTCTTCCGGCGAACGTCTTCACCTAGCACAATATCACGGATACCCTCAAATGTCATATCAGTGGTCCCAACCGAACTAGTAACAGCAGTCACTGTCCCAGACCAACTATCAGGTAGTGAAGACAACAGCAACACAGCTTTAGTCTCATCATCAAACTTGATTCCCACAGATGACAATCTAGACAGAATCGAGTTCAGATTATTGATGTGAACTGTAACCGAGCTTCCTTCGTTCATCCTTGTCATGAACAATTCCCTCATCAAGAACACCTTGTTAGCAGCAGAAGGCTTCTCATACATATTTGACAAAGCCAACATCATTCCCTGAGCAGTAGTCTCGTGCATGATGTTAAATGCAACGCTCCTCGTCAAAGCCAATGTAATAGCTCCTCTCGCTTTCTTGTCCTTTGAGTTCCATGCAGACTCAGCAGCTGCGTCCATCTTCTCTGGTTTATCCTCCAGCACCATATCCAAATCCTTCTGACTGAGCAATGCTTCCATTTGCATTTTCCACCAGACAAAATCAGTTCCATTGAACTTCTCGATCTGAATCTTCCCCTCGTCAGCCATTTGAACCCAGTAACAAGATAAAACCAACAGAAAATGCCCGAACACCTTCCTAGTCAATAAATCCGGCGAATACTCCAACCAATCCCAATCAAATCTCAACCGATTAGAAACCACGATCAATATCAGCTGCAACAGACCCGAAACCCGCTGAAAATCGACAAAGACAACTCAAGGGTTCAATTTTGTAACCCTAATCGTCCAATTACAGTCAATAAGAACAGCAAACGCGATCCCAAACTCAGCAGCAACAATCCAAGGCTCAATTGAGCCCTAATCAGCCTCTAATCACGAAATTCGAACCCAACTTGTGTCAAAAAACAGGTTCAATCGACGAATCCAAGGGTTTAGAACCCTAATCGCGAATCTGAACCACGAAATCAGCCAAAAAACAGTCTCAATCAACGATTCCAAGGGTTTAAAACCCTAATCGCGACCACAAACCTTAAAATCGGCCAGAAAACAGCTCGCCGGCGGCGGCGACGGCGGCTTCTGCGGCGATTCTGACCGGCGGCGGCGCCGACCCTAGCAGCGGCGATCGGAACAGGCTGTGGTGGTGACGACGACAGCAGAGAAGACGACCAAGGGTAAAACCCTAATCCTCTTTGACGGCTCAGATCTGCAAAGACGAACTCCAAGAGTTTTCCAAAACCCTAATTCGTATCCCAGAACAGACGACAGCCCCTCTCTCTCTCTGATTTCTTCTTTTTCTTTATCAGCAATCGTCCAGTGCGTTCCGTATATTAATCATCAACGAACCAGCTCTGATGCCACTTGTTAGGAATCAAAGAGGCGCAGCGGAAACCGATTAACTCATACACGCACACGAAAGCAAAGAAAATATAAACGACACAAGATATAACGTGGTTCGGTCGATGTGACCTACGTCCACGGGTTGCAACTAGGGATTCTTTATTGATTAGGTGTTCAAAGATTACAATTACATGACAATGCTTAAATAGAAAAAACAGTTAGGCTAAACCCTAATGGGCCAGGATTAGGGCCGGCTGCCCTAAACCTCCCAAAGGCCTACGTAACCTAACAAAACCAACTGTGGTTAGGGATGGCTACCCCCTCCCCTTTTTTCCCTAATATGTGATCAGCTGCAAGGTCTATGTCACACCCCGACACGGGGCGCGAGGATAAACAGATTGCATACCAAACTTAAACTTAAATTCATTACTTAAATGACAAGGCCCAACCCTTGCATCATTAAAATTAAGTTGTCTTGGCATACAACCATAATAGGTCACAGTGTCTATATTGTCTACACTGTGCCTTTACATTACATTACATAGTCTTTAAGATAACATAAAATTCAAATAACATGCGGAAGCTAATAATGTGACCCCTCGGCTATGCTCCATTCTTAAGTGTTTTCTTCCATTCATTACTTTCCTGAAATACATGCTTAAAAATATTTTATCAGCAAAAGCTGGTGAGAACTCGCGAGTTTTTAAAACATTAAACAATGATTTATAAACATTTTGAATAACCAGTGTAATATAATACAAGTCGCACATCCAATCCTTGATCTAGTCACATTGCCATAACACGTACAATGTTCTAGTCATTTACCTAAGCATCCCAATGTCCATATCCCCATGGTTGGACATATAGTAATTAGTGAACATGCGCGGTGGTGTTTCCACTACACGAGGGGGCTTCCCAAAATAGTACCATCCACGTTACTAATGGCTCTACGCAGGAGAGTTAATGGAGTGCTATACAGGGATAACTTAGAATGGGGAAATCTTGATTATTCATACTCTGTTTTTACATAATAGCATGCATTCACCCCAAGATAGTAAAACAAAAAGGGGAAGTTAAAAGCACAAGAACTCACCGAGTATAAGATCCTTGGTCACTTGAATTTATGTCACAGTGAGGTTGAGGCTTCTACACGCCTACCTATATTGACTTATGCTCTATAGCTCATTTTTTATATTTGTGAAAAGGTTATTTATTTAGATGGTGGTGTTGTTTTATAAAGTTACTATATTTAATAAGTTTTCATTATAGAGACTTTATTTGGTGAATTTATTTACAACGGCTTTTAAATAAAAGTTTTAAAGAAAATGATAAAATAAATATTTTAAAAGTATTTTATCATACTATTATGTTATAATAACACTTATATAATCTTTGATAATATATTGACATAAAAATGATTAAATATAGACTTTTATATAATGTAACAGTTTCAATCGGCCGGGTTTTTGTATACAACATCTACAAGTTTAATGCTTTTATAATATTATTATATGTTCATAAAATCATTAGAATTTATAAAATCTAAAGTTTAACTTGTTTTGGTGCTTCAAACAATTTTTACGTCAGTTAATGACTTTAATACGTATTTTTCTATAAAATAGTAAATAATTTTATAAAATATTATTTTAGTTATTTTTCATAACTTAATCATATAAATAAATATTCTGGAGCATTTTATAAATTTTTCATAATAAAATGATTTGGTTTTATATTATAGAAATTAGTAACGGTTATATCCGTCCGGGTCTTTGGATACTTGCATATATAATGCATCCAACATTTTTGCTACATCTTTTATGTTATTACATACTTATATAATATTTCAAAAGTTCATAACTAATTATATTATTTGGTTGTGATTCGGTTTTTAATAAACAATTGCTTTACAAAACGATTTTACTGGTTTTAATGTTTTCTAACGGTTTAATGCTTTCTTAGGCAAATGGTCATCATGAACCAACTTTGTATGTATTATGTTACATATATTTAGTGTTGATAATGTGTTGGACACAATAGATATCATATGTATAGATAAATGTATAAAAATCATAAAATTAACAATTTTATATGTTTTTCGGTTTAGCTTTTGAATGTCCTTGTTTGCGTTGATTTTAAATTTTGTAAGATAAATGCAAATATTATATAGAGCTTTGAAAATATATATGTGATGGTGTGTTTTCATTTTAGAAAAATACTTTTATATAAATAGAAAACTTAGATATGAGAATGTAAAACATATCAACGGTTTATGCTTACCACGAGTTTGGTGTTCACGGTATGGATTCAAAGATGAATGAGAGCTGCATGTGATATAAAAATGATGAATATGATCTTATGAAGAGTTTAGAAGTGTTATATGAGCATAAAGGCTCTTGGTTTGTCAAAAACAAAAGAAACAAAGTTTACTTATAATGCCTATAGAATTTCGTGGTTCTTGTAGGCTGTTTTGAGGTCGTCTTTTGTGATCAAATGCTGCTGGTTTTTAAACCATTATTAAGATTATTGAAGTCCAAGGAAGTAGGAAAAAGAATCAAGGAATTTGGAGTTCGTTTGATACCTTAACAAGGGTGATAAAGACGAGATGTCACTGCAGGTCGTCTTCACGCGCAGTCTTTGTTTGAGGGCTGTTTGGAGGTCGAATACTTGGTGGATTGAAGCGAAATCAGTGGGGATCTCCTTGGAGGAGATAGAGGCTTGTTTCTGCAGAATATGAGAGGGTTTGGAGGAGTTTTGGAAGTGTATTTTGCTCAAGGAAGTGAGGTGACGAATTTATAGGCTTTATAAGATCTTTCAAATCATTTGCCTTGGATTTGATGAGATATGGAAGATATTAAAAGGATTTTATTTGATATGGTGCAGAGATTTTTAGTGGTTGGGATGGATTTTATGTAGATTCAAATCATTATAAAGATTTGATTATTAATTTATTTATTTATTTTTGTTTTCTTTTATATATATGTGTGTGTATATGCATACACTCACATATGAATGTGTATATAAAGATACCCATTCATGTATGCATGTTTCTTGATATATATATGTAAATTACATATATATATATATATATATATTAATTAATTAATTTTTTTTTATACATCTATAGTTTTAATTATATATCTACTAATATATACACAACCTATTATGAAATGATAAATGCATGGATCATATTAATATGTATCCATATTATTTAATAATTTATGAACCTCGTATTCTCGAGTTTCTCATATTAAACATATCGGATTAATTATTATATGCATTCTATCGCAATATATATTGGTTTTTGAATTAGTTTATTTTTGATTATTGCACTAAATTAGTTTTGGGCTTAGCAAAATTACGTGAGCCTTAAATCTTACTAGTGGAATATATATTCCTCCAAATTCATATTCTATGATACCACTATATATGGTTCACGTTCTATTTGCTAAAACTAACAAGTATGATTTTTAATTAAAAATTCAAAACGGACCTGAATTTTTGGTGGTTGTTACAGTCTACGCAACCCAACAATGTTAATAACAATAGAATTATTTTTAATCTTATCAGGTTATCTTTCTGACAGGTTGAAATGTCCTCCTTACCAGCACTTCCTAAGTTTAGAGAACTTATGACGAGACTAGGGCCACTTCATGCTAGACTATCAAGCGACAAAACTGCTGCTAAAAAGCATCCGGTATACAAGTGCAACAAATGGCAGGTGATTTTCTTACCTTTTTTCACTTTGATTCATGTTTCTTGAATTTAGGTTCACATTTCTAGACTCGTGTTATATTTCAATGACTAAAATACATAACAATATTATTTCGCTAATTAGATTTCTCTATGAATTGGGATTTTGAAATATGGTTTAGTATGCTTAATTTGATACATATTTAAGGGTTTGATTAAGCATCATGCGGCAGGTATTTTTTTGCATTGTCACTTTGGATTTTATATACATGGTTGATTTTGATTAGTTTGATTAGAAAATATAGGCTAACATTGATTTTGGTTCACAAGGTTTCTATTTTATGTTGTTAGAGGGCATTTAAATTTTCCACCATTAGACACTCTACAATACTAAGTTAAAGATTACATTTATTTTTGGACGAATGAAGTTAGAGAAGGTTGAAATAAAAATTCATTTATGTTTAAAAATGGTATGAAATAATGAGATATTAACATAGAAAAAGAGGAGAAAAGATGATTTGTGTATGAACATCTTTTGTTGACGTTTTTCAAGTTTCCCGTACTTTTTTTAAATATGCATAACCTTTTCATACGACATTATTTTTTTAAAAATAGTTACGCTATAAAATCAAGTATTTTTATCTTTAATATTCACAGTTATAATTTTTTTAAAACTTTACTAGGTTTTTGGTACATATATTGCATTTTTGAAACACGAACTGAATTTTGTAAAAAGTATACTGTATTTTTAGTGTAATACAGTACATCAAAATACATCATAAAAATTTAGTAAAAATATATAGTGAGAAAAATACAAATTAGTGTACTAGATTTAAAAAAAAAAGTATATCAACACTACAATCAAATTAGAGATAAAAAAGCTTGGTTTATAATGTGATTATTTTTTATAAAAATATTGTCTTATGAAAAGGCTATGGATGATTAAACTGAAAAAAGTCGGTCTTTTTCTATTATGCCTATCCACTCTTTTTTTCTAGCACTTTAATCTTACATGTTGATTTAAAACATAAAAGGTTAGGATCTCTTCATACTAGACAAAAAGGTTTTTTTAGAGGATACACTCCATATGAAGAAGGTATAAATGCTATCTTTCCAAAAGGACATGCATTAGAGGATAAATCCTAAGAATCACCAGAAGTTAAAATGCACCTAAGCAATTAACTATTTTATTTTTTTGAACGGCCAACTAATCAACTGTCGGGTACTCCGTACGCGATCCCCAATGGCTAAATTATGCCCAAGCTGGCCACTAGTCCAGACGGACGGAGCCCCTAGCCCACCAACCACCAATTCCTAGGGAAAACCCGACCCAAGCACCCGCCCAAAGGCACGACGGTGGAAGGTCTGTAAAACTGGGTGCCCAGGTCCCCCATACCTCCATTTTATCACTAGGACAAGACATCATTGTTAGCAATTAACTATTTAACTATAAAAGATAAAGTCTTGATTATGAGCACAAACATGGTTGAGGGATGGGTCATGAATCAAAACAAGTATTTATTGGTATGATTCAGGAAAGGTTGACCCATAAAATATCATGTAAAGTTTTTACATGTTTTATATGCAATTAGTTTGTTCAATATATTTTATGCTTTAAATTACTTGCGTTTATTTAATTTTTCCCTTTTGATCTCTTAGGTATAACTATAGAAATAATTTCATGTATCCCCCTTAAACTTGGTACAGTATCATATATACCCAACAAAAGATCATAATATCACATATACTTATTTTCAAATTTATGACATTTATACCCTTTTCTAAAATCTTAAGGTGCATGAGAGTTTGGAGTGTAAGAAGAAAGATAATGGTATAATGATCATATTACAAGTTGTATTTAATGAAAGGGCATGTATGAACTTTTAAGTATTTTGAATGTGTATATTTGTTATTAATTCTTTTGATTTGGATAAATATGATATAATGAAAGTTTTTAGAGGTTGTATGATATTGACATGTAAACTATCAAAAACAGATATGACAAGTACAATTGTCATGTTTGGAAATAACTACTTGTTGTCTCACAGATTGATGCTGCAACACAATTCTTAGCAGTCATGAGGCAGCACTTGGAGTCCCTTTGTTCAAACTTGTCCAACCATGCAATCACTAGTGTGCAGTGTGATAATGAAAGGGTAAGATGACTTAATTCAAATCAAAGTTTAACTGTTAACGGTTACAAAAAATAAATAAATAAATAAAATAGAAAATTGATTGTTACATGCAAAGTATCACAATTTGTTTGCAGGTTTCTGTTCTTCTCAAGGAGAGCTATATTGATTCCTTCCCCTATAGAGACCGGCCATTTATACGGGTACCATCTTAGTTACTTTCTCTCTAGCGCAAGCTACGTTTTGCCATAGAAGCAAGATAATATATTGGTAGGATTCAGTGAGTCTTTAAATGTTGTCATGGTTACCCAAGAAAACCTTTGCTACTTTCATTCTAAGTTTAAAGTAATAGGTTTATGTATTAAGGCTTTATGTATTAAGGGGTTAAAACGCTCCATTTGTGGTGCACACATGATATATGTGTGGGCCCTCTAGGGACCAAAGTAAAACTACACTAATTTTAACGTTATTTTACTTATTTTGTGAAAGTAACGTTAAAAATGTTGGGAGGATCAACTTCAAACGATAACTTTGAGCCGGAGACTCCTTCGGAGCAGCATCTATCCCAACTAGGATAGGGGTAAGGTTTGTGCCTATCCTTCCCCCTAGACCCTACTTAAAAGTAGGAATATACCGGTAAGTTTGTTTGTTTGTTTGTACTAACGGGTTAAAGTAACATATTTGGGTTCTAAGTTTTCAATTTTATATATTAGAGAGAAATGACCAAAATACCCTTTGACTTTGACTATCAAAGAGTCGATGGTTTTTCGGTCCTATCACTCTTAATTTTACAGAAAAGTTGATCAAAGTTAGCCTTCAACCTAAACTTTTTAAAATTGAATGCATAGAACCCGAATATGTTACTTTAAGCCCTTGGTGCATGTTAGCATTTGCAAACCACAAGAACCATTTGTGTAATTAACTCAATTTATAATCATAATGATGGTAGGTTTTCTCTTGATATTTATATTTCTTGTAGATGATATGAACCAAACACTGAATATCATGACTTCAAGTGGTTGGATAAAGTGATTTTAAGGTTACATAAGTCTAAATAATCAATTTACGGTAACGAGTTTCAAACCTGCTGCAATAAAATGATTAATTAAAGTACAAAATAAAATTTTTTATCTGCCCTTGTTTTTAACCTACCGTAGAGAGATTACGCTGTGTAAAACGAGATTTAAATCAAGTACCTGATACGCCTCTTTAAAGTGACCAATTAAAATTTGATATATTAATGTCTCCTAATTTGTAGAAAATACAAAATAGCTATTAAACTAATTTTTGTATATTAAAGTCTATAAACTTGTCTAATATGCACATACTTGTGATTTTTTTTATAATAATGACTTGCTAACTCATAATTTGGTTAAAATAAGATCATATGATTTTTTTTACATTTTTCTCAAAATGTTGAATGTTACTTGATCAAACCAATTAAAGTTACAAAGTCATTATAACTTTATATAAATGTAACCAACTTTCAGTTTTGTTCCAATTAGGTCACTCATTTTTTTTTGTTCCGATTAAGTCACTCATACTTTTTTTTTGTTCCGATTAAGACACTCATACTTTTTTTTGTTCCGATTAGGTTACTGTACTTTTAATTTTGTTTCAATTAGGTCACTCATATGAGTGACTTAACCGGAACAAAAAAAAAGTATGAGTGACTTAATCGGAACAAAAAGAAAGTATGAGTGACTTAATCGGAACAAAAAAAAAAGTATGAGTGACTTAATCGGAACAAAAAAAGTATGAGTGACTTAATCGGAACAAAAAAAGTATGAGTGACCTAAGTGGAACAAAGCTGAAAGTTGGTTACATTTGTATGACGTTTTCCCTTAAAAAAAAACACTTGTAAGTACTTGCATTTTAGACAAGTATAGAATAAACTTTACTTCACAAAAATTCGTTTAATGAAATTTTTTGTGTGGCCCTTTTCTGGAAGCAATTTCCCTTGCTTTAAATTTAAACCATGTTCATTTTGATCATTTAGACGACGACGACAACCATATTCAGTAAATCCTGCCACCCTAAACCAACCATGTTGTGAAAAATGTTTATAACACAATCTTTCTTACCTTTTGCAGGAATTTGTAGATACACAAATGTTCGCGGTTCTATCAGACACTCGATTATCTAGACCCGATTACTAACATTAACAAATATATGATTCCAATATGGATACGATCCACCCTTTCTTTTTGTTGAATTGAGTTGATGCGGAGCTCATGTTCAAAAATTAAAAAAAAATGATGTTAAATGTTTAACAATTGAATTCTAATTTTTTTTGTTGGCCCATAATTGGAAATGCTAATAATACAACGCTTTTAACTTTTTAACCATTGCATTGTGGATTTTTGTGCTTGATTATTTTGTAAGCTAGGGATTTTTTTTTCTTTTTGATGTGTTTTGTTATGGTTTATCTAAAAGATATTATACTTGATCACAAATTATTAAAACCACCTTTTTTCCAAAAAAAAAAAAAATTCTGCATTCATGTTACTTTCATTCGTCTCTATCCACACCATCAAACACATACATTCGTCTCAAAGTGTGTTATTATTACTTCCATCCTCATACTCACACTTGTGCATTAATCAAGCTATACTTAAATGTTCTTAAAAATGTAACGACCCATTTTGGGATTTTATAATCAAATTAATATATTGTGGTGAATTCTAAATTACAAGGTGTGTAATTAGATAATTTTATGTTTTAAATATACTGGGTTGTTAAATAACTAGTAACTAACTCGGTTAGGTTAGTTAAAACTAGTTAAGTGAGTTAAAAACATGAGGGACCAAAACTGTCAATTGATTAAACTTGTAAATGGGGGAGGGTTTAAAGAGTAAGATGGTCAAACCAGGTCAACACAATTGTGTTGCCTGGTGATCGACATCCAGAGAAGAGAAAAGGGAACAAAACCCTAGTTCTTGAGATTTTGATCAAAATCAAAGTGTTCTTAAGCCAAAATTAGTGGATTGGAGCTAGAAATCAGCATCTAAAGCAAGTTCTAACAAGTGGTAAGTGTTTGTTCTTGTTTTGGTTGAAATTTCGTGAGAAGAGGATGAAGCCATAAGTGGGTTTTCATCCAATCTTTGAATTGGTTATTGTAGGTAGCAAGAACATGTCGATTTGATCTTATAATCATGTTTTAAACACTCGAACATATGATTTTTATATAAAAGAATCAATAGGTGCGGATTTGAGTGATTGATAAACCATGTGAGTTTGGGTTTACATATGAACATGGTGAAATTGGTTGTAAGTAGATGTTATGTTAATGTTTTAAAAACAAAAGTGTTGTCAAAACTCAACAAATTCATTAAACTTGTGATATTGATGAACTTGAATAAAAGTTGGAATTTTGATAACTTTAATATGACTAAGAACATGGGTAGATTAATTTCTGCACATAAGTTGTTTGTTAAAATGCCTCAATGAGGTTTTGGTTAAGAATAAAGTGTAAATTGGTATGGATGATTAGTACCTAACTATAAGATCAAATGATATAAACTTTTGATTATTTGGGTGAATTAGAAGTGAAACGGGTCAAATGGATTGAATTTATTTATATAACACAAGTTGTGTGTTTATGGTGTTAAATCTTGTTATATGTGAATGTATAATAGGAAGTGGGAGTGAAACTCATACCAAACGACCCGTAAAGGAATTGGTGATAGGTGACAATACTCCAATTCAAGGTAAGTTACCCATGTTTGAATTTAACTTGCTATTACAAAGATTTATTGAGTCTATGATAGCAAGGTTTTGCATGAATGATCCATAGAATGTGTGGACTTTATATGATAAATCTATACATGTATTGAATTCAAATGTAAACACAAGAGTGTGTTGTTTAGAATCACAATAGTGTGATCTTTAACTAAAACCACAATAGTGTGGTCATTATTTGATAGTCTAAATGTGAATAAAATCTAATTATAAAATGGGAATGATTCTCAAGGGTGAGAACATTCAAAATGAATATGAAATTGATGATTCACAAAAGGTGTGGACAATCAAATTGATCAAATAATTAAGAAATCTCAAAATTGTGATCTTGGATAACCATGTATATGGTTAATGATTTACAAAGGTGTAAACACTGATATGTTGTATGTGCATGTAGAGGTGGCCATCCAAACCGGTTCCAGGACCCGACCCGGCGGACCCGAACCGGTTCCTACCCGTTATTTTCAAGAACCGGTTGGTACCCGGTAGTACCCGAAAGTTAGGACCCGGTTCCACGATTTTCCCACTCGACCGGTTAGTACCCGGACCCGAACCGGAACCGGTTGGAACCGGTTATAGCCGTTATAACGAATCTGAACGTTGGAGATCCATTTCTAGCCGTTTTTTGACCGTTTGGAGCTTGAATCTAGCCGTTTTTAACACCCTAAACTAGTATAAATAGGTATTGGGTGGTATGGAGTGATCACACAACTCAAAACGCAATCCCGAACGCGAAAAAACGCAAAAAAAACGCAAAAAACGCTCTTTATACGCGCTTGTTTAGTCTCCATCTCTCGTTTTGGTTTTTTGTTTTCTCGTTTCCTACTCTCAAAGTCTCAATACTCTTTATAAATTTCCCTTTGTTATCATGGATGCTTCACATTCTTTGGTCTGTCAAGGTTACAACACCGAACCATCATTTGTTCGTGTTATTGAACACAATCGGAACCCGGAGATATGGTGCAATAGGGATTTGGTCGAGCTAAGTGATGGTTCTATAAAAGCTCGTTGCAAGTTTTGTGGAATATATTTAGGGAAAGAATCGAATTCGAATTTGAAGAAACACATCACCAAACCGTTTTTCAAGGCGTTGAAAAAGGATCCCGAATCCCAACAAACGCAAATGGATGTTCAAGGTGGAATATTTAATTATGACCTTGATCGGGTTCGGGATCGAATGGCGAAGTTCGTGATTCAAGAGGCGTTGTCGTTTAGCCATTTCGACAACCCTCGGTTAACAAACATGATTCGGGAGACGCTTCAACCACGCTACACCCACGTAAGTCGACAAACTCTTAGACGTTATTTGTCACACCCCCAAATTCCCACTCGTGGTGTCAGTCCACGTGGGCGTGACGTGTCCAGAATCACAGCTCAAGGTCATATAGAACAACTCTATATGCGTTTACAAATCCAACGTTTGACACATACACTTAATAAAACAGTTTGCAGCGGAAATGTAAATAGTTTAACACAACATTGTTTAACAGAATAAAAGTAAATTGTTTTCAAAATGACAAGACAGAATGCATGTAAGTTCTTAATGCTCGTTCCTTAATTTGTGCATTCCGGTCCTCCTGCTTGCCACGCTAGTTACCTGAGAATACAAGTTAGAAAAAGTGTCAACACGATGGTTGGTGAGTTCACAGGTTTTGATATACATATAGTAAGAAAGTGTGTCATGCTGTTTATCAAATTTTAGTACCGAACCCCAGGCCCAAAGTGTTAGTGCGTCACTACCGAACTAGACTTGTTTGTCCTTGCCTCCACTATGTCTCGTATACATAGCAAGTTAGGTCAGAGTTTGCACGGGTTATGACATCCAGTCAACATAGTGCCCCGTTGGGTTAGTCATTCCCTAATGGATCCATCCAAATCTACCACGTTGTTCGTACATTAACGGTAAGACTTTGTGAGGGCTTAATACGAGTTCAACACTTAATGTTTGTCCAATAAACCAGCATACACAATAGTATGTTTGTAATAGCAATAATGTTTGACTCGATGCAACTAGTATTCTCCCCCTATTTAAAAGCGTTTGAAAAAGAGTAAAGAGGGGCCGTAAACTCACCTTAGTGAAGTGAACGTAAGTATGCGTAAGCTCCTCAAATAGTGCGTCGGTCACCGGCAACCTATATCGTATACCGTACGTGAGTTCGTGTAAGTGACCGTGCTAGTGTTCGTGTTAGTGCTCGTGTTTGTGTTCAACAACCCTTGGTTGTTCATGTTTGTCCGTGTCGGTCCACAATGACTGTGTTTGCTCGTGTTGGTCCACATTGACCGTGTTTGACCTTTTTGACCGTGTTTGACCAGAGTTGACCGTGTCAAGTCAACGACCCGTTGGTGAACCGTGTGACGGTTGTGAATCGTGTAGCAATCGTGTAAGTGTTTGTCGTGTGCAAAACACGCAAGTCGCGTCTATGGACAACTTACTATTTATAGTAAGTATCCATTTTTGGAAAGTTCACAAAGCATATCGGTTTTAAAGTTCTAGCATGCTCGTTAGTCCTACGTGATCATGTTAACACATAACACATCATCATACGAATTCACATAAGTCGTTTATAACAAGTTAGTACATAAAAGTTTCCTAAAATGGAAAGTTTCCATTTATAGCATACGTGACATCGGAAACCATCTAACTTAGCATCTAATCATCATGTTATAGCATATTAAGTCATTTAGCATGCTCAAGTCATACAACATATTCATAAGTTGGTTTTTGTAAAAATAAAGTTACTAAATATGGTAACTTTGTGGTTTTGCATAGAAATAACCATCTTAACATTTCCAAACCATTTTCTCATCATCAATCATCATTTTAAGTCATCTAGCACCATATAAACATACAAATATGGTCTAAAACATCATCTAACAACATCTTGACCCGAAAAGTTACTAAATATAGTAACCATGTTGAAAATGACTATAATCACATCAAAATCACATTCCTAAGTTTCTAATCATCATAATATCATTCAAATAACATGTTCATACACATGCATGCTCACCATTTTCACCACATCATCATCTTGTAAGTAAAAAGTTTCTAAAATTAGTAAGGTTCCTATAAATCATGTTTTTAACCATTTCAACACAATCAAATCATGAGTTATCCTTCTAATATAATCAATAAACATCTATCAATGATCAAAATCATTCCGATAGTCATGGATCATACATGCATGGCAATACAATGTCACAAAACATCCTTTTGAGCACCAAGTCTTAGACCCATCATCTTAAATCGTCATAAAACATCATATAATCATTGTAGATCATCAAATACAGCAGGTTTATCAACAAACCCAGAAACAAAATTCGTGTTCATGCATCCTAAGTGCTTGCATGTATGTGTAAAGCCTTGCATGTGTGTGTAATGGTGGTTTTAAGCTACAAGAAGTGTTGTACTACCTTCTATGGCTTCAAGATTGCAGAGATGATGATAAGAACAACCTCTAATCGCTTCTGGACTGCAGGTTCGTGTAGTGAGAACAAGGTGATGGTGGTCTCCAAGCTTCAATGCCCTTCTCCTTCAAGTTCTTGACAACTTCCAAGCTTCAAGCTCCAAGGATGAGTCTCTAATGGCTTCCAATGGCTGAACCAGAGGGTTTCTGTGTGTTTTGGGGAAGATAAGCTCGCATGGTGGAGTATAGAACCGGTTATAATGAATATACATAGGGTAACAATGATGTTTGTGGTGTTCAAGAAATTTTCTGCGATTTTAGCTGTCAGGCGTATCGCCTGACGTGTGCCATTGGCGCCAGGCGTTACGTGCGGGTGCACCGGATGAGGCGCTCAATTTTCCATCCGTGCGTATCGCCTGAGGTTGAAGGCTCGGGTCAGGCGTACCACCTGGCCCATTTGTCAAGCCCAATAAGCTTGTTTTGTTGTTCTGGGCCCATTCTCGCCCGTTCCTCGACTGTAGAACATCGTTCGAGCGTCGTTTGGACTCTAATAGTCAATCACTAGCCATAATTGACTTGTGAGGTGCTTCTGTGCTCAAGTGTTGTGATGTTCACCAACGTTCGTGTGTTTTGACACGTGTGTGCTGTTTGCCGATAATTCCTTGAATTATCCTGTCGTGTCTCAATGTTCGTACTGTCGTGCCACGTGTCACACTAAATTAAACTAATTCTAGTGCCACGTGTACATAAGGCATTTAAATAAACATTTAAATAAATGAGGAGCTGACCTGGAAATTACGGGGTGTCAATAACACATGCCCGGAGCATGTCCTCTAGTGTCTGTATGGTTCGCTCACTCTGTCCGTCCGTCTGCGGGTGGTAAGCGGTACTCATGTCCAACCTCGTGCCCAAAGCCTTATGCAAAGACTTCCAGAAATGCGACGTAAAGCGACTGTCGCGATCAGAGATTATCGAGATTGGCACTCCATGTCGAGTGACCACTTCCTTTATATAGATACGAGTGAGCTTGTCCAACTTGTCAGTCTCCTTGATGGGTAGGAAATGTGCGGACTTTGTCAGTCGGTCTACGATAACCCAGATGGTATCGCAACCACTTGCCGTCCTAGGCAGTTTAGTTATGAAGTCCATGGAAATCTGCTCCCATTTCCACATTGGTAATTCTGGTTGCTGAAGTAACCCTGATGGCTTCTGGTACTCCACTTTGACTTTTGAGCACGTTAGACACTTACTCACGTAAGTTTCTATTTCGGCTTTCATGTTCGGCCACCAGTAGGTTGTCTTCAAGTCATGATACATTTTGTTAGAGCCCGGATGTATGGAATACCGGCTCTTGTGTGCTTCGTCCATCACTATTTCTCTTAGTCCCCCGTAGTGTGGAATCCAAATTCGATCCATTAAGTAGTAAGCTCCGTCATCTTTTACTTTTATTTGCTTATCCATGCCACGCATGGCTTCATGAGTGAGGTTTTCAGTTTTCAAAGCTTCCTGTTGTGCGATCCGGATCTGATCTGGTAGTTCAGAATGAATCGTGAATTGTAGAGCACGTACGCGTTTGGTTGTTTCCTTCCGACTCAGCGCGTCAGTCACTACGTTTGCTTTACCGGGATGGTACTTGATAGCGCAATCATAATCGCCGATGAGTTCGACCCATCTTTGTTGCCTCATGTTTAGCTCATTCTGGTCGAAGATGTGTTGTAGGCTTTTATGAATGGTAAAGATAGTGCATTTCGTGCCATACAAGTAGTGTCTCCAGATCTTCAAGGCAAATACTACGGATCCCAACTCAAGGTCATGAGTCGTATAGTTTTTCTCATGCACCTTCAGTTGTCGTGAAGCGTATGCTATCACCTTCTCGCGCAGCATAAGCACGCAACCAAGTCCTTGTGTTGAGGCGTCACAATACACCACGAAATCATCGCATCCTTCCGGTAAGGATAGGATAGGTGCAGTACATAGTTTCTGCTTCAACAAATTGAAAGCAGTTTCCTGTTTGTCTCCCCAGTCAAACTTCTTGTCTTTATGGGTCAGGGATGTCAGTGATTGAGCAATCTTTGAAAACCCTTCAATGAATCTCCGGTAGTACCCGGCCAGACCTAGGAATTGTCGCACCTCAGTCGGAGTTTTGGGTGCTTCCCAGTTTTTGATGGCTTCAATCTTGGCTGGGTCTACGTGTATCCCTTGCTCATTAACCACGTGTCCAAGAAATTGGACTTCGCGAATCCAAAAGTCGCACTTTGAAAACTTTGCGTACAGTTGTTCTTCCTTCAATAATTCCAAGACTAGCCTTAGATGTTCAGCATGTTCTTCTCGATTCTTTGAATAAATCAGAATGTCATCAATGAACACTATTACAAATTTATCGAGATAAGGTTTGCACACTCTATTCATGAGGTCCATGAATACTGTGGGTGCGTTGGTTAGTCCGAAGGGCATAACCAAGAATTCATAGTGTCCATATCAGGTTCTGAAGGCTGTCTTAGGAATATCATTTTTCTGTATCCTTAGTTGATGGTAACCCGATCTTAAATCGATCTTCGAATAGTAGCTTGACCCTTGCAACTGGTCAAACAGATCATCTATTCGCGGTAATGGATATCGATTCTTGATCGTCACCTTGTTCAGTTCTCTGTAGTCGATACACATACGAAATGATCCGTCTTTCTTCTTCACAAACAAGACCAGTGCTCCCCAAGGTGAGAAGCTCGGCCTGATAAATTCTTTGTCTAACAGTTCCTGCAACTGGTTAGACAGTTCTTGCATTTCTGTCGGTGCGAGTCGGTATGGAGCTTTAGCAATCGGTGCTGCTCCTGGTGTGAGGTCTATCTGAAACTCGACTTGTCGTTTCGGAGGTAGTCCAGGTAGATCCTCGGGAAACACTTCGGGAAAATCGCGGACTACAGCGATGTCCTCAATCTTCCTTTCTTTCTTCGGTTGCTCTGCGATAAGGGCTAGTATTGCAGTGTATCCCTTTTGTAGATACTTGTTCGCCTTCATGCATGACATGATGTTCAGTGGTACTCCCCGTCTTTCCCCCTGAATCGAGATCTGTTCACCGTTCTGCAACGTCACTCGTACGATCTTCTCGTTGCATACAATCTCGGCTTGGTTAGCGGATAACAAATCCATTCCAACGACTACATCAAAGCTTCCGAGAGTCACCGGCATCAAGTCAATTTCGAGTTCGTGATCCGCCAACACCATGACGCATCCTCGAAAGACGTGTTGTGTTTCAATCAGCTTGCCGTCGGCTAACTCTACGGTATATTTATAGTCTAGTGGTGTCGAGGTAATGTCTAGCAATCTACTAAACTCACTAGATATAAAGCTCCTATCGGCACCGGTATCAAATAATATGCTAGCGTAGACATTATTTAAAAGAAACGTACCGGTCACGATGTTCGGGTCATCCTTGGCTTCCCCCGAGCCAATCACAAAAGCTCGACCCTTGGCCGCTCCCCCTCCGGCCTTCTTCAGCTGAGGGCAATCCCTCCTCATGTGGCCCGGATTGCCACATTCATAACACCCTCTGGGAGTGTTTTGATTGTTGTTGTTGTGGTTCTGGTTGTGGTTGGGGTTGTTGTTGTTGACAGGAAACTTTGATCTGCAATCTTTGGCCATGTCGGCCGCACTTCAGGAAACGGTATCGCTCGCATTGCCTGAAGTGGTGATAAGAGAATCGGTTACACAGTGGGTATTTTCCCTGATACACACCCTTCCCTTTGTCATCAGGTTGGGTGGCAGTGAAAGCTCTGGCAGGTGCGGATCGTTGTTGTTGTTGAGGTTGATGAGATTGGTGCTGATTGGGTTCTCACTTCCTTTTCTGGCTTTCTTGAGGCTTCACATGCTCGCCTCGTTTTGGTAGCTTGCCCTGAGCTACAGCCTAGGGCTGTTCAAACCGCTCGTCGCTCGCTCGGAAAAAGCTCGGAAAAAGCTCGTTCGAATTTCGCTCGGTTTTAAACGAGCCGAGCATGCTCGGTTCGGTTTATAAACGAGCCGAGCACGAGCCGAGGTAAGCTCGCTCGGTTAGTCGCTCGGTTGGCTCGCTCGGTTGGCTCGAACTTGTAAGTATAACTAAATTTTATATATATATATATATATATATATATATATATAATTTTATTAATGTATAAGTAATATAATTTTTTTTATTATTTAAACTAATTTTGATTTTGAAAAAACAAATAATCAAGGTAAAGATTAAAGAAGGAGCCAAGGCGGGAAGGCCATGGATAATTCATATTTCCAAAATCCCAATTCACGTAAAGTTATAGGTTTTAACCGGGGTTTTTTTAACACTAACATGTTACACGATTTAGAAGACCAATGATGCTGACATGCGGTTGGTGCTATCGAAATATCGAATTAATGAAGGATGATGTTTTTTTTTAACTATTTAGGGCATGTTTAGAATAATCTGCACATTTGATTTTTTTTTGCTTAAACTTGTATGGATGTTTGGAACTTTGGATGTGTTTTTATTGTTTTAGACTCCTTGCATTATGTTTGGATGTGTTTTTATAGGTTTGGACTCCTTGCTAGTTATTAGTTGCATAAAATTTTATTTTTTAAACTGAGCAAAACCGAACCAAGCCGAGCCGCTCGGTTTTAAAACGAGCCGAGCAACGAGCACAAGATTTGGCTCGATTCCGCAAATCCGAACCAAGCCGAGCCGCTCGGTTTTAAAACGAGCCGAGCACGAGCATAGCCTCGCTCTGCTCGGTTCGGCTCGTGAACACCCCTACTACAGCCTGATCAGTCAGTTTATGAGCCAGTCTGATCAGTGGTTGGATGGTGGTGTGGTCGGAAGCAGCTACTGTGCTTTGAATCTGTTCTGGCAGTCCACTTATGAACTGCTCGATCTTCTTATACTCTGGCGTTACCATTGCCAGGCATAGCTTGCACAGTTCGTGAAATCGAGTACAGTACTTCTCGATTTTCGATCCCACCATCTTGTGTACCCAAAATTCCTCTTCCAGTTTTCGGATTTCGTCACGAGGGCAATACTCCTCATGAAGCATCCTTGTGAAATTCTCCCAGGGAATAGAGTTGGCGGTTTCCAGTCCGAGAGTCTGGACATGGGTGTTCCACCATGTGAGGGACGGTCCCTCCAGAGTTCCCGTAGCATATTTCACTCGGTTTTCCTCCGAGCACTCAGACATAGAGAAAACTGACTCCAGCTTCTCGATCCAACGAAGCAGTCCCACTACTCCCTCGGTACCTTGGAACTTATGTGGGTGGCAGCTCAGAAAAGCTTTGAACGAGCATCCCTTTGCTACGCCCCCATGAGATCCTGTGCATCGGAGTTTAATGTAACGTGTTAGTGTCTGCGTTGCCTATACTATGTTAGTCACGTTAGGCAGGAGTTAATACCATTGTTAGTGCCACTAGTCTCGCTGGCATGTCGGTTCGCCTCGTACTCCGCGAGCACTTTGTTGAACTTACGTTCGACCATCATGTCGATTCTCGCCCTTTCGGCCTTGCGTTTGAGTTTGAGAGTGTTGGATCCTCTTCCAGACATGTTGCTATATGGAAAGGTTAGAATGTTAGTTAGCATGAGTTAGAGTGTTAGCAAATGTCATGTTAGAAGTCAAGTCAGATGTCATGTCAGAAGTTGTGTTAGCAACAGTCATACTGATACAATAGATAATAACAAAGCATAATTCTCATTAATACCAGATTTTTGAAGTACAATAATTTCAAAACGAAATACAATACGAGTTCTTCGAGCACATCCCGCTCGTCTAGGCAAATACAGAAAGAAATATAAAATAAAGTAACCTATCTAGTCCGAGTCCATGGAGACGTGTGAAATGTCACGGGCAGCGTCTCCGTCGTTATCGTCCTCCTCTGGATCCTCTTCGGGATCCTCGTCAAAATCCTCTTCTCCGAGGTCATTGACCTCGAATTCAGGACCATCCTCCTGTGGAGGTTCTTCTATAAACTGTGCAGCCCATGCATTGAGCATGGCGTCGCTAGCCTGTACCATCGCCTGAGTCTCCTCGTTGGCGACTCGGTTCTCCGTAATATGTCCATCATGCTCCTGCATGATGTCCACCATCTGCCCATGCTGACTCATCAGCTGGGATACCTGGAGACGTAGGGTCTCCACCTGCTCCTCCAGTCGATCGTTTCGCTCCTCCAGTCGGTCATTTCGCCCCTCCAGTCGGTCGTTTCGCCTTTCCAGGCGATCGTTCTTCTCGCGAAGAACTCGAACCTCATCGGATAGCTCGCCACTCCTCCAAATCTCTCGCCGAGTGCAAGCAACGTGGGCCGCGAAGGCCTGCTCTAGTGGTACTCCGAGTGGTGGTAATCGACGGCCGGGCGTCGTGTCGCCGGGGTATCTGTATGGAGGTACCCTCTCCCCGATGATCCATTCCTGGATCATCGTGGAAAGCCATCCCCAGTATCGAGCTCGTGCTGCGTCCCTAGCTCGCCTGTCCATCTCAGCGTCCACTTGAGCCAATATGTCGTGGACTCGTCGCCGGCTCTCAGTCAAGTCATCAGTCGCCGAGCGTCTGCTCGAGCTCCTGTTGGTGTCTTCGTTGTTGGCCATCCCTGTAAGTCTCAAGTTAGTAAACTATAATTCAATATAAGCAATAATATCATAAATGTGCAAGGTTCTATGTGTAGTGTCTAAAGTTGAGCAATGGCTATAGTCTAAGTTTACTACATGCAAACCTAGTTCTCTATAACCAAGGCTCTGATACCAGTCTGTCACACCCCCAAATTCCCACTCGTGGTGTCAGTCCACGTGGGCGTGACGTGTCCAGAATCACAGCTCAAGGTCATATAGAACAACTCTATATGCGTTTACAAATCCAACGTTTGACACATACACTTAATAAAACAGTTTGCAGCGGAAATGTAAATAGTTTAACACAACATTGTTTAACAGAATAAAAGTAAATTGTTTTCAAAATGACAAGACAGAATGCATGTAAGTTCTTAATGCTCGTTCCTTAATTTGTGCATTCCTGTCCTTCTGCTTGCCACGCTAGTTACCTGAGAATACAAGTTAGAAAAAGTGTCAACACGATGGTTGGTGAGTTCACAGGTTTTGATATACATATAGTAAGAAAGTGTGTCATGTTGTTTATCAAATTTTAGTACCGAACCCCAGGCCCAAAGTGTTAGTGCGTCACTACCGAACTAGACTTGTTTGTCCTTGCCTCCACTATGTCTCGTATACATAGCAAGTTAGGTCAGAGTTTGCACGGGTTATGACATCCAGTCAACATAGTGCCCCGTTGGGTTAGTCATTCCCTAATGGATCCATCCAAATCTACCACGTTGTTCGTACATTAACGGTAAGACTTTGTGAGGGCTTAATACGAGTTCAACACTTAATGTTTGTCCAATAAACCAGCATACACAATAGTATCTTTGTAATAGCAATAATGTTTGACTCGATGCAACTAGTATTCTCCCCCTATTTAAAAGCGTTTGAAAAAGAGTAAAGAGGGGCCGTAAACTCACCTTAGTGAAGTGAACGTAAGTATGCGTAAGCTCCTCAAGTAGTGCGTCGGTCACCGGCAACCTATATCGTATACCGTACGTGAGTTCGTGTAAGTGACCGTGCTAGTGTTCGTGTTAGTGCTCGTGTTTGTGTTCAACAACCCTTGGTTGTTCATGTTTGTCCGTGTCGGTCCACAATGACTGTGTTTGCTCGTGTTGGTCCACATTGACCGTGTTTGACCTTTTTGACCGTGTTTGACCAGAGTTGACCGTGTCAAGTCAACGACCCGTTGGTGAACCGTGTGACGGTTGTGAATCGTGTAGCAATCGTGTAAGTGTTTGTCGTGTGCAAAACACGCAAGTCGCGTCTATGGACAACTTACTATTTATAGTAAGTATCCATTTTTGGAAAGTTCACAAAGCATATCGGTTTTAAAGTTCTAGCATGCTCGTTAGTCCTACGTGATCATGTTAACACATAACACATCATCATACGAATTCACATAAGTCGTTTATAACAAGTTAGTACATAAAAGTTTCCTAAAATGGAAAGTTTCCATTTATAGCATACGTGACATCGGAAACCATCTAACTTAGCATCTAATCATCATGTTATAGCATATTAAGTCATTTAGCATGCTCAAGTCATACAACATATTCATAAGTTGGTTTTTGTAAAAATAAAGTTACTAAATATGGTAACTTTGTGGTTTTGCATAGAAATAACCATCTTAACATTTCCAAACCATTTTCTCATCATCAATCATCATTTTAAGTCATCTAGCACCATATAAACATACAAATATGGTCTAAAACATCATCTAACAACATCTTGACCCGAAAAGTTACTAAATATAGTAACCATGTTGAAAATGACTATAATCACATCAAAATCACATTCCTAAGTTTCTAATCATCATAATATCATTCAAATAACATGTTCATACACATGCATGCTCACCATTTTCACCACATCATCATCTTGTAAGTAAAAAGTTTCTAAAATTAGTAAGGTTCCTATAAATCATGTTTTTAACCATTTCAACACAATCAAATCATGAGTTATCCTTCTAATATAATCAATAAACATCTATCAATGATCAAAATCATTCCGATAGTCATGGATCATACATGCATGGCAATACAATGTCACAAAACATCCTTTTGAGCACCAAGTCTTAGACCCATCATCTTAAATCGTCATAAAACATCATATAATCATTGTAGATCATCAAATACAGCAGGTTTATCAACAAACCCAGAAACAAAATTCGTGTTCATGCATCCTAAGTGCTTGCATGTGAGTGTAAAGCCTTGCATGTGTGTGTAATGGTGGTTTTAAGCTACAAGAAGTGTTGTACTACCTTCTATGGCTTCAAGATTGCAGAGATGATGATAAGAACAACCTCTAATCGCTTCTGGACTGCAGGTTCGTGTAGTGAGAACAAGGTGATGGTGGTCTCCAAGCTTCAATGCCCTTCTCCTTCAAGTTCTTGACAACTTCCAAGCTTCAAGCTCCAAGGATGAGTCTCTAATGGCTTCCAATGGCTGAGCCAGAGGGTTTCTGTGTTTTTTGGGGAAGATAAGCTTGCATGGTGGAGTATAGAACCGGTTATAATGAATATACATAGGGTAGCAATGATGTTTGTGGTGTTCAAGAAATTTTCTGCGATTTTAGCTGTCAGGCGTATCGCCTGACGTGTGCCATTGGCGCCAGGCGTTACGCGCGGGTGCACCGGATGAGGCGCTCAATTTTCCATCCGCGCGTATCGCCTGAGGTTGAAGGCTCGGGTCAGGCGTACCGCCTGGCCCATTTGTCAAGCCCAATAAGCTTGTTTTGTTGTTCTGGGCCCATTCTCGCCCGTTCCTCGACTGTAGAATATCGTTCGAGCGTCGTTTGGACTCTAATAGTCAATTACTAGCCATAATTGACTTGTGAGGTGCTTCTGTGCTCAAGTGTTGTGATGTTCACCAACGTTCGTGTGTTTTGACACGTGTGTGATGTTTGCCGATAATTCCTTGAATTATCCTGTCGTGTCTCAATGTTCGTACTGTCGTGCCACGTGTCACACTAAATTAAACTAATTCTAGTGCCACGTGTACATAAGGCATTTAAATAAACATTTAAATAAATGAGGAGCTGACCTGGAAATTACGGGGTGTCACATTATTGTTTAAAGATGTGGAAAAATGCCAAACAAGAACTAGTTGCATATTTTGAAAATTTAAATACAGGGGTTAACTTAACTAGTGATGTTTGGTCGGCTCCACATAATCTACCCGAATCCTACCTTTGCGTCACCGCTCATTGGGTAGAACCGTCATCATGGATAATGATGAAACGCACCATTGCTTTTGAGCTTTTTCCGTATCCACATACCGGTGACCTTTAATTTCAAATTTTAGATTATTTAATAACGTCGTTTAAGTTAGAAAAAAAAAATATTTTCAATGGCATTTGATAACGCTTCAAACAATACGACGGTGGTTGATAAATTAAAACTAAAATATTTGCCGTTATGTAATGGTGTATTTTTTCACTCAAGATGTGTTGCACATATAATAAATTTAATTGTGCAAGACGGTATTGGCACTGATGATGTTACAACCTTTATAAACGTTTGTAGACAAATGCTACATGATATTTTTAAAAAGAGTAGGAAACGACATATGGCATATAGGAAATTTTGTAAAGATACGGGGAGGGTTGCTTTGGGTGCAAATTAGGATGTACCTCATAGATGGAATTCCACTTGCCTAATGCTTGAAAGTGTTTTATGACAAAAAGATACTTTGCAAATGTTTCACGCAAGTCTCGTCGACCGGGGTTATGTCAACGCATTTTTGGATAGTTCTTGGGATAATATCCGATTATTATTTGAATTTCTTGAAGTTTTTAAATCATCAACTACTAAACTATCATGGACTTATTACCCGACTAGTTCTTTGGTTCTTTCGGAGTTATTTTTAATGGTTACAAACTTTAAAAATTTTGAAAATAAAAATGAAATGTTTTCTAACATGATATTACCGATGCGAAATAAATTACTAAAGTATTTTCTTGACTTACCACCCGTTTTTACTTGTGCGGCCGCTTTAAACACAATTTTAAATGTTACGGGGGTGGAATGCTTGATAGACGAAATTTATGACGCTCTTGACATACACGAGATATACCCAAGCTTTTCAACCGAAGCAAAAAAAGCTTTTACTGATAATTTACAATCTATGTATGACTTTTATTTGATTAAATATGGTTCCAACATACATATGCCCACCCCTTTTTCCTCATCATGTTCGAGTGCTTCTCGAGCACGAGATCCGATGGTTAACCTATTGAACACGGTTCGAAACGTCACGGCTAAACGTCAAAGGGGTAATACCCCTTCAAGCGAACTTGGCCGGTATAGTGGTACGGATTACTCATCTGATGTGACGGCTGAGTCATATCGCAATTTTGATATTTTGGCTTGGTGGAAAGCAAAGGAATCCGAGTTTCCGATTCTTGCCGCATGGCCCGTGATAACTGTCCAAGCTTCCACGGTAGCTTCGGAATCTGCATTTTCTCTTAGTGGCAGGGTCTTGTCGTTAAGAAGAACAAAACTCACTCCCGAGTCGGTAGAAATGTGCATATGTTTAAAGGATCAGTTGGACTCGATCGATCGTATTCAAGATCAAACAACCCTCGAAGATGAAACATCCATTGAAGTAAAAGTACATGACGAAGAAGTTGAAGAAGGCTTATCACCCGGCCTATCCGACGAAGAACTCGCATTTGAAGCTAACTTCAGTCGTTCGCAACAAAACGACACAAATCTTTGATTTTAATGTTTTATTAGTTGTTTGTGACTTTTCTTTTGTTTTTAAACTACTTAAAATAATTAATGAATTTATGTTTGTTTTTAACATTTGTTATTATTAACCAATTCATAACTTTTAATACAAAAATTAATAAAACCCTAATAAAACCTTAAACAAATCAAACCTAAACCTTAAACAAATCAAACCAGATAAAAAACTAATCAAACCTTTAACTAATAATTAATTAAACCCTAATAAAACCTTAAACAAATCAAACCTAATAAAACCTTAAACTTATCAAACCTAAACCTTAAACTAATCAAACATAACACTATTAATTAATAAAACCCTAATAAAACCTTAAACAAATCAAATTAAATATTAGTTTAAGGTTTTATTTGTTTAAGGTTTTATCTTTGATTTGTTTAAGGTTTATTAATAAGTTTAAGGTTTTATTAGGGTTTATTAATTATTAGTTTAAGGTTTTATTAGGGTTTATAAATTATTAGTTTATAGTTTAAGGGAAAAAAAAACAAGTGGAACCGGTTTGGAACCGGTTCTAAAACAGGAACCGGTTTGGGACCCTACCCTAACCGGGTACACCGAATAGGGTTCTTTGTGAGTGGAACCGGGTACGGAACCGGTTCGGGTCTTGGGTGGAACCGGTTTGGAGGAACCGATGGGTCTCAGGAACCGGTTTGGAACCGGTTCCGATTCTTGAAAAAAAAACGGTTTGGCCACCTCTATGTGCATGCCTTGAATCACAATGGTGTGAACTTGGAACTTGCAAAACAAACAATAATGATCCACATAAGTGTGGACAATCTTAATAATGTGAGCAAAATGCTTAAATATAATTGTATGTTAAATTTGGTATTTTGACCCATTATGAGAAATTGATGCATAATCTTGTTAGTGTGTACATATATGATTGGAGACTTGATTAATATGTTTGTGTGGTGTTATGGGATTGTATTTGGGGTCAAGGAATGGTCGGAAATGATTGAGACAATTCCGGGAGCCGAAACAGGTAAAAATTTGGGGCGCCTAGTGCGCCTGATTTGGGAGCCCAGTGCGCCTGGGATGTTCTGTAGTGCGCCTGGAATGTTAAAAGTAGCCATTTTTGACCTAGTTTGTTGCCATACACCACCGTAATGGTTGTTTTTGCTTGGGGAAAAGCCGGGTGAACTTACTTAGTTCTAATGAACTAACGGGAAGTAATTTTTGCGTTTTTGTAGGTACAAAGTAATCGTGTGAGCGGTAAATGTGATCGGAATCGAACGTGGAGGCTCGGGTGATGTTTTGAAGTTAATAACTAACCTTTTTGTGTAATTTATGTTTTGGAAACTATATAAATATACTTAAAGTTGGTTTTTAACATATGATAACACTTAGTGTGGTTGTTAATACTTAAAACACAATGTTTCAAGCTAGGACCTAAACGAAAATTTATAAATATTAGTTTTTAAATGTCCGGATGGGGCATAATGTGACACGAGTGTTACAAAAAAGTTTCAATATGGACAAGGAAAATTCATTTAAACATCCCAATAGTAGGTAGATTACTTAGTGTAAACAATGATCCATTTTGCCCCTACGGAGATAGTAAAGGAGTTTTTGGTCAGAAGGTACCATATTTTAGTACAATTGGTGCTTTTATGTATCTTACTAATTGTATAAGACCATATATTTATTTTGTAGTGAATTTACTAGCAAGATTTAGTTCATCCCATGAAAAAGGCATTGAAATGGAATCAAACATATTTTTTGATACCTTTAAGACATTGTTGATTTAGGTTTTGTTTTCCTAACGATTCAAAAGAAAAATTTGTTGGTTATGCAGATGAAGTTATATATATATATATATATATATATATATATATATATATATATATATATATATATATCTGAACCATATAAAGCAAGACCTCAAACTTGACATGTATTTTTGAATAGAGGAACTGCAATTTAATGACGTTCTCAAAACCAAACACCTGCTCAACATCTCGTATATTACATTAACTTGTTGCAATTTTACGACGTTCTCTAGAGTGTATGGATAACATCAACCCAATTTATATTAACTTACAGACTAGAGAAAAATTAAAGACCAACCACAATTTAGAAAGGCAATACAGCTAACAATTAAATTAGAAAGAGGTATATTTTAGCAACAATTCAGTTAACATTTGTACGAAAACACTACCTACAACAATTTCCAGAAAAAATCTTTATGATATTAGAATGCAACATGTACAGGCAATATAGGTAACTTCAAATGACAATTTGATAGAGTTGTATATTGTACTCTCTTTTCCTCGACTAAAGTTTTTTCTCATTTGGTTTTCTTTAACAATGTTTTTAATGAGATGAGAGTTTAAAATATAACTCCAAGTTAAAAAAATGTTATCCAAGTTTAAAAAAGTCAATCCAATGTAAAAAAGAAAATTACCTCTTGTATACATTTTCTACATGTTATACTATCTACTTCATCTACTCTCTAAAATTCATACTAATTTCTTTTATAATCACCTCTAAAGGATGATAAAGTTATGCTAATCAAAGTTATCATCTTTATGGATAAAACCTTTTCTGATTATTTGAGATTTTGGTTTTAGGTTGAACTAAGGATCTAGTTTAAGGTGATGGTCTTCTTTAGGTAATCTTGTTAGTTGTGTTTACATACAATTAATCTAAAGTACACGATACAAAACACAATCAAATAGTTCTAACACAAGCTAGACAAAAATTGCAGAGTCGATACCACTTTCCGTTTGCTTTCATGCCATCAATCTGCAAGATCTTCAGATCAATATATATCATATGCATCTTCAACGAGTTTTGTACAAATCATATCGATGAAAGATCAGTGATCCTGCATCAGTTTTACAAGATGTATAAAGTGGATATCTGCATAATAGATAAGAAATGAATAGATGTCAATACGAGAATGTGTTCCATGATATCCTAGGCATTTTACGCACAGATAATCTCGAGGTAACAATTTTCACGTGTTTACATCAAAATCGCAGAATCTTGGTTATGTTTTATCTTGAAATGGTCAAACAGGTTGATCATGCAGGTCAAACACATCAAAAGCCATCCGAAAAGTATTCGAATGAGGCTTGCGTCGATGCCTCAAGGGTCAAAACTTGTCAAAATTAGCGTATGTATGTTAGACTAGCTTAGACTGTTATTTATACATTTTCTATATTAGAGGGTACTCAATTGTAATATCTAGCTCCTTATATAGAGCTTATATTGTAACCTTTATGATAATAACAAAGTCAGAATCAATCACGTGACTCATTTTGGTATCACAGCCGGTACTAGCCATAACCCTAAAATAGGCCTCAACCAACTGCTGATCATGTTTTTTTTCCGGCAAACCTCCTTGCAGCCATGGCGACCATTGCTCTCTTCACTACACAAGAGAAAACGTCACATAACTCACATATACTCTTTCACCTACGAATTATGGCTATTGGAAGGCAATGATTGAACCCTTTCTTGTCTCCAATAATCTGTTCGGATATTTGGATAGAACATGGCGACCATTGCTCTCTTCACTACACAAGAGAAAACGTCACATAACTCACATATATTCTCTCACTCTTTCACCTACGAATTATGGCTATTGGAAGGCAATGATTGAACCCTTTCTTGTCTCCAATAATCTGTTCGGATATGTGGATATAACACTATACCCCGTCCACCAGCAAAAATTACCACAGAAGCGGTTATCATTGACAACCCTAGTTATCCTCGATGGATAGCGAATGATGCTCATGTTCGCATGATTATTATCTCCACTACTTCTGATTCCTCCTTTCAGCATGTTCAAGGTAAAACCTGTCGTGATGTCTGGCTTGCTATGGAACATGCCTATGCTCCGAATACAGCCTCTCATGTATATACTCTGAAAACTCAATTGCTCAAAATTGCCATGAAATGCGATGAAAATCCAGCTTCTTATCTGAGTCGAGCCCAAGAGTATGCCACTGCTCTTGCAAATATTGGTGAACCTATTAAGGACAAAGATCTTGTTATGCTTGTTGTTCCCGGCCTACGTGATGAGTACAATGGTTTAAAACCCACCGTCCTAACTCGTTCTCCACCTGTTGTCTTTAATTAACTACATGGTCTTCTCAATGATCATGATTATATGATGGCAAAATCTCAATCAGCTTCTGCTGCTCCAACACCTCAGGTTTTCTCCTCTATCACTGTGAATTCGGCTCCAAATCTCAATAGCATCCGATCACAACTACAAAACTTGAAACTTTAGGCCTCTCAATTAGGGTATCGACTGAACCCGGTTACTTCTTCTAAACTCCCAGCCTTCTAACTCCCAGCCGCAAGCCTATTTTTCCCCTCGTTCCTTTGACCATAACAGGTATGAAAGCGTGAGGCTTAATTAAAAAAACCATGGGGTAGAAGAAATTATGAAGGATAAAGGGGCAGATGTATAAATCAGAAAAGAGAGACGTAGCTAGCTTCTGGTTGTAAATAGAAGAAATTCATCATCATCATACTCAATATATCCCACTAATAGCAAAACTAATGTAGGGTTTGAGGAGGGTAAAATATAGACAGTCTAACCTCTATCTCATAGAAACAGGGAGGATGTTTCTAATGAGATCGTCGGCTCATGATGCATGATTAACCGACCAACCCAACGCTTTTAATGTTATTTTTACAAAAATTAAGTAAAATAATGTTAAAATTAGTACAATTTTACTTTTGTCCCTCGAAAACTGACACATATATACATTTTATGTGCGCACCGCAAACGGGGCCTTTGTAAATAAAAGAAATTATGAAAGATAAAAGGTTGATGCGTAAAACTGAAAAGAGACGCAGAAAGCTTCTGATTGTAAACAAAGCTTGTTGTGTTGTACATTGAGCAATGCCTCGTGTACATGATGTGCACGTCGCACCTCAGAGTGCACTCTTGCATTTTTAAACCAAGTGCATAATTTTTATAATAACATCGTATTTGTTATCTTACTTAATCCCGTGGATTCTTTTAAACATTCAAAATAATTATTAGAAGTTTAATAAAGAAACTCACCTAGATCACTTGTCTTCATCCTCCGAATCAGACTCTGCAAAAACAGGTTGGGGTTGAGTCTCTGCATATGCCGGAGTAATGAATTTTGGATCTTTTTCTGCCACGTCAGCATGCTTCAATATAGCTTCTCTTGGATCTTCATCCATCCATGTTTCTTTGATCAAGCCACCTTGCTGCAATAGAATTGGGATGCTAAGTGATTTCTTCACAAGGACTACATAAGGAGGTGCTTGAATTCATGTTTTGAAGTGATTATGTAATTTTGAATAATCACAAATTCATGATCAGAAATATATATCCAAACATTAAAACTGATTATTATTGCTAGCATATAGCTTACACCTCACAATCTCGACCCAAAGGAAAATAAATGGGTTAGTTTGAGCGAACAATTATCGTATTTTGGGTTGAAATGGGTAGCATCATAACATACAACATGTTGAGATGAGAAACACCTTAACACAATCTGGGTCAAGATGAGTAACCTTAAAACTATGAGAATAAAATAGATTAAAACTGATAAGAATTATCAATAATATATTTGATAATAATCACTAAAGATTATGTAGCAACAAGTCATAGATAACATTATTGCATTAATGCAAATGCAAATGCAATGATAAACATATCGGTTAGTAACAAGGACGAAGGATAATGAAGGCCCGGGGGGCCCTGGCCCCTGCTGTTTTTCGGCTCAATAGCAGGTATGTAGTAGGATTTGGTCGGAAAATTTTATACTAATAGAGTCCGGCCTCCTTGGTTTTTCTTCCTAAAAATTTTATATTAAGGGTCGGCCCCCCTACACAAAAAATTCTAGCTTCGTCCCTGGTTACTAAGAGAAAAACCTAAATCTGAAATAATAAAATAATGATACTTATCAGAAAAAAAGATATAAAATAAAAGAAAGTTAAAAAACAATTTTGTGGCCATAATGAGAATACTTAAAGTTTACTATTCCCCTCATTGTCTTTCATATATACATGTAATGCCCTTGTGTAAAAGATAAAATTAACAAACGTTCATACCTTGAGAAGATACTGTGTCAACAAGCTTCCCTTAGTTACACCTACTCTACCACCAAATCCGGGACCGTTCATTGGAGCTTCTGGCTTATGAGACTTGAGTGGATCTTTGAGGATTTTTTCACGTTGACGCTTGCGGCTCGGTTGGTCTCTAAATAAGGGAAGGGCATGTGGGTTGTGAATCACAGGCTCAGCCTGAAAATCATCCACAGACTTTTTCCTAGGTGCACGGGCCACACACACAAGAGCACCTCTTGTACTGAGTGTAGGGTCATATAATACGTGGGTCCCACCTTGGTGTTTATCACCTGCAGTTGCAAAAATCTAGAAACATAGAGGTTTTTCAGTAGTTATCAGATTGCAGAACAATATCCTAACATAGACTTTACTTGACCCATTTTCTCATAGATGTGTTGATCACAGTTATTTTATATTTGTAATAAATCAAACAGACGAAAATGAAATAATTAACTAAAGAAAATGGATCAAACGAGTTAAAAGTGCCCAAATTTTTTTCAACACTTGTTAAAAAAAATACAATACCATTAGATAATATATTTTTTTTTGCTTTTGGCACCCAACCAGACCCTTTTGTATGAGGTAAATTTTGCTCTCATCTCATCCTCCTACATCTTATTGGAAATCTTGTTGGTTATGTTTGTTTTTTTGCTTATTTAGAACACCAACTGTTATAAAAAAAAGGTTTTGATTATGGGTGAGCCTGCCAAACCTGTGCATAGATGTGCCTATTTTGACCTTCCCATTTTACTACCTCTAAATAGTAATAGAAACCAAGCTGCTAAATATTTAGCAGTATTACAATAATAGAAGCTGAAGCAGAAACAAAACAGCAGCAAAAGACAGAAACATTTTTTGTGCATTTTTATTTCGTAAATATCTAATAAATTAACAATGATTAAATGAACCACAGGTCCACAACTAATATAATGATCCAGCTTTTTAAATAAAACATTTATATAAGTTGTAACCACCTTGAAGCAACTTTATAACTGATTGCCCTGTTTTCGGGCGTACTTGCTTATTAAAACCTTTAAACAGGCCAGTAAGGAGTAGTTACAAACTAAATTGGACAAGGAAAAGATTCAAGTTGTAAAATCACGCATAGGGAACAACACTGATCACTTTTTTAGCTAAATGTTTTAAACACATTTGACACTATATAAACAACATACAAACCAAATTGACACATTTTCACATAGATAGAGAAATGCCACCATTATCAATAACATATAATCTAAATAAGAATTTTGTGCAAACCTGATTCAGTTTTGGGTGCCAAGCACACTGCACAACACTGCAGGTGGGTGATATCCCTACTTTTGATACAATCTCCAGTCTTTCTCTGTCAAATAAACATAGCAACCCACCAGTCGTACTATCCCTTTCTACAGATGTACCCGTTAATAAAAGCTGTTCATCAGGACTAAATGTCACATTAGTTTGTGCATAGTGATTTGGAAGGTCCTCAAATGACTTTAGTGACGTTTTCATTTGACGTAAATCCCAAACCTATTGCACATAACAAATTATCAGTAAAAAATATAATAGATTATTGGATAAAAAAATGACTTGCAGTGTGTTTGGATTGTGTTTTGAAGTGGTATTTAATATCAGAATCAGATATTTTGTTGTAATGCAGATAATTAGATATTGAATGGTGGTTCAGTTATTTAACAAAGGTATATAGTATTCATAGGCCATCAATATATTTGTGAGACTGATCTGTTACTTGGTGTGAAAGGGACTGTTTTAGTTTAAATCAGTTTGCATTGATCATTAAGTTTGAATTTATTACATTTTAAGAGGCTACCCCAGTACCAATATAATTTTAACACGAAAAAAATTGTCACAAAATTAAAAAATGACAAAATGTTTCAAAACTGAAAGCTTGTACCACATCTATAGTTGTAAAAATGACAAAAATGCCCCTAAATCAGCACAAAAATTAAGTATACAGCTTCTCATAATATATAAGTAGGTTCTGATATTTTGTAACTCTAACGTTGTGTCCTTGAGTTCTTTTTAAAGAGAGAAGTGTAAGGAGGTGAAAAGAAACTAAAAATGTGGTCCTGAGTTTATTTTAAGCAGGTAATGGAAAGAAAAGAGAAAAAGAATTATGATAATCTTCCCTCCCAACTTTAATTCCAAAAATTAGAGATGGTTTTGTGTGAAGGATATCAAACCTTAAAATAAGAACAGTAGACTTGACTTTTGTACGTGAATGTGCAAAAGAATTGAAAGAATATATACTGAACTCAAACACTAGGCACGCACCTGACACGCTTTTGACAGCTAAGGAAAGATGAATGCATAAAGTAAAGGAACAGATTGCTTTATTCAACAAACAAAGTGGCTACAAATAACCTACATAAACTCAATGTAGCAATAGAAAACCCAACAGAAATATTCAGCCTTCGCCATAAATGGAAGAAACATTCAAAATAGACCCTAATGTAGACTTCTAAAATGTGGGAAATTCGCATTATTCCAGCTTGACTAAAGTCCAACACCGCTTGATTCGTATGTTAGACCCTGACCCGTGTAAATAAAAGTTTAACCCAACAATCATCCCCTTATTCGATTTTTTTCCCTTCGTTCCTAGTAGCGTTGATTCTTCTTCAATCAAGTTCACCTCTTGCTTGTCCCATTTTGAACACTCATTGTTCTAATGACCAAGTTAACCACACTTGTATCATTTAACATGGCTCTTGTCCCGCTAGAAACGTTCATTGTGATCTCAACTCTTTCCGAACCCACAACCTCTTCTCCTGTCAATCTGCCACATCCAAATCCATCCCAATTTGAATCTTCACACAACTTCATCAAATCCAACTTGAAACATTGTTCTATCAAGGCTGCAATTTGAAGAAAAGACTTGAGTGTTGCATCAAACAACCACCTAACCAATTCTTCTTCAGTTTTATGTCCAAGACTTCTCGCCTTTGAAGCTAACCCATTTATTTTGGTGGCAAAATATCAACTAACTCATCCTTCTTCATGTGAAGTCTTTCAAGTTCCCTCTTCAAGGTTTGAAGCCTATCCGTTCTCACATGATCCAATCATAGATTAGGGGTATTAAACGGTTCTTGTTTACAGGCTGGCAATCTAACACGCACCTAATAATATCACTTAATTTTTGAACGTGAATGTGCAAAAGAATTGAAAGGATATATATAGGTAATGGCTAGCAATCTAACACGCACCTAATAATCTCACTTAATTTTTGTACGTGAATGTGCAGAAGAATTGAAAGGATATATATAGGTATGTTTCAAATACAATGTTCATTGTTCTGCATAATCCATTTGTATGATAATTCCATGTTTGCATTATTTTGTCAAGCAAGAACAATTAAAATCATGTAGACTTCATACACTTCACACGAAAATATGACTTTGTATTTTAAACATTCACTATACATGCATATATAAATACATATGGGATGCATTCAAATGAGAAACAACAAGTGTTGAGAACTCAAAAGAACCATTTATAATCACATGTTTAAGGGGCATAAAAATAATTTCTCAACTTTAATTTGAAAATAAAAAACTTGTGATTATAAATGCTTCTTTTGATTCTCAACTAATATTAGTTCTTAATTGGACATCCTCCTATACATAAATACACACATATATATATACATACAACTCACACGCTTGAATTGACATGAAAGACAAACATAGAAAGCAAAGGAACATATTAGTTTATTCAATAAACAATGTGGCTATTTATAGCCTACATCAGAAATCTTGGTTTTTAAAGCATGAGGTGGACAAAAGCAATAGGGTACCGAGCCGAGGTGCTAAGCATAAAGAACAAAAGCGCACTTTTCAAACATGAGCTGCAATTTGTTAATATATTTTTTTTTTATATTTTTCATAGGTTTCTATTATCGCTCATCCAAGATTTAAACAAAAATAAGCAATATATATGGTTAAATATATAAAAAATCCAGTGTTGTAAAAATCGGGATTAATCGGCCGATTAATCGGGATTAATCGCTAGTCGGACCTAAGCAGATTAATTTTTGCCTAGTCGGTTCAAAAATCGCTAGTCAGACCAAGTCAGGGCTGGTCGGGACTAATCGGACCTAGTCGGCCTAGTCGGATTAATAGGTCCAAAGGCAAAAAATCAGTCAACAGGGGCAAAAAATCGGTTAACAGGGCAAAAAATGTGTCAAAAGGCCAATAATTTTATGTCTAACCAAAAATTTCGTTCCAAGCCCAAAGAAATTGTGGTTTTTCTTCTTCCCTGTCTCAGTCGACTCCCAAAATCAAGATCGCTCGGTCAAAAAGCAGCTGCGCACGATCGGTTTTCAGTCGACTCCCAAGTATGCTTATATTAATGTTTGAATTTTTAAGTATTTTTTTTATTATCTTTAAGTTCATTAGAAAAATATTTGAATTTTCAAGTATTATATTTATATTGATGTGTGTATTTGTATGTATATATATAAAATTTTGAAAAATTCTATATAAAATTCCCATCCGATTGATCCCGATTAATCACGATTAATCCCTAGTCCCTAACTCGCCGACCGACTAGCGACTTATCCAACATGTATTATCTATAAAAGCACAAAATCTCTTTGATACACTCAATGTACAAGTAACCAAGATTATATGTACCATAAATAAAATTCAAAAAACAAGATAAGAAAATTAAAAGAACATATTAGAAAATTTAGGTCAAATTTGATCAAAACGAAAACATTAAGGCTGAAAATGTAATTTAATTAAAAGAAAAAGTAAAATATGTAAATGGAATATACAACAACAACAAGCATACCCAGTTGAATCCCACTTAGAGTGGGGTCTGGGGGGAACGATAAAGACATACCTTACCCCTAACCTACAAGTAGAATAGAAAGGTTGCTTCGATAAGAGTCCCCCGGCTCAAAGGATAGTTTTTTTTTTTAAACACGGCATAGAAAGCGAACACCCAACCCACCCTCCCGCAAACAATCATATAACACATATAAACAAATATCATAACTCCCAGATCAACAAACAAGCACGAATAAACACTTATCATAAATCCGGAACACATATAACACATTTTACAGAAAACACCTACCAACCCACCATCCCGCAAACATTCAAAAAGCTCATATAAACACATATCATAAAACCCAAACCCGCAAACAGACACGACAACAGCCGACGACCCCTATGCCAAGAAACCTAGGAAAGGACCTATGTAACTTCCACCTTTATTCTATGTCTCAACTCACTCCTATCATAGATCATGTCTTCCAAGAGGTGTAGCTCTGCCAAATCATGTCTTAACTGCTCGTCCCATGTCAACCTCGGTCGTCCCCTTCCCCTCCACCGTGAGCAACTCTATTCTTCTTACAGGCGACGACTGTCTTCTTCTACTGACATGTCCAAACCATCTCAATCTTCCTTCGCTAACTTTGTCCGAGATGTTTGCCACCTGTAATCTTTCCCGAAAGACCTCGTTTCTTATAAGATCAAGCCTTGTGTGTCCACACATCCATCTCAGCATTCTCATCTCCACTGTCTCTAACTTTCTAGTTTGGTTCTTCTTAATCGGCCAACAATCAGTGCCATACATCATGGCGGGCCTCATCGCCACTCTATAGAATTTACCTTTGAGCTTTTCTGGGAATTTCTTGTCGCATATGATGGACGTTGCTGCTCTCCACTTTTTCAAACCTGCCTAAACCCGATGAGCTACGTCGCTGTCAATGTCGCCATCGCCTTGTATAAACGATCCTAGGTATTTGAAATTTGACGTCCTTGGCACCTCCTGGCCTCAAATAGTCAGCTGATCATCTTCATCTTCCTCATTTGCCTCGCTAAACTGGCAATGTAGGTACTCAGTTTTTGTCCTACTTATGCGCAAACCTCTATGCTCTAGAGCGTTTCGCCACTCTTCTAAACAGCCATTTAGCTCCTCTTTTGTTTCTACCACTAAGACAATATCATCCGCGAAAAGCATACACCATGGGATATGATCCTGGATAGACCTCGACAACTCATCTAGAATAACCGCAAAAAGGAAGGGGCTTAATGTCAATCCTTGGTGTAGTCCCACCTCCACTGGAAAGATGTTTGTATCTCCCACCAGTGCTCTCACACTAGTTTTAGCATTCTCATAGGTATCTTTGATTGCCTCTATATACTTCTGGGGAATACCTCTACTCTCCAAGGTATCCCAAATCACTTGCCGTGGTACGCTGTCATACGCCTTCTCAAGATCGATGAATACCATACGCAAGTTTTTCCTTTTCTCTCTGTATTTTTCCATTAATCTCCGCTGAATGTGCATTGCCTCCGTTGTTGATCATCCTGCATAAATCCAAACTGATTTACCGTAACTTCGGTTTCTCTTCTCAATCTGGTCTCAATCATCCTTTGCCATAGTTTCATAGTATGGCTCAACAGCTTGATCCCCCTATAGTTTTCGCAACACTGTGCGTCTCCCTTGTTCTTATACAGAGGGATTAAAGTACTACTTCTCCACTTGTTTGGCATGTTCCCGGTTTTGAGTATAGTGTTGAACAACATTGTCAACCACCCCAAACCTTCATCTCCCAAACATTTCCATACCTCAAGAAGAATATCGTCACGTCCCACCGCTTTCCTCCTGCCCATCCTCTTGAGAGCTGTAAGAGCCTCTTCTTTGGTAATACGTCTACAATAGCAGTTCTTTCTAGATGTTCCTGTGCTTGTGGGTTTCCCTCTATCTTCTGGTGTGTTCAGTTTTCGAATCGGACTCGATTGAGGTATAGCAGTTGTTACTAGATGTTCCTGTGTAAATGGAATATAAATTATGGTAAACCCTAAAATACGCAATCGTCACTTTATTTCCTCCACATCTATACTCGTGTGTTCAATTTTCGAATCGGACTCGAAAAAATCGAAACTCGATTCGATTTTTATTCAAAAATACCAAGTCGAAATTCGATTCGAATATTCATATTCGAATCGAAATTCGAATAAAATTATTTATATATATTTTTTATTATATATATACAAGTAGTTACTATAAAATTATTATATACCTACGATTTTATTAGTTAGAATGTTACCACTAGTAATACAACTTAAATGTTAGTTATATGATATTTACATGTTTATAGTGTATTTGATATTTTGAATGCATAAACATATGTAGCAAGAATGAACAATTTTTTTAATTAAATTTGAATCAAACCAATTCAAATTCTGAATACGAATATGAATCGAATTCGAATGCTCTTAAAAAAAATTCAAAATTCGAAATCATTCGATTCGAAATATTCGAGTTATTCGACATTCTATTCGATGAACACCCCTTATTACATCTCTACCATTTGCTTCTCTGTATTTAATCTTCATCTCCATATATTTTGATTTGCAATTTTAGTCGAGGTATTTTGTCGCCATATCACAAGTTCATCATGTATTTCATCTCCATCTCACGACCTCATCTTCTCTTCATCGTTAGGTCAGTACCCAAAATGCTTGTGACAAGAGAGCACCTGACTAGCACCTAGGGAAAAAAAAGACTGCAGTGGCGAGTGCCTTCTATCAGTGGTCACCTTAGGTATGCAGAAGCAATGACCCATGTGCCTGAGGGCGACTCACACCTAGGCATGCTTTTTAAAACTAAGATTGATTTACCCAATGTTCACCATAAAATGTAGAAGAAATGTTCAAAATAAACTCTCATGTAGGCTTCTAAAACGTGGTAAACTCCCATTATTCTGGCTTGACTCGGTCCAACATCACTTGACCCATATGTTAAACCCATGACCCAAGTGACTAAAACGAATAACCCAACATTACGAAATAACAATAGACTCTCAAATTAGGTTAAAAAAGAGTGTAAATGGGTGAGATTTACTTTACTCTTAGATATGCGTTGTTTCAGCTGGTATTAAAACCAACTGCTTGAGTCCTAAATAATCACAAGCAAAATTATTTAATCTAACCACTGCTGATTATACAAGTAATCAAACACAATTCCAAACTCTCTAAACTTACAATATACACATTTACCTTTAATGAGCCATCAAAACTTCTTGAGAGTAATATTCGTCCATCGCTAGAAAATTTAAGACTAGTGATTTCATCCGTGTGACTGTTGGCTACGTAAATATCTGGTCGGCTGCCCCATCCAGGCCTTATACTCCATATCTGTATGTTTAATAGAGTTAATTAACATACCTATATGTGTATAAATAAAAAAAATACATAATAAAACCATAGTTCAATATTAAATAAGAATAATCAACATATTGCAGAATACCTGTATAGACCCATCACCAATACCACCTGCAATTGACTTCCCTTCGCGGTCCCAAGCGCATGTGGTAACAGGAACCCTTCCAGGCCTTGCAAGTTTGGGTTTGATGACCTTAATACAAAATTATAATCACATGAGCTAAATTTTTTTCTTTCCTTAGTCCAAGATGTGATCACTTTGACCAATTTACTTATGAATGGATCAATTTAGTTTATGTTTTATCTCTAACAAGTTACATCAAAAAGATGGCCATAAAAGAGAACAAAGAACAGGTCAAATGCACTGAACAATCAAACAGGTCAAGAGTCACCTCAAGCGTACTTCTAATTCACAAAAACTCCCAAATCAATTTATTAAAAAGTTCTGAATTTTGTCAAAACAACATAATATCGTTTTAAACATGTTTGACACAATTATCAATTTTAAAAAATAAATAAATAAATATTGGACAGAAAGTGTTTTAGATCAACACAACCCAATTTGTACAAGTTACCAACCCAACTATGAAGCTCCTTCTATTAATTAAGTTATCCTTCCATTCCATCATAGTTGTCAAAAGCCCTCGCTCACCTAGGCCCCAAAAAAAAGCCAGGCGCATGAAAGGCGCCTAGTGGCAGCCTAGGCGCACTCCGGTGACTTTCCGGCTAAATTCAGGTAAAATTTTGGAATATCCGGCAAAGTTCAAAAAAATCCAACCATATACCAGTCTAAAACAACCATAAAAAGGTTTTATATTTTAAAATATATATATAACTAGATTGTTAATTGTTTTATAGTTGGACTTTATATATTTTTTTAAAAACTTTTAAGCTTAAAACAAGTCAAACCTCTAAAATTGGTAACTTAATACTATACGCCTAGTTTAAAAAAGCCCTCTTTTTTTGCGCCTTACGACTAGGCTCCAGGTGCGGCTTATGAGCCTTGAGTGCGCCTTGTGCTTTTGACAACTATGCATTCCATGCAAACATACAAAGAAACTTGGTCCTAAAAAGTGTACTTTTAATGCACAAAAACTCCCAAATCAATTTATTAAAAAATTTCGAATTTTGTCGAAATTATATAATATTGTTGTAAACATGTTTCACAAGCTAATCAATTTAAAAAATAAACAATATAAATTATTGAACATAAAGTGCTTTAGGTCAACCCGACCCGATTTGTACCAATTACCAAGTACCAACCCAAATATGACATCAACTTGGTCCCTTACCATTTAAGTCATGCTTCCGTTACTTGCAAACATATATAGAAACTTGATTTTAAAAAGTGAGGTGCTCTGAGGTGTTTAGGTCCAAAGAGCCAAGGCATGAGGCAAGAGTTCATGTACTCAATGCGCCATGTGTAATTTAATATGTATAAATTAATCGTAGATAATATTTATCACATCTTTAATCCTTGAATTTCAAAAATAGAATAATAAAAATATATACACACACAATAAATAACTCTACATACAACCAACCCAGCTTAATGTATATCCAATAAAGCTTTATACACAATCAAAGTAGCTAAAAAATAGAAGGAAAAAAAATGCAATACACCCAACAATAAAAAAAAAGAAAAAAAAGAAACGGTTTACAGATCTAAAAATTGAAAAACAACAAAAGGAAAATCATTTTAAAAAACTATATATAAAAAAAAAAAGCAAGATGTGTCTACATGCTGCCACCGCCACCTCTAGCGCCTGTGTCTCACACGCGCATTTTTAAACCAAGTAAAGAAAACATCATGTTCTTGCTTTTATAGGCCCAAACCACAGCATTAAGCTAACCATAAGATATTTCTGTAATTTTTATACCCTCCAAGAATGTAGAATAAAATAAAATACCTGCTTTTGAGAATTAAAGTCATTGACATCCCATATACGTAATGAACCATCCTCTGATGAGGTAAGAATGGTCTCTTTTGTCTTTGGATGCCATTCTCCACATGTCAATCCAGTTATGTGGCCTTTTGTATTCTTTAGGTCACGGATATACATGTCACCTTTTATAAACTCTCCTAGCGTCAATCCATCACGGTCATATATCTGAAATCACCAACAAACAAGAAAGAATTAAAGGGTTGAGCTCAAAATTGCATCTAGAAATGCATCAGGTCAGAACAAGACTAAACCAAGGAGGAAATGTGCCCAAAAATAGAACTGAACTAGACTGTGAATTGAATTCATGCTTGGGTAGGTTTTGATTGGAACAGTAGACCTAAAACAGTTTCAAGTTTGCAAATCTGGAAGGAAAAAAGGCTAAAGTTCCTGTTTTAAACTGCACAGAGCCAAACCAAGAAAAATCTTGAACCTAATACTCACTTTTGAAAGAATAAAAATATGAACCGATCAAAACTGGTTTGTAAATAATCAAGAACCGAACCTAAATCAGTTCAGAAAAAACAAAATCAAGATTCCGCTCCGGTTTGGTTCTACAGTGCTCTGACCTGGCAAACACTTTTTGTCCACCTTTGAATTCTTATAAATATATCTTTGTATGAAGTGAGGAGGGGTGATGTGTATGTGAAAAGGATGGTTACACATAGTCTTACTGTGATGTACCTTAGCTTGTGCAGATCCAGTAACACACAAAAATCTGTCAGCACTAGGACTCCAGCTTATACTACGAACTTGGTGTCCTTCAGACGGTTCAATTTGTCTAAATGATTCCAAACGAGCATTCATTCCTTGAAAATCATACATACGAACTGTGTAATCATAGCTTCCTGAAAGGACCCTTGATCCAGAATGGTCAATTGCAAGAGCAGAAACAACCTGCATTTTTAGTTCCAAAATAATCAAATTTTCAGAGAGTAGAATTGCTTCGACAGAACCAATTTACAATACGCTTAATCACATTTAAAATGCACATCCAAACACACCACTAAATAAAAACATGAAATTGCAGAAGCATCAAAGTCGAGTGACCAAAACTTAGTGAGAATAGTGAATACCTTAGTGTGGCCCTTTAAAACAATCTCATTACTGAGCGGTATCCGGTGACGATTTTCTTGCTCACCGTCGGACATACCCTCGTCGCTATCAGAACCCGCCGGAGGACGTGGTGGACCGATAATCGGTTCATCATCATCATCAGAATCAGCAGGAACGGGTCTAGGAGGCCCAATCATCGTCTCCTCTTCCCCGTCAACAGAATCAGAAGAAGGTGGAGGTCGAGGCGGACCAATTGTCGCATCATGATCGCTCAGGGTACTAGGTTTAGGGTTTTTTTGGAGGGAATTTAACCATGATTTGGAGGAGGAGGATAGTAACGGAAAAGGTGATTCTTTGTTCTTGTTGTTAATGGCAGTGGTGGTGGTGGTGGCGGCGGTGGAGGAGCGGCGAGTTGCGTTGTGAATTGATTGAATTGGGGTTTGGGATTTGGATTTCTTGCCGAAGGAAAGGGGGAAATGAGCCCTGATTCCGTCGTTCTCTGAATCATCCGCCATTGATTTTGTTCGAGTGACAAGTGCGTGTTTTAGAATTTATAGGTCTTGCTTATCAAAGCAATCGAAGGAAAAGAGACGGTGAGAGTAACTTCCTCTGTTTTCATAACCAGACCGGACATTGAACCAGACGTCAGACCGGTTGGACCGGATTTTAGAAGCGGATTATTTTATAAATAATAATTATTATTGTTAAAGTATAGAAAATACCATAGGGTATTTAAATAATTAAATGTACCTAATCTATTATCAGTCAAACCGGCTATTTCATAAGCGGTTCAAGAGGGGTTAGTCGAACCGTCACCAACACCGATCCCTGGCCCGACCGGCCGGTCCGGTCCGGTCTTAACAACACTGGTAACAACTAGAGGTGCACAAACTGGTTAAGCGGTGGAAAACCGGTTTTGAAATAACCGAACCGGTTAACCGGTCAAAATCTGACAACCGGTTTTTACCAATAACCGGTTCAGTTACTAACCGGTTTTTCAAGATCTAAAACCGAAACCAATAAATAACCGAAACCGGTTAACCGTCAAATAACCGATTTTTTCCTAAGTTACACCGGTTAACCGGTTAATAACCGGTTTGGTCTCTTGAAACTTCAAACCGGTCCTAAACCGCCGGTTTTTTCAAAAACCTAAACCCGATTCCAATAACCGGTTTTTTGTGCGATACTTTTCAAGATTATCCTAAGTTGATATTATGAAACCGATAAAATAACTGATACTGTTGGATAATTTATCTTGTCTCATTAAAATCTTAGCAAAAACTCAATGAGTTAAGACTAAATCAAGGAAAACGAGTACAGCACGTATGACATTCCCTCTCAATTTAATAAACGGCTTTTAATCTACGAAGTTTGATTTTGAATTATAATTGCTCAAAGATACTTCTAGTTAAAGATTTTGTAAATATATGTGCTAAATTTTTTTCTTGATTAGATCTAACGAACATAGATTATCTTATCCTTTTGTAGGTCACGTGTTGATGAGAACTTCGATGAAATATATTTTGTTTTATCGCCCTTGATGTAACATTCTCTAATCTAAGTTATACAAGCAACACAAAGCAACATTATCTTCGTATATAATTGTTGAGTTCTTCTTGTTCTCTTTCAAGCCACATCCGTTTGTATGTGACTAATCATCAATCTTAACCAAATACATTCTCAACTAGCATTGTATAGTGCTATCAATTCAGCATAATTTGACAAAGTTATTAATGTTTGTTTTTAACGACCTACAAGAGATTATTGTGTCGTCATATGTAAAGACATAACATGTTTGAGACTGTGTGTTTACGTAGATCTGATAAATATCCGACATCAACGTAACCAAAAAGTTTAGACTTTTCATTTTCCGTCAGAAGAGGCCTAGCCTAAGTCTGTCCCATGAATATACCAAAATATATGTTTTATTCTAGTCTAATATATATGTGTGTGTGTGTGTTGGGTTTGAACTATATATTGCTAGTCTATGTCATTGATCACATTCAAGTATGGTGCTTTTGGACCAAGTATTTATTCGTCCTCTTCTTAAGGACAGTAAGGATATTTGTGTGCTTTTAGTGGTCGGACAACCATAAGTATGCTAAATGGATGAGCTTTGTCCATATTAAAACGTATTAGCATCTTTTTCGATGTGGTTGGACTAATGAACAAATGTATCGTTGCAAAAATGCTCGAACTGAGCAAAAGACGTAACTTTGTGGTACCAAAGTCTTCCATTTCAAATTCATTCTTTAATAGTTTAGCATCTTTTTTCAATATCGTGAAGATATTCAATGATGTTTATATCATCAACATAAACTTATATTAAAGTAAACTTTTTATAAGCGCACATCAAACTAATTATATCAGGCATCCCTTCTTTTTTAGATATTCACTAAGTGGATTGTACCACATAGACAAGATTGTTTGAGACCTTATAAAGATCACTTGAGTATTATAGAACGTGTCTTTAGGTGTTGATTTTAAAGTTTTGAGCATTTTTAATCCTTTAGGGATTTTCATGTTAGATGTAATTTCCAGAGTCATACGTGTATATATATATATATATATATATATATATATAGGATTCGTATCCGGCTAAAACTCTCTCTTAAAATGATAACCCGAAGTAACCCACACGTGTATATATATATAGGATTCGTATCCCACATGATCATACACACCACAAAGTCGTCAGTTCTAGAGGAAACTCAATACTTTGAGAAAACCCCTTGTGGGATTCGAACCCAAGACCATTTGGTTCTTGAGTCTTATCCCACCACAAAGATACCGCTATGTTGTAATTAGAAAATAAACTAACTCATTAACTATCATCTAAAGTTTAATCTAAAAGTAAGTGCATATTATTGTGTCATGTGTCATTAATCTTTTTTTAATATGAAAGGACATTTAAGACATTTTGTAACTATCAAAAACTTAGATTTAATATGATGGTGACAAGTGTCAAAATCTATTATATTCTAATCAATATATTTTTTGTATAAAGTTTACCCCATCTTTTTTTTAACATTCAATACTTTTTATGTTGTATTATTTTTTAATAAAATTTGCACCATTACACTCGTCTCACTTTTCTCTTTGATTCTGTTATAATCTCGACTAGTTTTTTTTAATTTTTTTCAGATGTTCCATATTTATATCAATGTAACAAGCATAAACATAACGCATTATTTTGATTTTTTTCGAACAACAGTAAATTACAGTGATATGATACATTATTTACAGTTATGTAATTTCTCTTTGACTCTGTTATAATCTAGCCTAGTTTTTTAAAATTTTTTTCCTAGATATCTTGTTTTGCATTTATGTAACTAGAATAAACATAACACATTATTTTAATTTTTAACAACGGTAAATTAAAGTAATGTAATTTACAGTGATGTAGTTTACTATTAACAAAAAAGTTCAAAATAATATGTTATATTTATGTTCGTTACATTGATGTAAATACGTGGCATAAAACTTAACAAAACTAGTCGAGACTGTAACGAAATTAAAGAGTAAAAATGAGACGAGTATAATGGTGCATTTTTTATAAAAAAATAACATAGTATAAAAAAGTTATTAATGTTTAAAAAAGATGTGGTAAACTTACTGAATTGATTAAAATATATTAGATTGTGACACTTGTCACCATCGGATTAAATATAGCTTTTTGAATGATACAATGTCTTAAATGCCTTCACATATTAAAAAAAGAATAATGACACGTGACCATGGTTGGAGAAGTCGCTAGCCGCTAGCACGTCAGTCGACTCGAAAGTTGCGAATACTCGGCCTAGGTAGGTAGTACTCAGGGAGTACTCAGTATGGTAAATTGTAAAGAAAATAATTTTTTAAGAAATTATATATGTGCCAAATATCATAAATTTACTAATATTTATAATATTTAAAGTGAATTTCATTACAAATAATAAAAATACATGTTCGAATAATAAAATATTTCAAAACTTGATACTTTACGTATAATATAACCGACATGATATTCATTAAATTCTCGTATTTATTAAATTATTGTATTTCGAGTATTTCAAAACTTGTACTTTATGCATAATATTAACTTTTCAAATTTTACTTATTCTTTAACTGATTTAGTAACAAAATGTTACTTTTTGAATATAATATTTTTGACAGGTGGTTTGTGAATGGAGTGGATCTGCCGACAGGTGGTTCGTGAATGGCGATGGGTTCGTCAGTTCGTGAACTATAGTCGTGTAGCGATGGGGCAGGAGTGAGAGGTTACAGACGACGAGGTAACATAGACTAATAGCTTCCATGGCGCTAGGATTCCAACAACGGTGAATTCGAAGAGACATGACGAACTGACGATTCGTTAATCGTGAAGCCATGAAGGGGCGAATGGGAATGCAGAATGCCCTAGTTTCACTTCATCTCTTGCCTGCGTGAAGACCAAAGAACGAACGGGATTCCAAATTTTCAATCACCACCCTTTTTTTTTACATCCCATATTAAGCCCATGCGGTCCCAATAATGGCCCATCAGAACTCTAATTCTCCAAAGACCAAATCCAAAGCCTAACTGATTTTTTTTGAGGCCCTATCTATTTTGGGGGTCCTAGGCGGATGCCTAGTCTTAAAAGCCCGTTGGGCCGGCCTTGATATAATCTAATGAATAATAATTATCACGTATCTAGAAGACAGAAGACTCATTCGTACTACACTAACATTGTCTTACAGTTTTTTAAATACCAATTTAAGCGCTAAAGTAATAACACTAGACCAAACATTATTAATTCTAGATACAAAAAAATTACTAACTCATTCATAACAAACAACAATCTAAAAAGAAACAAAAAAAACATTAAAATAACTATATTTAATATTTATAAACTTGATACTAAGAATTTTCGTAAACATTAAATTAAAAATATTAATACAACAAAAAACATTGACGGCTGTGGGATTTGAACCCACGCCCTTTCGGACCAGAGCCTAAATCTGGCGCCTTAGACCACTCGGCCAAACCGTCTTTGTTGAAGGTTTCTTCTTCAATAATTCATAAAAACGTTTGATCATTCAGAACATATATAAAATCTGAGGTGTTTTCGAAGCGTGAAAGTGCATAATTTCCTGCATCTGATCACCATAGTTGAAGCCAGGTAAATCCCTAATTTCTTCTCGTCTTTCTAATTTAGTTCATCTGTGTGTTTCTTTCAATTGGGTTTATTAGTTCGATTTTTTCGACCTATGATTGGTTTTGCGATTAAAAACTAGTGTGAAACTAATGTAGTTGAATTTGCGAAAATCCCTAATCCTGTCCCCAATTAGAGTTCATTAATATGCTACTGTATGTTAGACACCATAGAGTCTGTATTTGTTAGTTTATTTAGATTTTGTTGAGTATCGACTTTTTGGGTGGAATGCCCAGAAGGTGTTTGATGTTTTGTTTAGCTGTGTAATAACATCAAAGATGGCTGGTGACTAGCCATAGACATATTTATCTTAGATTACAATCAATATACACACAGGGGAGGTTCCTTAGAAAGTCTATTTTGACTGAGTGAGCTAAAAATGATTTTTAAAACCTTGAAAACTTACCCAAACAAACTTCAAACGAACTCATTTTTGCGTCATTGAAACCGGCTTGTCGAACCTTAAGCCACAAATGTTAAACCCTAAATCATAAACCATAATACTAAAACCTAACCTTTAAAGCTTAAAGATAAAACCTAAAAGTTAAAAACCAAGCCCTAAAACTTAAAGTTTATAGCTAAATGTTAAAACTAAAACTTAAAAGCTAATATTGTAGAGTTCGATGATACGGTTCCAACATCGTCAGAATGAGTTCAATTGGTGTTCGTTTGAGCCTGTTTCGAGGGATTTAGAAATGTTTTTTAGCCTTCTTAGGCAAAATAGACTTTTTATTTAATCTTGCCCATATAGATATATATATATACCCCAAAAATATTTAAATTTGAAAAGATTATGGAGTTGTTGATTTTGGATGACTGATTTATTGATTATGCTCTAATTGAACTTCACACATTGTTTTATAGCAAAATTATTTGTTTGAAATAAAACCCATGAAGACTCTTGTACTAGGTGAGATTATTTCACCTTTTGTCTTAGGAAACAAATTTCATGTTCTTTTATCTTCCTGATACTAATTTTTGAATGTTTCTAAAGTAATGATCATATATGTCCATGATTAAAAGCTATTGTTTTGGTTGCAGTAATCCATAAATTTTAGAGTTGAGGGGTATGGCTGGCACACCCAACTTGGTGGCAGGTAATATGGACGGAAATGCTGCTCCGATACCTGGGACAGACATGACGGGAATATGTTTCAGAGATCAATTATGGTTGAACACATATCCGCTAGACCGCAATCTTGTCTTTGATTATTTTGCACTTTCTCCTTTCTATGATTATACCTGCAACAATGAACAACTTAGAATGCGTTCAATTCATCCCTTAGATATTTCTCATCTTTCGTAAGTTGCTCGTTCCATTTAGATTTGAGTTTTGTACCTTTATATTAGATTACTAGCTTTGTACATTTTTGTTCAACCTGATGTAAACCAACATTTTCTATAAAATTTGTATGTTGAATGCCATAAACGATCCTTGAAATAAGGAATAATAAAGATTCAAGAATTATAAAATAATATTTTAAGACGATAAATTGAATTTTTCTTATGATTTAGTAAGTTTTAATAACATATTGTTATAAGAAGTTTTATAATTTAGATATTTTATTCGTTAAAATCATTATTATTTAAAAGGACAGAGAGGCAGGAAACACAAATTTAGATTTCACAAAATCGGCATGTGCAACCGAAGTTACTTATTCATTATAATAAAAAGTTCAATATCTACACAATCACTTTCACAATGCGCATTCACACTTTATTATAGCAAAAATAAGTATGCAAACAATATGGATAGCATAATCAACTCTAATATTTTAAATTATTTGAAGTAGAATCTGATTTTTACACTTTTAATGTAGTAAAATGACAGGGATAGAATTCATGGTGAGTGAAGTTATGGAGCCCCACTTGTTTGTGATTCGCAAGCAGAAGAGGGATGGTCCTGAGAAGGTCACTCCAATGCTAACCTACTATGTGCTTGATGGTTCAATATACCAAGCACCGCAACTTTGCAATGTGTTTGCCGCTCGAGTTGTACGTACTGCTTCCCTCGTTTTTACGTTGTGTGGAGGTGGGAAAATAGGTGGGTTGGGTAACTTGTAGAAAAGGACAACTTCTGTGTGGGTTGAAACAAGTTAGTATGGGTTGATCTGAAACAATATTTGTCACAATACAAAACTTTATGAACCTAACTTTTTAAATGCTGATTTTGGTGGTTTCGTGAATTAAAAGTACTCTGTGGGTGATCTTAGACCCAATATCGTCTTCTTTTAAGTTATTTTTTAGAGTTAAATACACAGATGGTCCATCATCCATGCAATTTATGGGAACATGTTTAGGTTTATACTTTCAATTGTGTTGCGAGTTTTGGAATTTAGGCTAACTTACCTTAACTTTGTAGTAAATTAAGGTTAAATGTCCAAAATACCCTTTAAGTTTTTGAACAGTCAAGGTCAAAGGGCATTTTGGTCATTTTACCTTAATTTAATAGAAAAGTTAACGGAAGTTAGCCTTAGTACTCAAACTATTTACAAAATTGAAAGCACAAAACACAAACATGTTATTTTAAGACCTTGGTACCCAAACCTGCTACTTTCTACAAACCACAAAAACAAACATACCGAGTAAAGTCCTACTAAATACTAGGGATAAACATAAATCGACCCGTTCATAAGTAAAACAGGCAGAAATTGCCACCTCTGGACCGGCTCTGGTCCTCAAACATGTATGTATGCTTGAGTAGTATTAATTATTAAAGGGCCTTTGTCTTATAGTCTACTACTCTACTTCTAACAAGATTTTTTTCGATAATAAATGGAGTTAAATAAAGCAATATATGTGTTGCTGAAATAAGGTGACAACATGATGGCGGGAAAATAAATAACAAGTTTCAATGATGTTCTATTTGAACCTGCTTTGTAGAGATTTTGGGCAAGTTTGATTGAAAACTTCCTGAGTAAAGTCAGGTTCTCTCAAATTCTTGTTCGTCAAACAGAACCAGAAAGCGCGAAATCTTTTTCAAATTTGGGCTGGTTTAATTATTTCAAAGCAAAAATTCAAATACCCTACATTTCTAATAAATTGCCTTATGCATGGTGAAAATCTATCCATTCATTTCAAATAGCGTACTTGTGGTTGTGGTTTACGAAAAGCTGTAGGTTTAGGTACTAAGGGTTTAAAGTAACAAGTTTGGATTTCAAGATTTGAATTTTTTTAACAAGTTTGGGTATTAAGGCTAACTTTCATTAAATCTTCCGTTAAAATTAGGGCGAAATGACCAAAATATCCTTTGAAGTTTTGAATAGTCAAAGTCAAATGGTAAAAAGTTAAAGAGCATTTTTCGTCATTTCACCCTAATATAACAGAGGAAAAAAATGATGAACGCCACCATTAGGCGCCCCTCATCAACCGGTCCCACGGCCAACATGAGGGAGGTAAATCGCGTGACCCAGGGAAAATTGGGTGGTGCCGGGCTTTGATACCTAGACCTCCATTATAGATTCACACCCCCTTACTGCTAGGCCACCATTGGTGGGACCTAATATAACAGAGAAGTCGACGGAAGTTAACGTTAATACTCAAACTCATTACAATTGAAAGCAGAAACGTAAACATGTTACGTTTCACAAACACACAAGAAGCATGTGTGTATTTAACTCTTGCAACATTACATTGGCACCATAAGCATAGGTTTTGCGTAGCCATATTCTGTATTAATTTGGTTGTTTATACAGGGACGAGCTTTATATTATATATCAAAGGCTTTTACAACTGCAGCCTCAAAGTTGGAGAAGGTTGGGTATGGTAAGCTTGGTGTTCTTGTTAGATTCAAAGGGGCAAGATGGAGTGGGTTGGATAACAGGTCTGGGTCAATCATAGTACCGCCGGGGTTCAACCGAAATTTTTTTTATTCATTTTCTTCATATAAAAGAAATAGTTAACGCACTCAACATCATCACATTAGTAATGTAAATCTTTGAATAAAACCATGTAGGAGGATGCATGCATTTGAAATACATTTCATGCAATTTACAATCCTTTCCTTTTTTAGCTAATTTGTTAATTTGATCCATTAGTGATGAAGTGAACAAACAAGCAAACAAACTTACCCAGTGTCCCAGTATATTCCTACTCTTCAGTAGGGTCTAGAGGAAATGTTGAAGACAAACCTTACCCCTATCCCAGTAGGGATAGAGAGGTTGTTCCGAAGGAGTCCTAGGCCTCCCGGCTCAACAGATTTGAAGTGAACATACAACCTAAAGTGTCCCTATCCTTTTTTTGGCTGTTTTTACTTCCCATTTATATGAAACTGACTTGCCACCTCTAGTTTAATTCATCAGTGACCATAGTTATTGTGAATATTTACTTATTAATGTTTATGACGCAGTAGACTTGGAGGATGAGAACATGCCACATGAACCAAAGGCTGTCAAGGAGGCTATTGACTTTAAGGAAGTCAAACGAGTTGACCATATTCTTACCTCTTTGCAACGAAAGGTAAACCATTCGTTTTTTTTATCTTTATTTCTAAAAGTTCTTTTTTGGGTAACCATGAAAACCTGTAACCGAAAACTCATTGGACCCCGCCAATATCCAGCTCACCAATGGGATTGTTTAAAAGGCAGCTTGCAGCCTTGCATTGGGCAAATCGCTAAATGCGTTACTCCAAGTAACTCTGATATTACAATAGCAAAGTTAACTTTCTATAAGACGAATCGAATATTAATAATCTAAATTATGACTCATTAGTCAATAATAATCCATACAAACAGTTTGACCAGTGATGATCTCAACTTTTACTTTCGTTGTCAATTGCAGTCCCAGTAGTATAATTATCAAAGATTTTTACTCGATTTACTCTTGAATTTGCTCACACTAATGTTAGTGAACAAAATGGGAAAACATACGAGAGAAATTCAATAAAATCAAGTGTAAATCTATGATGATTATGCTATTAGGATTAGTTGGAATTATCATTGGTCAAACTGCTAGAATGAATTATTATCGGCTAATAGGTTATGGTTTAAATTATTAAAATTTAATATGCTTTTTTATCAACATGTAATAAAGGGTCCTACTATACATACACCAGCCCCCATGCTAAACATCATCTAGCTGTCATATATACGCCCGTATAGGGGTTATATGGACCCATATAGGGCTGGCACATTTCTAATTGATTCCTGACATTATGGCCCATAAAAATGACGTTGATGTATGGATAACGGGGGTGGTGTACAAATAGGGGAGCCTAAAGAAAATAGTCCCAAAGAATTTAGAATTTTTTTATTAAACCAAATTTTGCATACAGCTTCCAGCTGCACCTCCGCCACCGCCATTTCCAGAGGGTTACACACCACCATCAACCACAGAAGGAGAACAAGCCCCTGAAACAGATCAAGCAGACCCTAAACTTCCTTCAGTTGACCCCATCCTAGACCAAGGTCCATCCAAAAGAATAAAATATGCTGAACTCACATTCTTGTGCAAGTAGGATTTATGGCCTCAACTTCCAATTGCAATCATTGTGTATGATGTCATCTTATATCGATTACCGTCGTTAAATATGAGATTTTGTTGGTTAACCTCAATTGGTGTACCAGCTTGGAATGGGATTTTTATTCTAACTAGTGTTTAACCTGCGTGTTGCGTCAGTAACCCTGTATTGAACAAAAAACACGACAGCTACCAAATTAAAATTCTACCATAAAAAATATTGAATCATAGAGTTCTGCCGAAATATGTGTTAGAACACGTGGTGGTGATAGCATCTGAATATCAAAACACAGATAAAAAAGGTTGCAATTATTATTAATCCGACCTAAAATAATAAGTCAAATTGTTGCAAAAGAAATAATAGCAAGAAATATAAATTCAAATATACACACAATGTTAAAAATTATAGAATGTGCTCACATATTTAATTATTGTTATTTTTTAATTATTAGATAGTAAACAAATGTTTTTAATTTAATCATATAGGATAACCATTTGTTCGTGAGAAGCAAGCGAAAAACACCTAGAATAAAAAACTATTATCATTGTCACTAGTAATGATTATGTTTCTTAAATGTTTATATAGTAATGATAGTAGTAGTAGGTTTCCCGCGCATTGCGGCGGAAATTCCATCATGAATTCGAATATCAAAATGCATATATAAATACTATCACGTATATTAAAACGCGGATATAAAACATATGATAATGATTGTCATTAAAACGTAAATCCCTAAAGTGTAGATGTTGGGAAAAAAATAATTATTCTTGTTAATTATTATTTAATAATAATTATTAATTAATTTGGAGTCATATTTATCATGTCTTGGTGACATCATAAAAATCAAGACAAACAAAAAACTCGACGTAACAATTGTCAGTTAATCTAAAACAATAAATTATTATTTTTTGACTATTAGTTAATTAATAATTATTATTTAATTATTATATAACAATAATAATTATTAATTATCCTTATTATTGTCTCTCGGCCGTTTTTTTACTAAACGGCGTATAATAGTTGATATTTATTATTTAACTAGGAAAGGGGCTGGTGCGTTGCGCGGGCTAATGTCATTCACTAATCATAGATACAATCAGGCAACCAACAAGCTAAATTAGTTTTTAACTACGGTTTATATATGATATCTTCTATTACATTCTTACAAAAAAAGAGGGTAGTACAAGTAATGAAGTTTTAAGTGTTGTTCATATTTGTTGCTTTCTAACTGCCCTCCATTACATTCTATTACAAAAGAAAGGACAGTTCTATGAGAATAACTAATCTATTTTGTAGTACAGGTCATATTTTCTGTCATTTGCTACAAAAGTTAAGATAGTTTTAGGGCATGATGTGAGGGATTTACAAAAGCTAAGGATTTTTTTGACTCTTTGGATGACTAAAATTTGGATCTTTTAGTTGATGATTCTCCTTGATCTGCTCGCCTTGTGTTTCCAATCTTAGGGTCTTGTGTTGCTGGATGGAGTGTTATTGTTGTTTTGGCTTTGTTCACCGCTATGGATCCATCTTTTTTCATATTGAAATGTATGACAAACGGGATTTTAACGATTGATGCAATCTGTTTTGGTATTATTCTAGAATTCATATTATTCTGAGATACAACCCGTTCTTTGCAGGTGGTTTTTGGAAGCTAACCTAATGCGCCATTGAAGAAAACAATATTTGTAGTTCCAGTATCATCAACAACTGTTGTGTTCAAGCAAAACCTGCATATTAATGGCATATTAGATATGTATATATATGATGTGAGTATAGTTGTGTGTATTTAAAAGTGTGAGACATGTGTGTAGAAGAAAATAATTGCCAATACATGAATCTTGGTTCAGCTATCAAACCATCATCTTCGCAAACAAACTCATTTTGTTGTGGGTAGACTCGCTTCGTGCATTCTGAACATTTGGCGTAAAGCCGGGTTCGATTTGGTTGAATTTCAGTTATAAGCACATTGCATTGGAAATGAAGCTGCTGCGATTTTATGCAAATAATTGTGAATATTATTTTTTCAAATCATATGGCTAAAACATTATGCTATAATTTTATGTAAGTAATTATGAATTTTAATTTATTAACCATATGATTACAAGTTTTAGTAACAGGCTTACTATATTTAATTATGATATTATTTACACGAGGAAACAATTGATTTTCTTTAAAACTTTTTTTTGTATGAGGTAAACAACCATTCAAGTGAAATGAAAGAAGAGCTATTTGGTTATGCGAAAAAAATATTAAGCTGGTAAATATATAAGTTCTTATGCGTAATTTGAATGTATAATATTTCGAGTACAATAGTGTTAGAAAATAAATATAATAGTTGCAAATAGTATTTATATGATTGGTTTTAATTTATATTAGTATGGAAAATACTAATGCTCATAACGATTGATTTTGTGCAAATATCATATTATATTCTGGAAACATGTGGCATTCTTTCCAATAAACCTAAGATAATTTAATGCTTCTTACCATAATGTCGTTAACAATGTCGTTAACGTTTATGCTCTTTAGTTCTCTAATGGTGACAAGTATGTCCTATGGTTGTTGTCGTGATCCACTTAAGTCTTTGAAGCTGTTTAAAAAAATTGTCACATTGATTAATAAATGCATTAAGGTTTTTGAATTTTTTTTAAAAGGGAAAGTTGATAAAAGAATGTTACAAATACATGTTAATTAATAAAGTTGTTAGTTGAAAAAATTTTTATAAAATGATTATTATAATAGTTAAGTAACAATATTTTTTTGTGAAGTTATAATTCTAGAAGCATATAGTGTAACTTTGTTAACAATTTATGGTATTAAATGTATATACATTTGTATGTAAGATTGGAGGTCAATGATGGGTGGATTGATATAGCAGTAGTCCAGGCAGTTGATTCAAGTGCAGGTTTCCTTTTAAAAGAGAAAAGGTTACATTTTGTTTTCAAAATGATTGAAATAAATTAAATTAAACTATATTATAATTTTTTTTGGTATGGTTAGGTGGGTGGATTGAGTTTAAAAACCTTGAAATTAGGTCACCATAGCCGAACTAATTGTCAGTAGTTGTCCCATAGAACCTTCAAAACGAACTTCATTTGCTTTCTCTTCCCATCATGTAATATCTACCATGTGTTCATTGTTTAATGATAAAGTAAGCTATAAGATGACATTAAAAAAAGACCATTTGTATAAAATTTAAGTTCACATGTTAGTTGTTGGACCTTTTGTCTAGAATGGTTAGTTTATGGAGCTTTCTTCCTACTCTTATTATCTCTCCCGTTGTACGCTCTATTCTTCCCATATAATTTGTTTAGTGCATATGATTTTAGTAAATGTAGTGTAAATAAAATAACTATGTAAAATTTGATATGAAATGTGTTAGTAGCTTGGGCATTTCCATTCTTGATTCCAAAGCATTGTATGAAGCAAACTTGTAGTAGTAGGTTGGTAGCTCTTTTCCAAAGAGTGGATCAAACAATGTTTTTTTTCCAATTCTAAGAGAAGATTCATGCTGCACTAATGGCATGTATGTTCTTGATGATACCGAGATATACATATTGACGGTGTAGCATTTCTGGACCACAATGATAGAATCAAAGTACGTTTCGTGGTCCAAGTCTGCAACAGCCTCTAGGCATCTCCCTGCAAGAAGATTACTAACAATTTAGAAAAGATGATGGCAAATAAAATAAGCTTTTACCAATGGAATTCTTTTTACATGAATGTCCACGAAGAGGTAACATAGTTCAGGAGATTTTTTCTTGTTTTTTGATATACGCTTTCCATTTTTTAATGATTCTTATCTCGATAGGTTCCGGAGGTTCCCCTGGGACAATTTCATAAAGGCGCTTTGTTGTCATTTCTGCAATTTAAGATGTTAGAAGGTTAGAAAAATAAAGCATCAAAGGGTTTAAGTAAAAAAAAAAAAGGTAATTGTGTTTTAATATAATAGTATTTGGTAATGAGGTGATAGGTTTGAAAGATAGAATGAGGTATGATGTATTGAAAATAAGAATGTGTAAGTGGTCCTTAGTGGATAGGCTTCTATTTATGTTATTTGGTTGAATGAGGTCCATGGTGTTAACGTATAACTGATTAAAAAGGATGGTATTAATAATTAATAGTTGTAATGTCTGATTTTGTGTTATTCAGTAGCAAAACCTGGAGGAGGACATTGATTCTGACAATATGATTTCTTCTAGAAAGTCAGAGTAGACGACATTGTCTTCTAGTATTGGGCTAGTCACTTGTTTGTGGAACAATTAACACTTTTAATGAATTCGGAGAGGTGGCTCTTGAAAGCGCTACATAAAGCTGGTCATGGAAAAAAATAGAATCTGGAAGGTAAATTCCAATTCTATTTAGAGATTGACCCTAGCTTTTTGTTGAATGAAAAATTTCTATTTTTATCGCTTTCAAGTTAGAATTGATTGGTTGTACCTACCCAATAATCTAATATGAATGATTTACTATTCACTCTATTTTTGGTTTTGGGTCATAATCATTATGTAGGAGAGATGGCTGAGTGCTTGAAAGCATAGCATTGAAACAACTATGTAGGTTTTTGCTTACCGAGGGTTCGAATCCCTCTCTTTCCTTACCTTCACCTAATTGACCAATCTTACTAACCACAATAGATCAAATAGCAATGAATATGACTATTCCAGCAATGGATACGACTACTCAAACAGTTAGACCTTTCTTTGATATGGATTATACATTCCTAATGGTTGTGGTACAGAAAATACTGTTAGAGTAGACAAGAAATGAAAATATCCCTCTCGGTCAATGACACCTAAATGGAAGAAAATTTCGGATCAAACCCTTATTTATCTTATTTTAACCTTAGGTTAATTTACTTCACCGCAAAATTGGTCGAACCCTTATTCTTATTAGTTTTGATTTTATTTTTGTTAGGTTTAAGTCTGACGAGATTTATATTCTACAACTAGCAATTCATTTATTTTCGAGCCGACCTATTTACTATAATTATTTGATTGACTGATCATTTATATTGAAATGGTTGAAGAGTCAAATGGTTTAGCAATTCCTCATGAGGGCATGAATCGAGAGAATTTTGAGTTACAAATCTAGATTTTTGTTCATCTTTTACCGCAATAGTAGCTTGAGGTTTGCAGCGATAACTTGGCATATCTACTATACGACCATTGACTAAAATATGCCTAGACTAACTTTTTATCAAAAAGATGTCTAGAGTAAAATTGCATTAAATTTAAAGCAACTTAAAAAAAATACAAAGTGAAATAAAGAAGCTGAGGTATGACCTATGGGTTCTTGTTTTGGGTAAAAGCTTATTTTGCCCTCATACGAGGAACATGTGATATGATTTAATGTTAAAAACTGACGTGACTGGGAAAAGGACATTACCTATAAGGATTTTTAAACAAAAAGTATTTTTTATGATATTTTTAAAAATAAAACATATTAGATCCAATATATTTATAAATTCCACAAAGATGGTATTATATATATATATATATATATATATATATATATATATATATATAGGGAGAGGTTCAAATGTTAACCTTCCCTTATAGCGTTAACCGCTTAACCCTAGCGTTTTTTGCCCGAATCTTAGTTTTTTTTTCATGGTTTTTATTATGTAAAAATAGGGGGGGTTTCTTTTTTGTGTTTTTGCTAATTCATCACCGTTTAGAAGTTATAGTAAGTGTAAGTTACTTACACTTACTTACATTTACTTACATCAGATACGGGTTGCAAGTAAGTGTAAGTAACTTACACTTACAATAACTTCTAAATGGTGATGAATTAGCAAAAACACAAAAAAAGAAACCCCCCTATTTATGCATAATAAAAACCATGAAAAAAAAATTAAGATTCGGGCAAAAAACGCTAGGGTTAAGCGGTTAACGCTATAAGGGAGGGTTAACAATGTAACATTCCCCTATATATATATATATGGGGGATAGTTCTTAAGAAACCCGTTGTTTTCAAGAAAACTAAGAAAACTCATTTATAACCATTGATCTAATTGATCAACGGCTATAATTAAACAATGTCATTAATGTAATTAATTAAGATTCTTATGATTTATTATTAGTAATAAAGGGTAATATAGGAACATAACATATTATATCTCTTATATTTATTTATTCTCTCTCCTATATATTTTTATGATTATTTTTCTCTCTCTCCTTTCATAAATTACATTTAAAGAAGCCAAATTTCTTTTATTTTTCAAAATATTAGCAAATATTTTTTACAACTACTATAAAAGTAATCGTGTTCGTCCATATACTCTGATTACAAATATGTAATCAATCAAAGTATATGTGTTCGTGTATATCATTTGATTACATATATGTAATCACTTAAACAGAGGCACATATGCAACATGATTACATATATGTAATCAAAATTGGTATATAAAGATAATGAACATCATTCATAAGCATCCAGTAAAACTGCTTACATATATGTAATCAACCAGAAAGAACAAATGTAACAAATATAATCTGATTACTTATACGAAATCAACCAAATAAAAACAAATGTAACCTCATATCATCTGATTACGTATATGTAATCAACCAAACAGAACAAATGTAAGCACATATCATCGGTAATCAACCAAATTGGTTAAAGTAGGAAAGAAATCAAATCATCAACTAAAATCAACAAGGTTTTAGAAGATTATAAATAAGAAATAAAAAAACCAATAAATAAATCATAGTACAATAAAAATAAGAAAACATGACCCAAAAACATAACAGGTGATTGAATACATAAAAAAAAACCTCTTTTAGGTTCAAGGACTCCAGCCCACTTTGAGTTCGCAAAGCCATCGTCAAAGGCACAAAGCCGCAATCACCGCCAACCCTGCTTACTTTGTCGACGAGCACCTTAAATCAGATCTAGAACAACCGTCAATGATCTGTTGATTGCCAAAAGCTACACATCGCTATCCACCTTCTTTCATCCTTTGTTAGTAGATTCTTTAAACTACAAACAAGATTCATCTCTTCCCTATCTTCTAGATCCGGTGACAAATGTATGACAATAATACCATCCATATGAAATCGTGGCGGTGGTTGGTTGTGGTGAAGGAACGGTGTCGACCTAATTGTGGTTAGTAAAATGAAAAGCTAGATGTAGATAATTTGAGAAGTGACCTGATAGGGAGACGCCAGGCTGGTTCAACATACATCTTCCATACGGGTCGTATGGCCCTATACGGGTCGTATGAATATTTTATTTTCCGACAAAAACTGGCACATCAAATCACTTTTCTGACACGCATCCATACGGGCCGTATGGGGCCATATGGCTCGTATGGTTTTTTATTTTTGAAATATTTAGAGTGTATAGAGAACAACACTATTGACTTGACAAATTGGCTGACAATGATGTGACCAAATAAAAAAATAAATAATTTTCTTTATGGCAAGACATGCATGGCTCTGATTGGTACTCCTGCACCATTCGACAGTACACTGCCACATCAAAACAATTTTCCGAAGAAAATACAGGAAAAGTGTCTGTCACTATTCACCATCTCTGATCTCCAAAGACATGCATGTGAACTTGATAGAGTAGGTCACTGTACAAAATCTGTTTCCAGTTGATTCAGCTTTTTGTTTTGAATTTCTCAAATTTATATACGGGTCATATAGGGTCATACGGCACGTATGTACTTTCAGCTACGAGACATTTGTCTGACAAAATCTGACGAAATCTGACTTCCATACTACCCGTATAGGGCCATACGACCCGTATGGGAGTAGGTGGTGTCAACTGATCCATAGTGGGTGTCCAAATAACGCGCCCCTTTGTGAAAATCACGTGATGTAGATAATGATTAGTGGGAAGAACATTGACTTTTGGTACAGTACTTCAATGAATTAAATAAATTCCAAAAATAAAAAATATTAATGTACTAAAACGCCCTTTTAATTAAAAATAATTAAACATGAAAGAAAATTTTTGATTGGTTAAGATAAGTTTTCTTAGTTTTCTTCAAAATGGTTAGTTTTCTTATGAACTCTCCCCTAGTTATTGCGGTAACCCGTATAACTACGCTAAGATCAATCCAAATATTTGTTTTTTTTAAATATCATTATTACACATAAACAATACTTTCTTCTTTTACGTGTATGTGTAAATTTGATGCCGTTTAAGATTTAAAAGAAATGTAAGTTTTGGTTACATTACGTACTACGTAATGTAACCAAAACTTACACTTCTTTTAAATCTTAAAACAACTTTGTATATATATATATATATATATATAGGGGAAGGATCAAATGTTAACCCTTCCTTATTGCGATAACCGCGTAACCCTAGCACTTTTTTGCGTTTTTTGCCCGAATCTTTGTTTTTTTTCATGGTCTTTATTATACATAAACAGGGGGGTTTCTTTTTTGTGTTTTTGCTAATTCATCACTGTTTAGAAGTTATTTACAAGTGTAAGTAAGTGTAAGTACTTACACTTACTTACATCACATATCTTATGTAAGTGTGATGTAAGTAAGTGTAAGTACTTACACTTACTTACACTTGTAAATAACTTCTAAACGGTGATGAATTAGCAAAAACACAAAAAAGAAACCCCCTATTGATGTATAATAAAGACCATGAAAAAAAACAAAGATTCGGGCAAAAAACGCAAAAAATGCCAGGGTTATGCGGTTATCGCAATAAGGAAGGGTTAACAAAGGAACCATCCCCTATATATATGTATACCATTTGGGAAGGATCGAGAGCATGAAGATTTAAATTGAGTATATATATAAAACATTAATTCAAAGACTAAAAAATAAGATAGCATTATAGCATAAGCATAAATTAAACAACAATAAATTTAAAAAGTACCTTGATTAATTTCTTGAGAATTACAAATAATTTCTTTACAATCTGATGGAGCGATTGTAATCTAATAATATAAGGATCTTGAACATAGAGAGGTTGATAATACAAGTTTTTGTTTGGGGAGATTTTTCATACATTTATTTTCTAAGTGTTTTTTCGAATGCATTACTAATCTATAGAGTCTTCTATTTATAGCCAAAAATTTTCTTCAGAGCATCTTTAGAATTATTGAGATATATCCGCCGTAGAAAAAGTTGTTTGTCTTCATCTTGAATAATTGATCTTCTTTATAAAGTTTGTCTGCCATTGCTTAAAGTTGCTTGTCTTCATCTTGAATATTTGGTCTTCTTTATAAAAGTTGACAGGGCATCTTCTTTTAGAAAAGTTGACAGAGCATCTTGAAAATAATGGAGCAATGTCTGATCATCTTGAGTCTTGATAAAATAACTCTCGTTGAAAAATTTTTACAAAAATTATTTTACTTTTACATTTTTTTTACATTATAACATTAATTATTATACCATAATGACTTTATATTTCTATATCGTCATATGGGTCTTGAGAATCTTGAAATAAATTTTCTTGAGTTGTAGAATTCTTGGATGGAGATGGAGAATGTCTGATTTCACTTATTATACGTTTTATTTCTTCTGGTGTTGAACAAGACTGTAATCTAATAATATAGTCTTGGTCTTCATAAGAATTGAGAGATTGATTAACCGGTGATTTTAAAGATCTCTCATGCTGACTAGTTATAGACCTATAATAATTTTGAACCGCTGAAATATTGGCCTTTTCAATTGAGAATTTATTTCACCATTTGCTTCTATAGTGCCTTAGCAGAAGAGGAGGAGATATATCTTGTTGTACTTGATAACGGTATGTCCAGGAAAAAATCCAAGGAATTCGAAATATAGTCATAAATTGAAGAGTATATTCGAAGTCTGGAGATCCTTCTTGTTTAAAATAATCTATAAACTTATTATAGGAATCAGAAATTTCTTTGGGAAAAGCAGCTGGAATAATTCCCATATATTTGAACCATTTAATAAACCATCTTGGATAATTATTTGAGAATTGATCATCATAATATATAAACCAAGAATGATTAAAGTTTCTTACTAAGAATACCTTATCCCAAGCTTCTTGATAATCATAGTAGTTGTATTGAGAATATGCAGGAAAATAAGAAAGAGTTTTTGAACAAATGGTTTGGATTTCCATTCTTCAGGAGTCATAACTCTTCTAATTTTTAACTTAGAATAATCAATTTTTGTTGAGTTTTGAGAATTGAAAATATGTTGAATATCAACTGATCCGGTATCAATCAGAATGGCTTGATAATATTCTATGGTTTTTTTATCTGAATCATAGAAATGACAATTTCTAGGATATAGATAATCAATAAGACTTAGAAAGCTTTGAGAAACTTTCTCTTCTTCAATTGGTTCTAAAATTTTTACAACCTTATAATTAGGATTTATAGAATATGGAATAGAATAAGATGATGAAGAAGTATTGATTATAGGAGATTTTGAAGTATTAGGATGGACAATAGATTTCGGTAAAATTCTTGTCTGAACCACAGAAGAATAGGGTGGTCTGGAAGATAAAGGAGCACGTGATCTCGGTCTAGGAAATGGAGATAAAGGAGTAAACCTATTATTAATTGGTAATGGAGTTCTTTAAGAAGAGCTTGAAGAAGAACTTGCTAATGGAGAAGACTTTGATAATGGTTGATTGGTTAAAACAATCTTTTTTGAATCTTTACTCATATTCTCTGTAAAAATTCTTTTGATAAAAAGTCAGGTAAAGAATTGTTTTCTCCTTTTATAAATTCTATTTGAAAATCAAAATTGCTTAATAATGCTTGCCATCTTGCAAATATTTGTTTAGAAATTAGTTTTTTTATATCTTTTTCTAAAATATGTTTTGCTGATAAACAATCAATTCTTAGTAAAAAAGGTTTCATATATAAATCGTCTTCAAATTTTTTAATACATAGAACAATACTTAAAATTTCCTTTTTTATAGTAGAATAGTTCTTTTGGGTTTCGTTCCAAGAACCTGAGTAATATCTAACTAATTGTTCCTTATTATTATTCAAAGATTGTTTTAGAATTCCACCAAATCCTAAATCACTAGCGTCTGTTTCTACTATTAATTTAGCATTAGGATGTGGAATATTTAAATATGGTAATTGTTTAATTTTACTTTTAATATGTTTTATAATATTGGTATGTTCTTGTGACCATGGTTCTGGATTCTTTTTTAATCTATTATATAAGGGTTTACATATAATTCCTAAATCTTTGAAAAAATCATGTATATAATTTAAACATCCTAAAAATCTTTGTAATTGTTTTTATCTTTTATCTCATAAGGAAATTTATTAGTAAATTCTAAACTTCTATTTATGGGTATAATAGTTCCTTGCTTAATGTTATGACCTAAAAATCTTATTTCTGTTTTAAATAAATTGATTTTAGTAGGAGAAACTACTAATTCATTTTTATGAATTATATCATAAAATATATTTAAATGCTTAAAATGTTTTTCTAAAGAATTAGAATATATTAAAACATCATCAATATAAACTATAGAAAAATTTCCAATAGGAATAATTATGTCATTCATAATATTTTGAAATTCAGAGAGAGCATTTTTTAATCCAAAAGGCATAACATTCCATTCATAATGTCCAAATGGAACATTAAAACCTGTTTTATATTTATCCTTTTCAGAAATTTTAATTTGCCAAAATCCTGATTTCATATCAAATTTCGAAAATACTTTGGCTTCATATATCTTTTTTAATAAATCCCTTTTATTGGGAATAGGATATCTAATCCATTCTAAAACTTTGTTTAAAGATTTATAATTTATTACTAATCTGGGAGAGCCTCTTTCTATTTCGGCACTATTATTAACATAGAATGCAGAACATGACCATGGAGACTTTGAAGGTCTAATTAAATTTTTATCTAATAATTGTTTTATTTCTTTTTTACAATGTTCTTCTAATTCTTGATTCATATGTATAGGAATATCTTTTTCATTAAAATCTTTTATATATGGTAAATTAACTATATGTTGTTTTCTTTGCCAGAAAGCATTAGGTATATTAGCACATACATTTTTTATAAACTTATTCTCAATATTTTTAATTCTAGTTATAATATTTTTATCATTTAATTGTTCTTTTATTCTTTCATTTTTTATTTCATTAATTAAAAATTCTTTTTGTTTTTCTTTTAAATTTATCATATTTATTTGTTTTGTTAAAACTGGTTCTGAAAATTCAAATATAATTTCTTTATTTAAAACTTTAGTACTTATTCCATTACTATTTATAGTAAATGGATATAATTGAGTAATAAAAGGTGTTCCTGATATAATTTGGGAAGTTAGATTTTTTACTAATATTAATTGAGTTTTATAACAATAATTTTCTTTACATATATGAACATTTGATAATTTATAATTGATTATAAGTCTTGAACCACTAGCTGTTGATAATCTATACGAAGTTTTTTCATAATACCTTCTTGAATACAATTCATATCACTATCAATTAGAGCTGTTAATGTAATTCTAAATTCATTATTAACAATTACATTTAAGTTAGTATACCATTTTTGATAATTTAATTCTTTTAATTTATTAATTTCATTGGTTTCAGTATTTTTAATTATAATACTGGTTTCACCCTCATTGGTTTCTTTATATTTCCCCTTTTCAATATTTTTAATTTGCATTTTAATTGTATTAATATCTTGTTTTATAATTTTTAATTCTTCCTGTAATTCTTGCATAGTTATAGGTTTTTCTATTTTATTAAATTTTTTGAAAACATCTTCTAAATTATATATTTTAGTATCTTTTTCTATTATTGATTTCTTTGAAAAATTCTCTTTCAATTTTTCTAAATATAATTGTTTTAAATTTATATCTTCAGTTTCTTCTAGTAATTTTAATAATATCATATTTTCTTCATCATTAATCATATTTATAGATCCAATATTACATATACAAGGACCAATGCATTCACATTCTTCCTTATAAGAATTATTATTACTACTTGAAATATAATTTAAATCATCACTATTATAATCTGAGAATTCTTCTTCACTAATATTAGTATCTAATATTTTATTTATTTGTTCTTTTAATTCATCTGATATATTTAATTCATTAATTTTCTTTTTTGAATAACAATTTTTTGAGGTATGACCTCTTTTACCACAAGTATAGCAAGTAATTATATATATTTCGTTTTTTATAAAATTTTTGTTAATCAATCTCTCAATTCTTATGAAGACCAAGACTATATTATTAGATCACAGTCTTGTTCAACACCAGAAGAAATACAACGTATAATAAGTGAAATCAGACATTCTCCATCTCCATCCAAGAATTCTACAACTGAAGAAAATTTATTTCAAGATTCTCAAGACCCATATGACGATATAGAAATATAAAGTCATTATGGTATAATAATTAATATTATAATGTAAAAAATGTAAAAGTAAAATAATTTTTGTAAAAATTTTTCAACGAGAGTTATTTTATCAAGACTCAAGATGATCAGACATTGCTCCATTATTTTCAAGATGCTCTGTCAACTTTTCTAAAAGAAGATGCCCTGTCAACTTTTATAAAGAAGACCAAAGAAGACCAATTATTCAAGATGAAGACAAGCAACTTTAAGCAATGGCAGACAAACTTTTATAAAGAAGATCAATTATTCAATATGAAGACAAACAACTTTTTCTATGGCGGATATATCTCAATAATTCTCAATAATTCTGAAGATGCTCTGAAGAAAATTTTTGGCTATAAATAGAAGACTCTATAGATTAGTAATGCATTCGAAAAAACACTTAGAAAATAAATGTATGAAAAATCTCCCCAAACAAAAACTTGTATTATCAACCTCTCTATGTTCAAGATCATTAGATTATCAGATTATAATCGCTCCATCAGATTGTAAAGAAATTATTTGTAATTCTCAAGAAATTAATCAAGGTACTTTTTAAATTTATTGTTGTTTAATTTATGCTTATGCCATAATGCTATCTTATTTTTTAGTCTTTGAATTAATGTTTTATATATATACTCAATTTAAATCTTCATATATATATATATATATATAGGAATTGAATCAAATGAAAACTCGATCTTAAAGAGAAAAACCCTTAACCCTTATCTCAGTCATTAGATCAAAATTTTTTATTTTATGATTTATTTATATAAAAAGGGTATTTTCGTCTTTAATCACTCCCCATATATATACACTTTTACTCTTTCTATCTCCCTCATTTGAAAAATCTGCCATCTCTCCACTCTCTCTACTCTCTCTCTCTAAAATGAAAACGAAGAAGGTACTGGGGGTGGTGGCCGTGGGTTTAAAATGGTGGTGGTGTAGATGGTGACTGGCGTCCACAGCAACATTCCACTCTCTATACTCTCTCCTTCTACTCTCTCTCTCTCTAAAATGAAGACGAAGAAGGTGCTGGGGGGTTGTGGCCGTGGGTTTAGATGGTGGTGGTGGTGACCGACGTCAACAGCAACATCGGTGGTGGTGGTGACCGGCGTCAACAACGTCGGATCTAGGGTTTAGGTGGTGGTGCTCTAGATGACGGTGGTTGTGGTGGCAGTTTCAAGAGGTGATGGTCATGGTGGTTCAACCGGTGGTGGTCGTGGGTTTAGGCGGTGGTTGTCACACCCCCAAATTTCAACTAGCGGAATCATACCGTTTGGGACGTGACAAACCAGGATCTCAGATCATTAGATATAACGAAGACCTCTATATGCTTTTCAAACATAAATTTGGTCTTACTTTTGAAATTCAGAGTTTAAAACATTGCGGAAGCGTTTGTAAAAAAAAATAAAACAATCCAATGTTTGCAAAATGTAAATTACAAAGCAAAGTCTCAAATGTTCAAATCCAAAACAACAGAAATGTAAAATATGCATGCGACTCGATCTCCTAGTCCATGCTTGCTTGATCTTGTACCTTAACGTCCTGAGAAAACATGTAAATCAAGTCAACACAAAGGTTGGTGCATACACAGGTTTAAGTATTCACAAATGTTTGAAACAACTGTTTGAAATGAAATGTTTACAGATAACATAATCACACATACATAGTCATGATAGCTAGTCATTTGTACTATTTACATAAGCAGTCGACACCGAAGCTGACTGTTAGAATGTTATTTGCCTTTCCACTATTGTCTAGCACAACAATAGTAATGTGAATTGGCTAGTCAAACACTTGCGTAGATCCCATCTACCAAGTGAGGTTTGTCAAACCTAATAGATCTATTTCCAACTACCACGCTTTGCACTACGGCAAACTAAACGGTTCGATATGTAAGGACTTGTAATGCTATGTTCGCACTTAATGTAAACAGCTAACTCATGCAAGTGATATGTATCTAAAATGTTTGTTGCACATGTTTTCTCCCCCAAAACAGTTAAAATAAGAAAAGGGGCCGTGTACGCACCTTTGCTAGTGAACAGAATGATCAACACACGTGAATTCGCGTAGAAAATCCTCTACGAAGAACCTGTGTTTTAACAATAACTTAGTGTTATTCGGGATGTCGTTTTGTGTTTGTGATCGCATACGTGTCAACACACGTATGTTAGATTGTTAGAAACGTATATACGTATGTACGTGTGACTTTAAAATCGTTTAATAAAATCATATAGTCGTTTATGATTTTATTTAAATAAGCGTAATTATACGCGATTACGTTTTCCGGTTAAAATGTAAATTTTATTATTTCATGTCATTCGTATTTTCATTTTGGTTCTAACGCAACTGGAACGAGTCAAATCGGAGTTCAAACGAATAAGTTATGATAAAAATACTAAAAATAGGTTTTTAGTTCAAAAAAAACTAGTGAGGCATGGGGTTGAACCCATGACCTCCCACACTCAACACACGCTGCCTACCACCTCCTCTATCTTAATTTTCGTTAACAGATTGATTTTCAATTGGTTTTAACTATAACCGAACTGGTTACCCTTTGTTTTACCTTAGCCGAAGCAAATACTACCCAGATGGTCCCCGATTCGAACCCGATTGAACCCAAAACATTAGGGGCTTTGTTTCTAGGATTCAACCGACTCTGTAGATGATCTTAATTCGAACCATCATCCATTATAACCTGATTAATCGGGCATTAACAGTTTCGAACTCAAGTTCTCAAACCCCAACTCAAAGTCGTTCAATTCGTTAACGTGAGTCCACGAATTCATAGGGTTTTCATTGAGTAGGGATTTTCGAAACTATCTGTAGAGGTTAATTTGGTTTTTATAAACATTTGCATAGAAATCCCCAAAATCGTTTTTCTCATGAACCCTAATGATCAAAATCCACTAATTCGATGTTAATACTTAAAATTGATTTAGGATTAAGCTTAGTCGAAATCTTCTGAAGCTTCAGGTAGCTTTTAATTTGATTTTCAGTTTCTTTTTCATGAAAACCCCCAATTCATCTTTTCATCAAGAACCCTAGTATTGAACTCATCAAATTCGATGTAATTGAATGTAATCACCATAAGGTTTATCGAAATCGGAGGTTTCTGAAACTCCCTATGCATATTAATTTGATTATCAAGCTCGTTTGATACAAAACCCCCAAATCGTCTTTCCTAACAAGCCCTAGAAATCGTTCATGAACAATTCATTATGGTTTTATGAAATTGACATGTGGGTATTGTTAATCGGTGGGTTCTGAACCTGCTAGTACCATTTGATTTAACTTTTAAACCCATTACGACCGAATCCCCCAAAATCGTTTTTAAGATGAACCCTAGAATTAGATTTCAATCAATTCGATGTTTATACATGAAATACTCATAGGGATTAGCTTGGTCGGCATCTTTAGGTTGTTAAAAAGTGAAAACTTACTTGATTTGGTGCCTAATTGATGTATCTCTACTTCTAGGTTGAGTTTCGGCTACCCCTTGGTCGTTTCTCTTCTTCTCGGCTTCTGGAATGAAATTGTGGTATGTAAAAGGCTCTAACTATGCCGACTAATGATTATGTAAACTCAATTGTGGAGATAGTAGCCGAATTGTATGAGTTTCACCTATGCAATTGACGGTTTCGTCTTATGGGTTAACTTCTGGCTTTAATTCGATCATTAAATGGGTAATTCTCGTAGGCAAACCGTTAGTAATCATCAATGGCATGATTAAGGGTGGTTTAAATCGATCGTAACTGATTATTCATGTGAAAATCGAATTTCATCAATACTCTTGGCCGAATTTTGACTTCTCAAGTCAAAATTGAACAATTTATCTAATTATAAGTTAATTTCTTATAATTTAAATGTATTATAATTCATTTTGTTCAAGTTTAATCCTTCTAATTTGATTTCGTATCATTTCGTTTCATTTTCTGTTAATTTATGTTAACGGGATTAATCCGAAATTATCGGATTGTCACAGTGGTGATGGTTGTGGTCGTCGTTCTCTGTCTAAAGTCGATGATGGTGGTGGTGGTTGATGGTGGTGGTGGTCCGATGGTGGTTGTGGTGGTCATGGTGGTGGTTCAAACACATGCTTGACCATGTGTACATTGTGCTAAAAAACTTGTACATTTTTATTTATACACATGTGTAGTTTTCAGATTTTATAGGTATTGTTTGACCATGTGTACTTTATGCAGTAAAACATGTACATTTCTATTATTACACATGTGTAGTTTTTCAGATCTTATATGTGTTGCTTGACCAGGTGCATTTTATGAAATAAAACTTGTACATTTTTATTAATATACATGTTTACTTTTTCAGATCTTATAGTTGTTGTTTGACCATGTGTACTTTGTGCAATAAAACTTGTACATATTTATTTCTACATATGTGTAGTTTTCAGATCTTATAGTTGTTGCTTGACAATGTGTACTTTGTGTAGTAAAACTTTTACATTTTTATTTCAACACATGCGTAGTTTTTTAGATGTTATAGTTGTTACTTGACCAGATGTACTTTGAGTAGTAAAACTTGTACATTTTTGTGTTCTACACATGCGTAGTTTTTGTTGTTTTGGTTAATTTGATGTTCTTTGTATAAAATTACACATATGTAATATTTTATTATTGTGTAATGTTTGTTTGATATTTAAGAATACACATGTGTAATATTTTTATTATGGTTCAGAATATGTAATATTGTGTTTGTGTAGTAAAAATTATGTTTGATACACATTGTGTATTTTTTTTGGTACACATGTGCATATTTATTTGTTTCTTAAAAAATATGACTTTTTTTATTTTTGCTGTTGTAATATTTAAAAAAATATTTTTTTAACTAAAAAAACACTACACATGTGTAGTATTTGGGTAATTAAATATATAAAGTAGAGAGATAGAGACTGATGAAGAGAGAGATGTGAGAGAGAGGAGAGAGTGAAAAAAAAAATACTCTTTTACCCCTTAAAGGGTAAAAAATGTATTTTCTTCTAAAAAACCTAATTAAAATATTTAACTATAATTGTGTACCACATGTTTTTTCTGTTTAATTAATTGAACAATTTATCTAATTATAAGTTAATTTCTTATAATTTAAATGTATTATAATTAATTTTGTTCAAGTTTAATCCTTCTAATTTGATTTCGTATCATTTCGTTTCATTTTCTGTTAATTTATGTTAACGGGATTAATCCGAAATGATATGTTTTTTCTGTTTAATTAATTAAAATCTAAAATAAGTTTGATCTAACGGTTCACGTAGGGTTTAAGAGTTTTCTCTTTAAGATCGGGTTTTCAAAGGATTCAAACCCTATATATCTATATATCTTATATAATAAATCAAAGTTTTTTTTGTCACTTGTCATGTAATAAAGCATGCTTTGATTTATTTTCCCGCCTTAAATTTAAAAATTAATTCATTTCTTAACATTCATTTTTTAATATTAAATTATTAATTGCAATTCAAGTTCATTTAACTATGCAAAACAATATTTAAATGACTTTAAATATTTATAAATTATATTGTATTTTATTTAACTTGTGTAATACACATGTATATTAACCTAATACAATACACTTCATTTGTATAGACATAACATTTGTGTTGTAAATTATATAACATATCATTTATTCAACCCGTGTATTACACGGGATTTAACCTAGTGTATATATATATATCTCTTATTTCAAAAGTTCGGTTACCAATCACATAATTTTATTTTTTAACTCTCAAAACAACTTTATATTAAGTAATTACTTTTCGGTAATACAAAAAATAAAGCTTGCCTTAGTGGCAAAAAGAAACGAGTTTTATACGTATGGTCTTGGGTTCGACACAGGTTGACGTCTTTTTTTTTTCTTTCAATTTTTTATTTCCTTTTCTTTTACTTTTTCCCATAAACCTTCTTATACTTATATATAAAACTAGGTTATAAACCTGTGTTTTTACACGGGATTGGTTACAAAAAATGCTACAATTAAAATATATTTACGATAATAACATAATCTACTATAAATGAATAATTTTATAATTACAAAAACAAACGATAAATCTTTAAAAACTTCTTTGTATACATGATTGGATGTCTTTTGATAACATTCTTTATCCAAAATTAAAATTTCAGACAATTCTTGTTTTTTGACTCTGGATAAAATAACATATAGTTGCCTTTGTGGAAAAATTGATTGTTTCAATAATAAACCCTTTCTTTTATAACGATTGACCTTGATTTTTACTTATTGATACTAGTGGTGCACAAAAAAACCGGTTAACCGAACCGGACCGGTTTTTTGACCGGTTAGAAACCGGTTTTTGAACCGGTTTTTCGTACCGGTTTGAACCAAACTCAAGAACCGGCGGTTATGAACCGGTTGTATGTTTTGTAGGGAAAACCGGTTATGAACCGGTTAAAGCAAAACCGGTTTTTTTGACCGGTTATAAACCGGTTAACCGGTTTGCATTCAAAAAAATAGCCGTTTATAGCCGTTGTAGACAAAAACTAGCCGTTGACACCCGGTTAACCGGGTATTAACCGGTTAACCGATCGAACAAAAAAAAAGTAGCCGTTTCTAGCCGTTTATAGTCGTTTTTTAAAATTTTTTGGACCATTTTGCCCCTAAACGTTAGTATAAATAGATGGGGATTGTTTTGGTTTGATCACACAACATCTTACAACATCTCTTGTTCTTAAACGCTCGAAAACGATCAAAAACGCTCAAAAAACGATCTCCTACTTCTTCTCGATTCAATCTCTTCTTCTATTACGTTCTTAATTCAATCTTTATTTCATCAATGGCAAGCTCACGAAGTGCTCATAGTTCCGTTGGTGTTGGTGCATCCACTTCAAACGAACCAACCGTTGTTAGAATAAAAACTACAACGAGGAACAAAGAGCTATTTCAACATTTCGACTTATGCGAAATGTCGAACGGTGTCGATAAGGCACGGTGTAAAGGTTGCGGTACTTTTCTTAAACCGGAATCTAATTCTACTTTAAGAAGCCATTTGACGAAGCATTGTCTTGTTGTCAAAAATAATCCCGCAAACGATCAAGCACAAATGTCTCAAGAGTGTGGGGTTTGGAATTTCGATCCCGACATGGTTCGTGAAATGATGGGGAACTTGGTGATTCAAGAAAGTTTGCCATTCAATCATTTTGACAACCCACGCTTAACGAAGATGATTCAAAAGGCGCTACAACCACGTTATCATCAAGTAAGTCGAACTACTATTAGACGTGATTGTTTGAAACGTTGGCATCAAGCCAAACAAGAATTAATTTTAGGTTTTCAAAACTTAAAAAGCGGTGTTAACCTAACAACGGACGTTTGGTCGGCACCTCACGGTTTGCCCGAATCGTACCTTTGCGTTACCGCGCATTGGATTGATCCCGATTCTTGGCAAATGATGAAACGTACGATTGCGTTCGAAATGTTTCCGTATCCTCACACGGGGGATAATTTGTTTTACATGTTAGATGGAATAATACAAACATTCCATTTACAAGATAAAATACTTTCTATAAGTTTTGATAACGCTTCAAATAATACGAATGCTGTTCAAAAATTAAAACTTAAATATAAACCGATATGTAACGGTGCATTTTTTCATACAAGATGCGTTGCTCACATTATTAACTTGGTTGTGAGTGATGCTCTTGCGGTTGACGGAATGAATATGTTAAAAGAAAAATTTAAACAAATGTTAAAGGATGTTTTTATGAAAAGCCGTAGAAGATATTTGGAATATCAAAAATTATGTGAGGATACGAACTCCATCTTTTTAGGTCCGTCTTGGGACGTACCAACAAGATGGAATTCGACTTGGCGTATGTTTAACAGCGCCTTACGACAAAGGGAAACGTTGGAAGTATTTCATAATAATTTAGTGCAAGAACGTAAGGCTAAACGGTTTAATAGGCGATGTTGGGACGCCATAAGAGAATTTACTAGTTTATTTGAAGTTTTTAAAAATTCAACAACAATTTTATCGGGAGTTTATTATCCCACGTCTTCTTTGGTTCTTCAACAATTATTTATAATGACAAGAAAAATTAACGAATTTCCATCGACGGGTGAAGATAATGAAATATATACGGGAATGTTACTTCCAATGAAATTAAAACTAATGAAATACTTTCAAGAAATGCCGGCCGTATTTACTTGTGCGACGGCATTAAACCCATGTTTCAATGGTGCCGGCGTTGAAACATTAGTTGATGAAATAGTGAGTGCTTTGGGTTTGGATTTGGAAGACCCAAACTTTGCAACAAACACTAAAAATAACTTTAACATATTTTTTCAAAATATGTTTGATCATTATTTACAAAAATATGGTGAAACATCTAACATACAACAAACAATGTATGCGGCTTCTAGTTCGAGTAGAAGCCAAGATGTTAACTTTGATTTATTTAACACCTTAAGACAAAATGTAACTAAACGAGCCCGAGGTACTAGCGCAAGTAGCGAACTAGGAAGGTACCTAGGGACATATTGGATTTCCGGTCTTACGCCGGAAGAATTTGAAAACTTTGATATTTTGGCCTGGTGGAAACAAAAGGAAACCCAATTTCCGATTCTATCTGCCATGGCCCGTGATTTACTAAGTGTCCAAGCTTCTACGGTAGCTTCGGAGTCCGCTTTTTCTCTTAGTGGCAGGGTTTTATCGATACGAAGGACGAGGCTTACTCCTGCATCATTGGAGATGTGCATTTGCTTGAAAGACCATTTGGACGCAATGGAACGTGTACAAGACCACACACTACTTGAAGGCGAGCTTGAGGTAGAAGCGACAATACACGATGTTGAAGTTGAGGAAGGAATGACTTTCCCACTTTCCGACGAAGAACAAGCAATGGATGAATGGATGCGGATCAATAGTCCGGAACTACAATCCGAAGCACCAAGCGAAGACTAATTTCTATTTTCGATTTTGTATTTAATTTTGTAACTTTAAAGCTTGTGTAATTAATTTATTTTAATGAAATATGCTATTTGAAATCCTTACTTAATAAAGTTCATTTATTTTTATTTAATCAAAACCTTAAACTCATAATTACTAAACCCTAATAAAACCTTAAACTAATCAAACTAATATTAATCTAATAACTAATAAATCTTAAACCTTAAACTCATAATTACTAAACCCTAATAAAACCTTAAACTAATCAAACTAATATTAATCTAATAACTAATAAATCTTAAACCTTAAACTCATAATTACTAAACCCTAATAAAACCTTAAACAAATCAAACTAATATTAATCTAATAACTAATAAACCTTAAAATAATCAAAACCTAATAAAATCTTTATAATTTATGGTTTTATTAGGGTTTAGTAATTATTAGTTTAAGGTTTAAGATTTATTAGTTTGATTAGTTTAAGGTTTTATTAGGGTTTAGTAATTATGAGTTGATTATTTTAAGGTTTATTAGTTATTAGTTTAAGGTTTATTAGGCCATTAGGGTTTAGTAATTATTAGTTTAAGGTTTATTAGTTATTACTTATTAGTTTAATATTAGTTTGATTAGTTTAAGGTTTATTAGGGTTTAGTAATTATTAGTTATTAGTTTAAGGTTGAAAACGAATAATACAAAAAAAAACGGTTCAAGGTTACGGTTCAACACTCTAAGTCTAACGGATGGATCAAACGGATTAACGGATTAAAAAAAAAAATAGGTCTCAAAACCGGTTTTTGAACCGGTTTGGGCGGTTAACCGGTCCGGTTAATAACCGGTTCGGTTCCATCGGTTAGCCTATGTGTGTCAAAAAAACCGGTTAATAACCGAACCGGTTTTTAGGAAAAACCGGTAAACCCTAAGCACCGGTTAACCGGTTCGGGTAATATAGAAACCGGTTTGGACCGGTTAACCGATTTGTGCATCTCTAATTGATACTACAAGAAACTGTCTTGTTTAGATTTAAATGGACTCTCCTTATCTTACACTGTTAGAGCTATTATAGTAATGATTGTTCAGTTACTTATATGACTTCTATATATTACTTATGCTTCAATAACACTTTCAAGTGAGATGATCTTTAATCTAATCCCTTTGCATAAACCTTTTTTTAATCAACATTTCTTAGTAACATCACAGGAATACCGACCTTTAGTACTAACTTGTGGTTTGACAAATTGGAAATTTTGAAGTCCATTTAATATGTTAAATGAATATAAACTTTGAGTAATGCCTTCATGTAAAAGCTCTGACTCATAAATAATATCTGAACTTAAGTATTTACTTGCATCTACATAAAATATAGATTGTAAGGGATCATTGGTTCATCTATAACTTCATTTGGATGCTAAATTGACACTTTTTTGGAAAATTTGGAATATTTTAAATTTTAAAGAATGAAAGTATAAACTAATCCAATAAGATTAGAAATAGGATTATCTGAATCCATAATCAAATGATCATCATGTCTGTTTAATAAAACTTTTAGAGATGGAGTAATAAGATGTTTTAATAAAAACAATTTTATTTATACAATGAAGAATATATATATATAAATCAAATTATAAAAATAACAATAATAACATTCTTTATTAATTAAAAAAACAACGTACATATATTAAGTTAAAGAGTTTTAATTTAATATTGATATTTATACAAAATAAAAATGACAAAGAAACATTGGATTTAGATGTTTTAATATACATTATTAAAACGAAACTTTGCCTCTAGAATGTTGAGTTTATGTAGGTGAAAGAAAATGTTTAAAAAACTTTATATAATAAGAAGTTTGAATAAAAATAATTTAATTTAAAAGATAAAGAAAAATAAAATGTGCTACATCATATGATTAAAAGGAAAAAATAACCATAATAACATTCTTTGTTGATTAAAAATAACAACATACAATTTAAACCTAAAACTTTTAAATTGAAATTGATATTTAAACAAATTAAGAATGACAAAAAAAAACGTAAAATGTATAAGATGTTCTACAATTATGTACACAAAATGATTATTAAAAAAAATTTTCTTCATAAAAATGAAGTAACTAAAAGACTAAATATAATGGAATATTAATAAATTTTTTACACGTATGAATATAAATTAATATATTTAACATAGATTTCATAGTAATGATTACTAATCATTGATTAGTAAACATCTTATATATTTAACATAGTAGTAGAGGATGAAGTATGCAAATATTTTAAATGGTATGAAGAAATAAATAGTAGAGGAACTAAAAAATTTAGCTCATACGAATAGTGTTAAATATATTTATGTTTGTTTATATTAAAAATGATTATGTGATTATATATGTAAACATAGTAGAGGAGTAAAATAAGAGAATTGGGAGATGAATTTGGTAAATATTGAGTAACAATATAAATAAAATCTTAATTTGCTTTTAAAATTTTTTAAATTTAAAATTTTTGACTTTTAAGTGTATTTGATTTGATAAAGATGATTTGAAATTGTATGTTTTTAGGATAAGAAAGAGAAACTACAATAAACTTTAAATGAAAATTAATTCAAAAAATATTTAATTATTGATGAAATGTCCGTAATTATTTTTAAAATTAAGAATTTAAATATTGAAACAAATTTATTATATGTCAGAGTAGGGTAAATTAATTTTTTTTAGAATAATATGATATGTTGACAATTATATTTATATAATTTATTAAAAATTGAAAGCAATTAAAAGATTAATTAATAAAAAAGCTAAGCAAAAGTTAAAATATTACATTCAGAAAGTAACATTTTGCTATAAAATCAGTTAAAAGAATAAGTAAAATTTGAAAAAAAAAATTAAAATTTGAATCTATTATTCGGTTTTAGAAAACCGAAAAATAGGGATAATTAAATTTATTATTCAAAATAGTATTTAGAATTTTAGAATATTTAAATTTCATTTATTGTGTGGTTGCCATGTGTTAAAATTAATTTGAAGATTGACGTGGTAATGAAGCAATGACTTGTTCTGATTCTACATATTGATCGTTTTGAACTAAAAGAAAACTTTTGGGCGGAATACACACATTGTGTAGAATATCTTCACTCTCAATAGCTTGCTTATAGAAAGAAGATAGGCCAATCAAACAAAAAGAACGCAATGTTTTCATAACCGGACCGGACGTTGAACCGGTCTCCTTACTGGTCAGAAGTCGGACCGGTTGGACCGGATTTAAGAACCGGATGATTTTATATACATTTTATAAATATATATATATATATATATATATATATATAATCAAAAAAATATAAAAAAACGGTTCAACCACCGGTTTTCCGGTCCGACCGCCGGTTCGCCGGTTCATCCAAAAACGGCCCAGTACCCCTAACCGGACCGGTCCAACCGCCGGTTCCCGGTTCGACTGGTCCGACCGGCCGGTCCGACTGGTCCGACCGGCCGGTCCGACTGGTCCGACCGGTCCGACCGGCCGGTCCGGTCCTGTTTTCAAAACATTGGTAATGACACATGTCAATTTTTAAGATAGAATTGCTCTGGTAATGACACCTAAGCAAAATTATCTTCATTTATTATATAATATAGATATAGATATAGATTATATTTTTATCTTATGCCTTAACGTATGGTGAATAATGAGATTTTACTTGGTATCAATTGTTCTAGTATATCGCAACATGCAGTGAAGTTTTTTTAGAATTTTTCCTTTTTTTCTTTCGAATTTTCTTATATTTTCATACTTTTTTTCTTTTTCCTTTGAACTTTCTTATATTTATTTCCAAAGGTGTTCATCGGGTCGGATAACGAGTTATTCGGATTTGAAAATTCTTTTGGTCTATCCGAAACCCGATCCGAAAATAAAATATATTATTCGACCCGAAAAACTAGTTTTTGACTATCTGAAACCCGATCAGAATCTAAAATCATATTATCCAATCCAAAAAACACAAACTAGATTTCGGATGAGGTTTTTTCGGGTTTCGGATACGATTCAGATTTCGGATTTTTTCGAGTTTCGAATATTTTGAACACCCTATTTATTTCTAAAATTATTTTTTATAACTAGTTATACCACAACATGTGATAAAAGGTGGGACTTTACTTGGTATGGTTTGTTGTTGTATACCACATGTTGGTTAAGTTTTTTTTATAGTTTTTTCTTTTTTTTTTTTCCTTTTTGAATTTTCTTAAATTTTATATTAAATAAAATTTATTATTCGTATCGTAACATAGGAAGGTATTTTATTGTCATTAAATATGTTTTTATATATATTTTTGTTTTTATTTCTTTTTCTTTTTTCCTTTTTAACTTTCTTATATTTATACATAAAATTACATTTTTTAACTTCTTATACCGCAATATGCAACGGATAATTGACTTTTCTTGGTATGGTTTGTTGTTGTATACCCTAACGCGCGGTGAAATATTTCAAGTTTTTTCTATTTTTTAATGTTTAGTCATGTTTATGTCATTATGTGTGAACATTTATGTGAGTTTGTCACTGTAATTTTATTCGTTTCCTTTTTGTGCTTAACCGCGTTTATATCATCTCTTACTCCATTTATATTTATTGCAAACTTTTTTAACAAATTTGTAATTTTAATGTGATGTCATGTCATGTTTATATCTAACTAATATGAGGTATGAAAAAAACGAGCCAACACAATTTTTACACATCTTATTTTGTGCTTAGCCATGTTTATGTAAACGTTGCTTTCGTTTAGATTTTATAAAGCCAATCAATTACTCATTGTGAAACGCGGGTCCAACTTGCTAGTTATTTATTTATTTACATATTTTTACCAACTATGAGAGTTTAAAAGTGGACATGAAACTCTAATAGCAATTATTTATAACTATTTAAAGTTCCAACCAACCCATATTAAATTTCTATAATTATAATTTTATTTATTTATTGAGTCTCTTATAACTTATGCTTTGCTTAGTCTAAGTTACTAACGTTCAAATGCCGATGATCCAATAAAATAATTTGCAATTGCATAATTAAATTAGTCGGGTTACAAATTTTAATTTCTTTTATATATCAGATTGCACATGTCATTAACGGTTGTAATTTGTAACTAATCAATAACGGAAATTCCCATTGTCATTAACGAATGTCTCGAGTGATAAATTATGATTATTTATGAATCTTTTGCTACAGAAATATATCACAAATTTAAATTTATTTGATTAATTATGATATCCTTCAACTCCACATCTTTTAGACAAATTCTAATTCCTATGGTAAATTACTTAATTCTAAGTCTTTAAAAAACAGAGAGAATTACATATATTCCTTTCTAAACTTGTGAAATTATATATTCTCTCTAAACACAAGTTTTTAAAACAAATCATACAATGCTTGTTATGCATGAATTGTAAATATCTTCTTCTAATAATTGATTCCATTTTATGCCACGTGTCATCACCAAATGATTCGTACTTTCAAATTCCCGCCCAAATCACTAAATTAAATTTTAAGTTACTAAAAATTTAGATTTTTAGATATTATAGTCAATATTTGACATTCTTTATTTAACAATTATAATTTTGTATCTTGTATAATTGGTAATATGATCTAATTTTGGTAATAATCAAGATTGTTACTTTTGATAATTTAAAACTGAAATTAAAAGTTATCTTCAAATGTCAATTGTAAATAAAAACTTTTTACCCTATTTTAAAACTAATAATATCAACACGTATTTCAAAACATTTAAACTACATGACATTTCCTATTACATAAAACAAAATGTTCATTTTTTAATATAAAAACTTATAATTAATTTCATTCACATAAATGCACTAAATTAATTTTAATAAACAATAATATCATAATAAATATTATCTATGTTTTCATTTGTTAGTCATTTGACTCGAAATATTAATTAATTAACTAATTACAAAAATATTCAACTTATAACAACTTTGTTTATTTTTTAAATTAATAGGATAATATTAAAGGCATAAAATTCAAAATATGAAATAAAATTATTCTAATTATGTAAATTTATGAAGACTTTATAAAATCACATAATTTTTATTCACAAACTCGTGTAATATACGGGTCTATAACCTAGTGTATGTATGTATATGTAACTTTGCATGTTTAAAAAATAATATATAAAATTCTCTAACCTTGAAAAAAAATAATATATAAAATTCTCTAAATATTAGTGTTTTTGCTAGAAATTTATGGAGTTATAATCTAAAGTCAATCAACAAGTTTGGTTATTAAAAGTTGTTAGAATCAACATTCCTTTCAGATCAAGAGAGAGTTCAACTAAAAGAATTGAGACATCCGACTCCTTTGCGGACATCATCTCCCTCACCCCCACCCCTACCGCTACCATGGCTGCAACACCACCATTGATACAATCGTCACATGTCATGTTGCATATTGTAGTGTAATTGGATGCTAAGGAATCTTAAAGAGTTGTAGGTGTCGAGTGCACGCTTGTTTAAGATTTACGAGCTCTTGACCAAGCGGGGGTCAAGGGGGCCACGCCCTCTTGTGGGGTCCTAGGGGCAACACCCCTGATGGTGGTCCCGCTCCTATGAATTTACCCACCAAAACCAACCGTCATTAACTGTTGTGCGGTTGGTTGTTTGGTATTAGAAACACAGAAGTTAATTTGCACATGAGCTATCTCGAAATTCATATCACAAACGATTCTATTGGATTATCCTAAAATCAAGTTTCTTGAACTCGAAAGGATAGAAATATCGATTTCGAATAGTGATTTCATACACGATCTGATAGATTTCCAAACGAGTACTGACAAATTTCTCCACATGTCACACCTATCCCCCACTCCACCGCTAATGTCACCACCAATGTTGTGAAAACAGTGGTGGTGGTGGTGTAGGTAATGACAACAGCAACCAATTCGTTCATTATCGTTTTGTTAGCTAAATGGATTATAAATTCTGATGAATTTTAAAATTTTTTGATAGATTCTGGTTTTCTTCAAATTTGAAATCATTTAACAAATTTCGATCTCAAATATAGTTTTTACAAAATTTATTTTTATTCTTTAAATTCTATTAAGCAAACGCACTGCATAAAGGCATGAGGCCAAAATAACTCAGAAAATTGGTTAAAAGGAAATGTCACCTTAAATTTCCATTTTACTTGTTCATAGAAAAAATGAAGATACGCTACAGGTTTGTGTGAAATATTACGTTGTATAATATTAATTTTACAAAAATAAATGTATATTTCATATATTCCCTTAAAAAACATATTTACACAATATCAAATCTACTAATTTTAAAATTTATGACATTCAGAGACTATCTTTAAAACTTGTGTTAGTCTATGGGAGGTTGAAGTATAAAGAGAAACCAAAGGGTATCTATCACCTTATTATAAGTTGCATTTTCTAAAATAGTTGAATACAAAATTTTAAGTATTTTGAATGCCAGATATTATTTTATTTTATTTTGAGTAAATATGATATTATATTCATAAAATTTGTAAAACCATTTAGTAACATGATATGATATACATACAAAACTAAACTAATGTACATGCTATGAAGCAAGAACCTGTACACTTTGTTGAGAAGTTGAAAGAGATTCCCTTGTGTGACTTTGTAAGAGGAATTCATGGTCAGAAGCCGAGGGCATGACCGGTCTGATGTTGCCCGGATTCAATGGAAACAAGAACTTGTAATAACCATCCATCATTGCATCAAGATCGCATGTCTCCGCGACACCTGGAATCTACAACCACCCAAACATATGCACAAAAATGTCAGATTTGCGCTCCATTATTCCTGGCAAAACGGGTTGGGTTGGGTAATGGGTAAAAACAGGTGCGGGTCAGGATGTGTGTGGGTTAAGGTGGGTTTTTTTGTAAAATCAGTTTGGGTCTAAATGGGTTGTTTTTAAAAATATCAACTTATTTCAAGTTAAAATGAGTTGTAATGACTTAAATAGTTTATTTTAGTAATTTTTCATGATTTTCTCAACAAATATACTATTACTCATTCTTACCAGTTTGAATCAATTATATTCACATAGATTTTAAGTTACTCATTTTGACCCACATTGTGTTAAGGTGCTATCCATCTCAACCCATTCAATACACTAATTTTTTACCCACATCTATCCATTTATCTTGCTATAGGTCAAGATTGACAGGTCTACGCTCCATATACATTTTAAGCAACATAGTATGATACTTTATTCAAATTGGTTTTTAATACCTTACCAATCAAAGGTTATTTATGTACTCTAAATGTCCTCAAAGGGATATTTGGGTGGTTAAAGTTCTTGTTCTCTATCCTAAAGATGCAAGGTTCAAATCCTACCGGAGGCATGTGTGGAGTAGGTTTAGGTTAGGTTAGATGAGTGTGTGTGTGTGTGTTTTCCATTCTAAAAATAATACTAACTCTAAATTTGGTCATCGGTGGTTGCTTTTCGAGTTCGTTGGCCGAATAAAAATGTTTATACACCAAATTAAATATATAGTTTTTGATGCTCAAAATGCTGCTATATGTATTATTTATTACAAGGTAATCATAATGTAGTTAGCAAAGAAATAAAGGATAGACTATGAGTACATTATTTATATGAGAAGACACAAAGATGAGACCTAGTAGCATTGCAGTCCAAATGCATTTTTACATGCATAAAACCACCAAATGTTACATAAAAAGGACTAAGGGTGTTTGGATTTGTGTTTAGACCAACTATTGCCACTCTTTGCTAAATACATGCTTTAATTACTATTTTCTGATTATTAGAAAGAAATTGGATCTTGAGAAACAAGTAAAAAAACTGCACGTTATAAATTTTATTAAACACATAATATAATATAATATAATATATAGTTATTTATCCATGTATATAATAAAACTAATCAATGAATGTTGAGCCAGAGCTTCGCTCGGCTTGTTTGCACCTTATTTTCGATCTATATATATAAGATGCCTAAAAAACCCGGTTAAATTGGTCAATCATCAAAAGTGTATTCTCTGCTACATAAATCTTCTAAATCATTTTATTAAACAAATAGAATATTACTGAACTAAATATATCCCTTTAGACACACCAATTATTTGTTTGCTTATGTTTATGCACGTGCCTGTGCATCTGTGTAAAAAAAAGGTAAAAACATACATACACATATACATACACACACAGGGGGTGCCAATGTGAGAGTGATCTTGGATTCAAACCCCGGAAAGATATATTGATTTGAGTGTAGTTTAGGAGCAAAATAGATTTGACGTTCAAAAAAAAAATCTAAGCAGGAGGTCTCCTTCGAAGTAGTCTCTTTATCACATTAAAATAAGGGTAAGGTTAATCCTCGTTACCCCTACCCACCTAGACTCTATTGTTTAGTTAGATTTTACTAAGTATGTTTGTTTGTTTGGTAAACACACCAATTATTTGTAAAACGAAATAAGATTGGTGTAATTTGCAAAGAAATAAAGGATGAACTATAAGTACATTATTTATATGAGAAGACAAAAAGATGAGACCTAGTAGCATTGCAGTCCAAATGCATTTTACATGCATAAAACCACCATGTTACATAAAAAGAACTAAGGGTGTTTGGATTTGTGTTTAGACCAATGTTTTGAAAACCGGACCGGCCGGTCGGACCGCGAACAGGTGGTCAGACCGGTCCGGTTAGGGGTTCTGGGCCGTTTTTGGGTAGACCGGTGGTTGAACCGTTTTTTTATATTTTATATTTTTTTTTGATTTTTTATATATATATATTTATAAAATGTATATAAATCATCCGGTTCTTAAATCCGGTTCCACCGGTCGGACCTCTGACCAGTAAGGAGACCGGTTCAACGTCCGGTTATGAAAACATTGGTTTAGACCAACTATAGCCACTCTTTGGTAAATACTTATTTACTATTTTCTGATTATTAGAAAGAATTTAGATCTTGAGAAACAATTAAGAAAACTGTACTGTGTACGTTATAAATTTTATTAAATACATAATATATATATATATGGCATGGAATTTTACATAACCCACTCTTAAAGCGATAACTCTTAATAACCCGTGAAGATCAAGCCAAATTTTCAATTTTTTTTTTAACGTCATTGTAAACACATTTAGAACACTTTCTTATTTTATGAGTTTGCGTAAATTCATCACCGTTTGAGAGTTAACGTCGTTGTAAGTTTTTAAAATTTTACACTTACAACACTGTAAGTTACAAAATTTTAAAACCTTACAACGACGTTAACTCTCAAACGGTGATGAATTTACGCAAACTCATAAAATAAGAAAGTGTTCTAAATGTGTTTACAATGATGTTAAAAAAAAATTAGAAAATTTGGCTTGATCTTGACGGGTTATTACGAGTTATCGCTTTAAGAGTGGGCTATGTAAAAAACCTTCCCCTATATATATATATTGTGTGTGTAATTATTTATACATGTATATAATAAAACTGGTCAATGAATGTTGAGCCAGAGCTTTGGCTTGTTTGCACCCTAACTTCGATCTATCTATTTAAAATGCCTAAAAAAACCTGTCACATGGGTCAATCATCCAAAGTGTGTTCTCTGATACATAAATCTTCTAAATCATTTTATTAAACAAATAGATTATTATTGAACTAAATATATCCCTTTATACACACCAATTATTTGTTTGTTTATGTCTGTGCATCTGTGTACAAAAAAAAAAAAGATAAAACACACACACACACACATATATATATTATAAATCATAATAATAAATAAAAAAATAATTTGTGGCTTATTTGGGAGTGATATTGGATTCAAACCCAGGCAAGAAGTATATTAATTTGAGGGTAGTTTAGGAGCATGATAGATTTGACGTTCAAAATAAAAATCTAAGCAAGAGGTCTCCTTCAAAGCAGTCTCTTTATCACATTAAGATACAGGTAAGGTTAGTCCTCGTTACCCCCACCCAGACTCTACTGTTTAGCTAGATTTTACGGAGTATGTTTGTTTGTTTGGTAGACACACCAATTATTTATAAAACGAAAAAAAGATTGGAATATGAACTTCTAATGAAAAGCAGTGCATACCTGATAGATATCTCGCATGTAACCATAAAGATTTTGATATTCAACCACCTTCTTCTTTGTACATTTGAACATGACATTATACACAAGATCAAAGCGAATCAAGGTAGTAAACAAACATACATCTGCTAATGTAAGCTTATCTCCACATAGGTATCGCGAACCACTTAAATGACCATCAATTTTGTTTAGAGCACTAAATAGCTCATTCACAGCAGTGTCATATGCTTCTTGACTTTGTGCAAACCCGCACCTGCAAATGAGTTGAATTAAATCTATAAATCCAAGTTTCTAATGTCTATATATATAGTAGCAAATGAAATAACAATGATACCCAGTATATCTCACTCATAACATGATTAATTGTATGGTTCGAGAAATGTGAGGAAATGAAGATTGCTTTCAGAGTCACCCCCAATTCATGAACACAATGTCAAACAATAGGGGCAAATGCAATAATCATAAAATTTTTATGAGAGATGATATGGTTTTCTAAACAACTTAATCTTATTTTTAAGTATCCTTAATTAATAGATTATATGATTAAGTTGCAATAATCACTTTAGAAGAACACTTCCAAACACCAACATGGTTTTTTAAAGTGATATTATATTATTATGTGATTATACAATCGGAGCTCTTGGAGACGTAGGACAAAGGCTAGGACTTTTAGATTCTCTAGACTCTAGGCCTTTTGAGGGATATATGCTAGATAGTATTGGTTTTAAAAATTAGTTTAGTATTCATGTATCGCTTATTTGATATGTTTCCAAATGCTTTATATATCATCATCATCGTACTCAGTATATCCCACCATTAGCAAAGCTAAGGTAGGGTCTGAGGAGGGTAAGATGTAGACAGCCTTACCTCTACCCCGTAGGAATAGAGAGGCTGCTTCCAATGAGACCCTCGGCTCATGATGCCTATTAACCAACTAACCCAACGCTTTTAACGTTATCTTTACAAAAAATAAGTAAAATAACGTTAAAATTAGTGCAATTTTATTTTTACCCCTCGAGGGTCGACACATATATTACATTATATAAGCGCACCGCACACGAGGCTTAAATGCTTTATATATATAGTTTCTATTTGTTACATACGTGTGTGACATTGATTGTTGCTATTTTGTTTGTTTATTTACATAGATATAGAATGTTTGTATGTTTCACAACAAGCCTCACGATTCCATTGGGATAGAGGCAAGGTTTGCCTTCATCCTACCCATCCCATACACTGTTAGTGGAACCTGACTAGATATGTTTGTATGTATGTTTGTTTCATGATTCAATATTTAGAATTTAGATAACCTACTTTTGCTTAAGAGGGGTAATTGGGATCATATAACCGTTTGGTTTCGGTTTATACTAGTTGCAACAAGATATTGCTGTTTATTTTTCACTAAAAAATAAAAACAGTTATATAACATCTTTTAAATACAATGTGTATCGCACTGCGTTTTAATACGACTTATAAATTAGGGATGGCAATAGACCGAGTATAGGACAGGTTTTGGTTACCCTAGCACCATATCTAATTGAGAAACACTGTCCATACCAGGTTGGGTACTTGTTACCCAATACATGTCCGATGATATAATTAAAAATTACCTGTCAGTATTCCCATAATGTGAAACCTAATATTAAACAGTTAAACTCATCCTAAAATCGACTTAAAATATCAAATAATCAACAACACTTCTAGCAGTCTTTTATTTTTAATAATATCAAGTTTCTAACAGCTTCAAAATACTATTTATTATATATTTTTTTAAAGTTTATTTAATATAAATATGTTACAAGATTCTTAATTTAGTATGTGACTGTTTCTGGCAAGATTGAAAACAAACCCTTGTTTATTTCCATTCATTTAACATTAAACTTGTTCACGAACAAATAGCCGAACAGAAATTCATGTTCGTGTTCATTCATTAAAGAATCGAACTTGTTCATGAATGGCACGCAAGCACAAACGCAAATGAACACACTATTTAATAGAAATTCAGCGCCTTTAATACCAAACAATAGACATAATCATCTTAGATAAATATTAAATTAAGTACTTTATATAAAAATCATAAGCATGGTTATCCCAAAACAAAACACAAGTTATAAATAGTAATCATAATCATAATTATCCCAAAATAATGTGTCAATGATATGAGTTTTAGGGGCTGTTTGTTTGGATCTGAATGGGTCTGAATCTGAATGGTTCAGATTCAGACCGTTTGTTTGAGGAAAAAAAAGACATCTGAATGGGTTCCAATGTCTGAACCAAGGTCTGAATGGTTCAGACTTGGAAGGGAGTCTGAATGAGAAAGGGAACATCTGAATCGTTCCAATCGGTACCACTACCGCCTGAATAGCCACCACCATCGCCTGAATGGTTCCAATCGGCACCACCACCGCCGACCCGCCGCACCCCCCGCCGACCCGCCGCACCGCACCGTTCTGGTTTTAGGGTTCGAACGAAGGAGCCGCGCCGCACCGTTCTGGTTTTAGGGTTCGATGACCGAGGGGTTCTGCGACTGATGGCGATCGATGGTGATGACGGCGGAGGAGCTGCGATGTCGACCAAGGAGTGCAAGGGGTTCTGCGACTGATGACGATCGATGGTGATGATGGCGGTGCTGCAGAGGTGCTGCAGCGGTGGGCGGAGGATCTGGGCGGAGGAGCTGGTCGGAGGAACACTGGTGGTGGCTCCGGCGAAGGGATTTTCATAGGCGGCGATGGCATAAACTGTGAAGAGGTTTTCATGGGAGCTACGGTGGCTCTAGGTTTTGAACGAAAGAATCTTTTTTTTTCTTTTTTTTTTAATTTTTATTTTTTCATTCAGATGTGTAACCAAACGGTCTTAAACTGTTCAGCACTTAACCATTCAGACCCTCTTAACCATTCAGACATCTTAACCATTCAGCACTTAATGATTCAGATCCAACCAAACGGCCCCTTAGGTTACTAAGTTTTAAGAATATACAAGTCTCAAATGATTAGGTTTAAAGCTTAAATATTAAGGTATTAAATTAAAAATTATGAATTTAAATATATAAAACACATTTAATAAAAGAACATAAACAAACCATTAAACCAATGAAAACGAACATAAAAGAACACATTACCGAACATGCACGAACACAACATATGTTCATATTATTCATTTAACTAACCGAATGTAAACAAACTTCCCGCCGAGCGGTTTCAAACCGTTCGCTACTCGTTTAGTTCGTTTACAAACCTAGTTTCAAGTAATCATGTTGCAACCCTAACACCATACCCATCCCAAACACTCAAAATCAAATCATATAATTAATATTATCATTTAAGCATGAAGGCTTACTGTGCAAATCAAATATGTTAAGGTTGTATCAAGTTCACCTGTAAACACCATTGTTAATGCTTGGGTAGACGATCCGGTTCCATTCATCAATCCGTTCCTTAAGCTCCGGTGGTGCAAGATCCAAATCGGGATTGTGAGCAAAATCATTAAACCCCGAATTCAACAATTCAATGATATCATAACTCTCATTACAAACAACCTCCTTCTTCACCACATCCCAAACCATCGGAACAGTGCACCGTCCGTCATACCCTCCGGTCCGCATTTTATAAACTTCCCGGAGAGTTTTCGCGCCATAAACCTTATCCCGAGTGGGAATAAGCTTATCCCCAATTGGGATACCTTCGTCCTTGAATTCCCACGAGCCGTCTAACCCTGGGGATGCAATCGAGACCGGAATGACATGTTGGAGACCCTTTAGAGCTCGGACGATCAGGGTCCGGTGGGCCCAGGGGCAGGGGAGGGCGGCGTAGAGGTGGAGGGTGGTGGGTGTGAGTTGATGGGGGTTAGGGTTTGGGAACTGGGAAATGGGTCGGGTGTAGGATCCGGATGGGTCTGAGGGGGCGAGCTGGGACATCATGAGGTGCCAGAGGGTGGACCAGGAGGATCGGACGGTGGAGATGAGGAGTTGGGGTGGGAGTGATTTGCCCCATAGGAGGTTTGTGAAGGAGGTGATGAGGTGAGTTGGGGTTGGAGGGTGGTTGCTGGTGGACATTTTGGGCGGAGATTGACGGTGTTTTAGGGGTGGGACGGTGAGGAAGTGGGTGGCCGGAGAGATGAGGAGAGGTGGCATTTTCTTTATCTGCTTCCACAGTTCCACGGGGTCTTGTTGTAACGTTGTCTGCAAGGGAAGAAATATTTTGCCTATTTTTTTTTTTTTTTTTTGAACGGCAATATTTTGCCTATCTTGATTCTTTAAAATGCAAAATGCAAGAAGTGGATCAAAATAATTTTTTTTATCTAATTTTTTTTAAAACTACGGGTTTATCAACATCAATATAATGTTAAACAAAAATACACTATTTGCTCAATTAAAATTTTGTTTAAAATAGATTGAGTTAGGGGTGTTCACGAGCCGAACCGAGCCGAGCCAGGGGTCAGCTCGGACTCGGCTCGTTTTTAAAC